>CM075853.1:78977725-79419848 GCA_037975125.1 Latrodectus hesperus
TCTTCTAATTAAGCTTTAGTTTATAAAAAATGTATTAATGATTTTAATGAAAACAGTAGATTTTAAAATTAAATTTGATAAAATTGCTATTGAATTCGTTAGATATTACAAATTTTTCCAATTACATGATTACTACAATTGTTTTTTTTATTATTATTATTTATAAACTGTTTTGAAATGTAAGAACAAATAAATCCTCAAATTGTTTCTAAATTCAATTCAAATCCTTGAAAAAGCTTGAATCCTTCTAAATATAAATTAATTCAATTTCTTACAATGTGATTAAAAAATCAAATATAAAAAAATGAATTTTTAATAATAAAATTAAATTTGTTAATTGTGATAAAAGATTATTTGAAAATGCTTACATTAATTTTTAAGCGAAAAATAGTGTCATCGAAATATTTTTAATTTAGTAGAAATAAATTTAATGTACCATATTTTTACTTTTTATGATGAAATAAACTACATAAGTTATTTTCAATTATACACTGCTGGCCACCGTAAATGCTCCACCCTGAAGGAAGCATGGAAATTACATGAATTTATAACATGCATTAATGGAGATGAGATATGCAAATGATAGAATTTTAACGCAGACGCAGATCACACGCGCTTATTGCGCTACTTCAAAACGCTATTTAAGGCTTGGAGATTTCGATGATTTCGAATTCATCAATTGTGTTTTTCTTGTTGTTTTTTCAAAAAAATTTAAAAAAGCAATTAATTATGCCTTGAAGAAAACAACGCTTATTTTTTGATCAAGTATCCGAGTTCGACAGAGGAAGGATAGTGGTCTACTGAGATTGTGGATTATCTTTCAGGGAAATCGGCAGTCGTGTTGGGCGAAACCAAACAATTGTAATGTGGATATGTGATCGTTGGATGCAGGAGGGTACGACGGATCAACGCGTGTTCGATCGCATCCACCTCAGTGCACCACTTCACATGTTGACAGGCAAAATGTGATCATGGCAGTGACGGATCGCTCAGCCACATCACGAACCATAACACAGCACATTCAGTCTAACTCATCATCCAGTGTCGGCGCCACTGAATGATGAGTTACATACTGAATGTGACGTTCGCCGCCGTTTACAACAGAGTGGTCTGTCCACGAGACATCCATTGCTTCGTCTACTCTTGACACAGAACCACAAACATCTCCGCCACCAATGGTGCGATGAAAGAAGGAGAAAGCAGAATGAAATGAAATTGTCTTTACTGACGAGTCACGCTTCTATCTGCAACACCACGATGGTCGCATTCGAGTCTGGAGAAACCGTGGAGAGATGATACTGAACAGCTGCGTTATGAATCGCCACACTGGTCCTGTACCGTGTATTATGGTATGAGTCGGTATTGGATATCACTCTCGTACTTCTTTATTACACATTGCCGGTACTTTAAACAACCAGCGCTACATCTACGAGGTGTTAGAGCCAGTTATCTTTCTTTACTTTCAGGGCATGCCTACTACCATATTTCAACAGGACAACACGTGGCACGCATTGTCCAAGAGATATTCGTCAATCGCTATATTGAGTTGCTCCCTGGCCAGCTCTCTCTCAGGATCTTTCACCGATAGAAAACATGTGTCCTATGGTTGCTCAACGATTGACCCAGATTACATCCCTACCTGCAATACCTGATCAACTTTAGCAACGCATGGAAGCTGCTGTATCTGCTGTATCCCAAGAACACATCCAAAGTCTCTTTGAATCAATGCCGAGGCTTGTAGCAGCGGCGATTTCCAACAATGGCGACTACTCTGGCTAATGATTTTGGCAGGAACCACGCTTCACAGAAGTCTAAAAATTTAATCATTTGGTACTTGGTCAACATGTTATCTACAAAATAAATTTTGTTGTGATATCTCTGTCTCTCATGGTGTTGCAATTTGGGTGGCAACCAGTGTATTAGGTATATAGTCTTAATTAATTTACTTATTTCTTTAAGAAAAAAAGTTAAAGATACTGTATTTTATTGCTGAAGTTAGGTTTTATCATCAGAATTGGCTACAAGAAAATTTATGAATAAATTCAATAAATTTTTATGAAAAATTTATGACAAACTTGAAGCCAATGAAAAGAAACTTTGAGAAAATAAATCATATTGGCTTATTATTTGTTTACATTCAACTAAATTAAAAAATATTTTAATGACTCTAACCATCAGTTAATTGAAATCATTAATTGATGGTTAGAGTTATTTATTTTGAGGCATTTAAATAAAATTTTCTTCATTGAAAGCTTAGCTTAAGAAAGAAGGAAATAAAAAAATAATTTTTTTTATAATTTGAGTTATTTTTCTGAATTTTTCTATAGTTAAAAATGCATGCTTTTTAAACAAATAAATTATATGAATATGTAAAACATATATATAAAATAGGCAACATTTGATTTTACAAATTTAAAAAGTTAAATTTAATGAAAATGAAGAAATATTTATTTTTGAAACTTGAAAAATTGTTACCATATTTCAACATACATATTTTTATTTAAAACTAAACTATTTTTAAAATAAATTACTAAAGCGCCATTCTATTTTAATTTCTACTTCAAGACATCAAAATATATTATAAAACATATTATTAAAGAAAATTGAAGCCATCCAAATCATAATTTTTTATTTTAGTTAAAGTTTAAAATAAATTTGAAATTTTCGCAGATGAAGTTTTACAGTGTGCTTAATTCCTCTGTTAAAAACATTTTTTATATAAAATGTAAAGAATGAAAATAATTACTCGCGGACTCCCGCAGCTCAATCCTCAACATGAGTTCGTCACCTAATCCGACGACCCCAGCGTCGCGTCCTGTTCTGTCCAGAACTCTCATCACTAGATTAGGCGGAGGGGCGGTATTCGTCACTATGGCGGTTACAGGCAGCTGAAACCTCGTCCTAGAGAACCAGAGAATAATATTTACTTAGAAAATGGTGCACTTTTTTCAATGCAAAATATCCAATAGTTATGACTTTACTAATAAATATTCAATTTTTGCTTCAGATTTAAAACGAATATTTATTTCTTATATCAAATTCCCTTGTTTTTATTCACAAATGTTTTAATAGAAAATATCTTTTTGTGTATGGCATAACAGTATTGAATGAATTATTGGTTTAATTTCGAAAACTGTTTTGAAATCTGAATGTTATCTGTTTTAATGCATCAGAAACATATTTTTAATAAAAAAGATTTCTCAATCAATGATATCATAGCATTCTTTTAGAGAACTTTCTATATAGAAATGAAAAAAAGAAAGGGATACAGGCACTTTATTTAATTTCTCTAGAGAGAAATGTAAGTTATAATTTTGTTTGTTTTTAATTAGTTACATCCAAATGAGAATACTAAAGATGCAACTATAAAAGTAAATCCATTGGATTATTGATATTTGAAATCAAAATGACTTGGTTAAATTAAATTGTTCAAAATGTAAATATTGATATCAAAACTCAGAATATAAAAGACTTAAGTATTAAAAAAGCTGCGCACTTAAAGAATGAGATATAAAATATTAAAAATGGAAAAGATCATTTTGTTCTTTCTTCCAATTTACTAACTTTTATTGAATTTCAATTTTTTATGACATTTTAAAACAAAATATTAAAATTAAGTTATAAAAATTTAATATTTTTTGCAAAAATAAATAATTTGTTCTTTCTTTGAATCAGTATTTAAATATTTATACTTATTTTATTTAAAATAGTTATAAATTTAAAGAAAAATGAAAAGGATTTGAGAAGGAAAATTTTCTGGATCATTTAATCAATGTAAGGGAATTATGTTATGCAATATTTAGTGTGAAAGTTAATAAATACACACTCAATTAAATTACCAAATAATAAATAGAAATTATAATGCGTGATTTGTGATTTTATAAATTGAATAGGATAAGTTTATAACAAATTAATAATTACATAAATAAAAGTTTCAGTTTATAAAAACTAAAATTACACTAAATGAAAGTTATTGAAATCATTTTCTAAATATTTTACACATTTAACAATATTAACTATATTTAACCACTATATAAATTATATTATAATTTAATATACTTTGCAGAGAAATATTTTGATTAAGGGATTTTTACATTTATTATCAGTTAGTTTTGAATATTAATTAGAATTTAATTGAAAATATTAATTAGAATTTTATATTACTGTAACTATAAAGTTTCCATGCGTTACAAATTTCTTTACGTTGCTGAAAAAACAAACTTACGATTTTCAAATGTCTATACTATTAATTAAATCTTACTTAAGCTTTACATAAGTTAGCATTTTTATAAAAAAAAAACCGTTAGTATTTTGAACATAATCTCTAGTTCTCCAAGTTGAGGTAACAGCATAGATCTTATAAATCTATCGATTTATTTTTTGTGCTTTAAGAATTAAAATAATCTCACAAGCTAAAACTACCATATTTCAACAGTAATTTTAAAATAATAAATATATTTTTCATAACATCAACTTACTGATTATTGTAAATTTTAACCTGATAACAAAGACATCTTCTGAAAAAAATGAAGCGTTTCTAAATAATTCTAAAAGCATAAAGGCAGATCCATGAAAAAAAAATCAAATTATAACTCTTTCTTTCTCTCTCCCTAGCTATATTTAACTCACGTTGTAACTGCCCTTAATTTATAAAGCAGTAATTAAAATAAAAATTACAAAAATATTTATACAATTTTAATATTAATTTTTTAAACATTAAGAAAAATGTATAATTTCGATAATTAAATAAACGTAAAGGAAAAATAGCCACACTACTAAGATAAAAAAAATACTTAAAATAATGGATTAAGACAAAACGTGTTAAAGTACCTTAACGTATTGAACTCTTAAAATATCATAAAATGACATTAATTCATAGTTTTCTTATCGTCAAAACATACCTTAAAATTGTTTTCTGAGTTAGCAGCAAATTTTTCAGTATCAAATTATTCGACTCAAAATGTTGGTCACAAATAACAATTTTAATCTTCAGAATAAGAAAGGGTCAAGTGAAGGCACATGAGAAAAATAATTGTGCTTTAAAGGCTATATTTGTTCTTTTTTGCCAAAACCGGCAAATAACTGCATCTTCAAAAGACGCATTTTTTGAAAAAGCCAATAAAATTTTCCCTGCATTTTTTTCAGGCTGTTTCCGATTTTTTTCGGTCTTACCTTACAATTCCAAGGCATTTACTCGATTGTTGAAGGTTTATCAACTGAAAAATCATCACAGATAATAATATATTTTTAAAAGAATTTACTTTGCAAGAGTACCAACCATGCCAGTTGAATACGTTGTTGTATTTGGAACGAATTTTTCGGAATAATTAAAAATGTTACAGCTCACACTCTTAAAGGATTTTTTTAATTGTTTTGTAACTAGGAAATGATTTATGGGCTTGTTTATTCATGATAACCAAATGCCAATTCCCTGAATTTATCGGTGTTTAAACATTAATAAAAGTTAATTGTCTATTTGATTGACCTTCAACAGACTCTGTATCATTTTTAAGCTTCTATATCAACCAAATATTGTTTTTTCATAAAATCCGGATAAAAGTACTTTCCTTGAGTAAAACAGGATAAAAGCACTTCCTTGTGTAAAACAATATAGAATTACTTTCCTTGTGTAAAACAGAATAAATGCACTTGTGGAAATTTCATCTAGAAAGTACTTGAGGAAAACCTCAAGAACTTTCTAGCTGAAATTTCATTGCGAATATAAATTTTAATACATATTTTCCCTAATAATATTTGGCATTTCAGAAAATCGACAAAATTTAAAATCATTTCGCGTTTCAAATAAATTTATTTTCAGAACATAATATCAAATATTTTTCTGGCTGATTTCAAATGCTTATAGGAATCTTCTTCAATTTTTATTATAGATAAATATTAAGCAATTAATTTTTCATAAGATAGTTTAGTTCACAATTAAATTTTGATTTCATTATATATATATATATATATATATATATATATATATATATATATATATATATATATATATATATATATATATATATATATATATATATATATATATATATGAAAATTTTAAAATAAGAAATAATATCATACGATTTTGTTTTTGATCGAAGTTCAATTTTTTCGTTTATAACTAAAGTTTTAACAAAATTGTGCTAAATGTTCAAATTATGAATTTTAGGAATAAACTTTATCTATAAAATTTAGGTAATTCATTTCTTTTAAAGTTCACTTTTTACTTATTTATGTAAATGTATGTAAAATAATTTACAATAAGCAATCACACTCTGCACAAACACAAAATGATTATTAAACTTTTTGTTTTAAGTCAGAAATGAAGTATAAAAAACAATCATCACCAACTGACTTCTACGAAGATAAAAGTAAAAACTTTCTTGGTAAAACAATAAAACTACAAATAAAATACTATGATTGACATATAAATGACGCTGACTGACAAATAAATAGCAGGAACAATCATACCGAAATAAAAGAAAAACAAATTCAATCACTTTAAATCTAAATAAAACTTTTTGACAGTGGATGAACTCTTTTTAATTATTGTTAATTGTATCTACGCATATAAGCGTCTAAAATTCAATGAATGAATTTCCTTCTGCGTCACTCCTATCTAAAACTTTTTTTATGAGATTGGAAAGAAATGTATATAAAAATAGTCCTTACGTGACATCCAGTCCGGGAGAAGCACCAGGGAAGAGAGCTCCTAGTGTCACCGTCCTGTCCAGATTCTCGAAGGAGCAAACGACTTTGATGGTTTTGTCACTGTTTGTCACTATCACAGGGTGTTGCTGGATGACAACTTCATTCGCATAGCGTCCGGATCCCTTGGAATAAAAAAAGGATGAAAACGTTATACTTGACGTAGACGGAATGTTGCAGATAACAGAATCTGAATATTTTATTTTAGAAAAGTATGTTAAAGTCTAGCTGCGTTCCAGTTGTTAGAATTGTAAGCCGAATGGAGAGTGATCCTTCAGAATAGAATGTCAGAATTTATGTGTTAGTCTAAAATTTCGTAAAGTTAGGAAGTTTTTGTAAGTAGTTTTTATGAATTGCTTATCTCACATATAAATTTTATATTACTTTTCTAAAATAACGAACATAAAAAAGATTTATTTAACAACTTAACAAATAAAATACTTGTATGCAATATAAATTGCAAGTATATATATATATATATATATATATATATATATATATATATATATATATATATATATATATATATATATATATATATATATATATATATATATATATATATATATAACAGCTTTGATTAATGCTCATCAGTATAGTTGTAATAAATTTACTTTACTTTTGGATTTCAAACACAGTCCACTTTGTCCATAAATAATGTATACAGAGAGAGTTGTTTTCAAGGTTTATATTTACGAAAATAATTGGCTTTATACGTTCTATGAATACACATTCGATTTTATATGATAAACATGCTATTGATCATAAAATTTGTCGCCAAATTTTAAAGCTCCAATTAATTATCATATCTTTGAATATTGTAACAACATTATATTTTATTTAGATTGCTAAAATAAATCACTATAATATAAGGAAACATTGCACAGGAAAATAATTCTTTTTTATTTTGTGGTATATTAATAAAGTTTCTGCAAAGAGTATAGTTAAAGGAATTGTTGATTTATTTTAAAGATAAATAACTATAATAGAATGCTGATTTTTCTTGAAGTATCATCCTAAGTTGTATGATTTGCCACTTCGCTTAACATTCAAAATTAAATTTTTCTTCTGTTGTTATAACCTACTTAAGATATAATAATGATATTTTTATCTGTATGCAATGTAAATATCAATAATTTAATAATTGCAACATATATGTAATTATTTTATCTTGCATTGATCAGGATTTCACAAAAAAAATAAATTCGTTTTTCTTGATTGGTTTTAAATGATGTCTGTGACATAACGTCTTGTCACTTTTATATTTGTAAATCAGTAGTTATGAGCTGTTAAAAATAATTTTATTTTTCCATAATCAACAAAATTACTCGATTATTTTATTGTAATAAATAGTTCTTCAAATCGTTAAATATTTTGATCGATTAATAAGTTAAGCTTCTTTTTAATACTTTTAATAATATTAAGAATAACTCATAAATTAATTTTGCGCTTATTTTTTCTATTCTATGGAATTCAATTTCAAGATGAATACTAATTAAAATTCCATGTTACCTTATACGACATTTTAATCATATACAAATTTGAAAATAAACATAATATTGTAAGCAATTACTTGTGTTTTCTTTATATTAATATTTCTATAATTATTTTAAGTAAAAGCTATAAAGTAATACATTATATTGCTGAATCAAATAATTCATTTAAATTATTGTTACAATATATAAATAAGTAGTCAATAAACATTTAAATTTTACATGCACTTTTATGAAAGATTTTTATACAGCAAGAAAACATGCATTTGTTATTACAAGTATTAAATTTATTAAAGAAATGTAACTAGATTTATTTTTGTGCTTTATTTACTGTTTATTTTCTCTTAAGAATTACCTGACTCTATGAAAAAATTTCATAATCGATATTGTAAATTTGAACAAAGAATTTTAAAATGTATTTTCAGCCTTTAAAAAGGAATATTGTATAAAGCCAATAATATATTTATCAATGTTGATATCTAACAGATAACTATATATTGTGTTAGAAAAGAAATGTATTGATTTATAATAATTTATTAATTATATTATTATAATTAATATTTATTAATGAAAAAAATTTTGAAAAATTTTCTTTCTACATTTAGAAAAAGTTTTTAGAACTATGAAATGCGTAATAAGTGACAATGTTACAAATTTAAACACAGAGTTTTGAAGTGTTTTTTCAGGTTTTAGAAAAAAATAATGTAGAAACAAAAGAAGTAATTTTATTAAAAATATTATTAGCTTGAAAAGAGGAATTTGAAAAGTTTTTCTCCCAAAAAATAAAAGCTTTGAACCATGAAATATACAGATATTTCAAATAATATTAGCTATTTGTAAAGTTAACATGTTAAAAGACAGTAAATTTTGAAGTGAATTATAAATCTTTGTTTAGAATGATAATTTATTTTTATATACGGATTTTTTATTTTCAAGCATGGTTTTCAAATTACCTCGACAGTTGTTCCACATCTCGAGCCTAAGGAGATGGCAAACAGCACCGTAGTTTGCCCTGTTCCTACCATGTAACATTGAGTAGGGTTTCCTTTCGCATACACTCTACCATGAAAAGGTGAACCGAAATTTACAGTCAGCAACATGTCCTGCTGATTGCACTGTACGCTCACTATATAAAAATAAACATTGGTGAAGAACTGGTTTGCTATATTCTAAGTATCGAAACGCAAATAGTCATGAACCAATTACATCTAGTTTAATAATACAAGATTCTATTCTTACCTTGCTCGCAGCTAACTTTTTCACTGTAAATAGAATTAGGTCTTGGAATTAATCCATCAGGTCCCGGCTGCATGCTGACCATGTCATCACTACTCAAAGCACAGTCCCTAACCACAGTCTCAAAATTAAGGGATCGGCACACAAATTTGTCTTCAAGGTCACACTGTCGTTGGCAATCAGCCAAGCTGAAGGCTCTCGAAAGTTTGTCAATAAATGGATAAAACCGATCAGGTATAACTTTGTACTCACATGTGGCAGGTTCTGTTTTAAAAATTACAATCAATAGTAAACATAAATATAGATACGTACTAAAACATACATTGATGCATTTTTTATAAGTGAATGAACTTACCTGAAGCACACTGGTTTTCCAGGTACTCCATTTCTGGCAAGTCTCGCGCGAAAGCGCTTGGTTTGGATCGTCGATCGTCAGTATACAAACGACATATCCTGCGAAAGGCATCATAAGTAGCTGATTTACAAGGAGGAACATTGCGTAAGCAGAGTTCTTCACAATCTGTGCGTCTAGAAACACCAGGCATTTCGAGCATCGGAAGGTCGTGGAAATCGAAACCAGGAACTCTTTCGAATGACCAAAGTTTGCCACAAGAAAGTCCTGCAAATATTAATGCATACATTAATCAAAAATGCTTAAATTTAAGTATTATACGAAGATTGAGTCATACTTTTTATAACCTCCATACATAAGTTGAATTTTGCAGTAAGAATTATGAACGAAAGAAATAACGGCATATTAGTTAAAAATTTGTGAACGTAGATTGTTTTATAATATATTTCTTACATTTCTAACAAATAAAATTGTCTTTTTAGCATTTTATAAGAGAGGATTGTTATTAACATCAATCTAAATGTGTTAAATTTTGGATATTGTGCAGACTGCATGCTGTTTGAAATCTTCTGTCCTTAAAATATACCGTGATTGAAGTAATGAAATCATTAAAAACAAATGTGTCTTAAGAATTGAGGTATATTTGCAGTCTATCAACTAGCATACAAGAAACAGCTAAACTTGTGTGTAGAACGACAATGCAACGGCCCTTTATATTCTTTTTCAGTTCAATTTCAGTTTTACTTAATGTATTCGAAATTTATAGATTATGTAGCACCGTTATCATTTTCATAAACCATACTGGAAGCTAAATGGTAACGGCTCGGACATTTAGTTTAGTATTACCTATGTTTGATCTTCACTTCGATTGCAAACGATGGTAGCTATTCAGAATCCCCTTTAAAATGTAAATACTGGTCGATTAACTTTGTTGAGCAAAAAAATGTCAATAAGTGACAAATAAATCAAGAAATGTGACTGAAACATTCATATAGATGTAGGATCCTTTCGGAGATTAAATTGTTGCCGCATGTATTTATATTTGATGTTGCATAGTTACGCTCCAAAATCAACTGACTTCCTCTGTTTGAATATTTCAAGAGACAACTCTAGTGAAAGTTGGCATGCATATAAAATTTTCTCAAACATTGGCATTTATTTTTTCTTTCTGCAATTTACGGAAACAAATAAGCGAAATTCATCAGTGATAAATTCAGTTAAATTGGTAATAATATTAACCGAAATGAAAAGAATGTTTTAAATATTTCACCATTTCTTGAAAAATCCCCTTCTGACAATGCATTTAGAAATAAAGGATTTTCAGATGTTTTATGACTTATGTTTATCCATTTTATGGTTTTTAAAATGATATATAATAACAACTCTCTTTCTGCGCAATTCCACCTGAATACAATTTTTTTTTTCAAATACATAGAATGCTTGTAAGCATTGAATAAATTTGATTTATATACGATGTAAGTGCATAATCCTTATTTTATTGCATGCTAGCTTTTTTAAATGATTTTTATACATATTTCTATAATAAGAAATAGAATGCTCATAAAATGCTATTATCGAAAACTGATAAATTGAATTTATTTAGTTCATATTAAAAGAAGAAATTTTTATTTTTAATAATAAAAACTGAACTATTGTTAAATTTAATGACTATCTGATTGTTTTTCAATTATTAACCAAGAAAAGTCATAATATTTCATTATATTGGTAAATAAAAGTAAATGAAAAAAGAAATAATGTAAAAATATCCAGGTAATATTTTTTATTTGACATTTGTTAATTAATAAAACCATTTTCAAAACCTATCAAATATATACGTATAGTCTATAACTTTTTAATTGTAATCCTATGTAATCATATATAATCATATATATATATATATATATATATATATATATATATATATATATATATATATATATATATATATATATATATATATATATATATATATATATATATATATATAGTTATAAGTTTATACATTTTTCATCTCCAGAGCTTTTATTTCCTGTCACCATAATGTCTCTCATAAATATTCCTACGATATATATTGATAAACATACCATATTTAATTTTACCTAGGATTGCAAGAGTAAGAGCTTTTACGAGCTAATCATATAAAAGACATTTATTTTACCAGATAGGCAGATCTTTTCGAAGTAGGCTGTATCTCTGGCAGGCGATATGGTGTTGTCTATAGCACTCGAATAAGCATCCATCCAGAAACAAAGCTGCTGATACTTTGAATACTCGATCACGAAGCCCCTACAGCGATCTCCTAGTCTGGTGCAATGGTTCTGGCATTCAGTAACAACGCCTATTGGATTTCTTGTTATCAGTCTTTCTTTGCGACCAAATCTAAAGAAAAATGAAATGTGTTATCATCCTAATAAAATCACTAATCCCCAAAAGTAATTTAATAATTTTATTTTGTAAATTCATTTTATGTTAGAAATTTAAATTACTGCGCTTCGATAAACTTTTTAAGGAGGATTATTGTGGTAATTTTCTTTTTAGATAATATGTTCCGATAAAAATATTAGAACAGTTATTGTGATTATAGAAGAATAAATATTTAGCATATGCGTTAAATTACAATTTTTTTTGGTATAATCTAGTCAAATAAAATAATATAAAAATAAATAATCATAAATATGATATATTTAATGCTAACAAAAAAATAATAAGCTTGAAATGAATAGGAATATTTTTATATCCATTTTAAATGGCTAAAACTAATGGGAACCTATAAGTAGTTAAAGAAATACATTTATTCACTAACGTTAAATGGATGTAAACATTAATATAGTTAAAACTGAATACATTAAATTTATTATTACGGCGACTTCTACTTTTACAAGAGCTTCGCTGAGTAATAAAATAAATGAAACTCTTTCATAAAAATGCAAAAAATTTTTACAAATTTAAGACGCTAAATCAACGATAGGTGAAATTTTAATCAATTTTGTTTTCCTTTACACTTGAAATATAGCTTTTGCATTTCTCATTTACATCACAAATTTAAGTGATTTCATTGAAACTATATAATATTTCAGCTTATTTTAAGTGGGGTATGATAGTTTACTAAACATATTATATATATATATATATATATATATATATATATATATATATATATATATATATATATATATATATATATATATATATATATATATATATAATATATAATATGATTAAAATTAATCAGAAAAATAAAAAATTTCTAAATATTTTGGATGAGCAAAAAACTTTTACTTCATTTTTACTGAAATTGGAAAATTTGGAACGAAATCAGTAGCTACAATAAACAGATTGCATTTATGTTTATACGCCCACGTATATTTATGTATACACACACACATATATATTCTTAAAAATTTTATGCTTTTGTGCACAAAAGCTACACATAATCCTTAAAAATGTTTTCAACGATCCAAAAATGACATTATTAATTCAAGAGTAATCAAATACATTGATCATTTGTTCTAACAAACATTTTATGTAATAAATGTATCTGCTCATTAAAAATAGAATAATGGAAGATCATAAATTCCTTGTAAATATTCTATTCATTACCAGTATTTGGAAGGAAAAATTTCTTCCATTATTATAGTTAATTTTATACAGAGAAGCATTGACACCTTAATTTGTTGTAAATTACTCAACTTATAGTTTTATTATAATGGCTTACATTTAAATGAAATCTTAGATAATGGACTGATATTAGTTTTTAATGCAAAAACTAATTCCCAGATTTTCAGACAAGATTGCTAGATTTGATATATACTTCCCTTTGATAATATTTGTAAACAAATTGTGACATAATATAGGTTTTCAGGGTAATTTCTGAGAATAAATATGAAAATTTTCTAAAATCTTCTAGATGATCAACAAAATCTGTAAATAGCTTTTTGATTAAGAAGCAATAATACTAGATTAGTTTGGGGACTGTATGAAGCAGGACTTTATTTTAAAGTTTTGTTTATTATTGTACCCAGAAATCTAATAATTGCCTACTAAAAATACTTACATTTGTAAAAGTATTATGTCATTCCTCCGTGCAGTTTAGAGAGTTTGCTCCATCACTGTAAGTTATATTCCAACAGAACAACAGTATTAATTTATGTATCTGGTATCTAAGTTATACAGTAAAAAAAAACTTTGCTGTCCCGTAAATAAGACAAGAAATGTCAGTGGACTACATTTCTTGATTACAATATTGATGTGAGGTATCAAAATTTGATTTCATTTCATTCTTTCAAACAAACGCATAATTTTAAATATTATCAAGTTAGTTATAAAAAAGCTTTCATTTCCATTTACTTAGATTAGAACACAGTTCCCTATTTTTGTGTTTTCAGATATAAAAATAATGTTTCTTAAATACAAATATTTTAATTTAAAACTTTTAACAAATTAATTATAAATGGGTTAGCAAATAATTTCAAATCCATCTGTATTAATTTTTCATCAACTGTTCGTTAATCAAAATTATTCTTTATTAATTTCTAAATTATTCATTCTAATAATTAATAAATTTTTAAGAGAAAACTACAATGTGATAGAATTGGCTTTGCTAGCTTTTTGTGAATATTTTTGTTATTTGGTATGAAAGTATATTCAAAGATTAAAATTAATTGCATATGTTTTCGTTGTTTTTTTTCGGCTCTTTGAATATTTTGCCATTTGAATAGTTCATTGTATCAGGAGTTAAGAGCATTTCATTGTCTTTCTGATTTGTATGTTATTAAAAAAATATAACATAAGTAAGTTATTAAAAATATCCTTATATTATTAATTCTCTTACCTCAGATTATAATTCACAACTTTTTCGTAGGTGAATTGATCAAAGCTGCAACGAGTTGTAACAGGCGGCGGAGGTGGTGTAGGTGGAGTGTGCGTAGGTCTGGTGACTGGTGTCACGTTTGGTGAAGTATCTGTCGAGACAGTTGGGGGCGGTAAAGTAGTTCCTGCGAACAAACAGTGCTCATTAATTATCAGACTGTTCAACTTCTCAATAAGTATGCTTGGAAGGTATATTTTATAAATATTGCAAAAGAGTGTAAAATATGATATTTTTAGAATCAAGATGCGTGAATAAAATAAAACAGGTAAAATAACTAATGAAATATAGTTTTATAGCTAGAAATACAGTAAAAAAATTATGTGATAGTTGTATACATAAATACAAAATATGTCTTTTTTAATATAAGATCAAAATTGAAAATGAACACCAAAATGAATGAAATCATGAAAGAGTAACTCCAGGTAGCAGTAATGTCGGAAAAAAAGTGTGCTTAAATGGGAAACATTTTCAAATCCCAGTTTTGCCCAAAGATTAAAGCTCTCTAATGGAATTATGAGCCCACGAAAGAAATTATTAGAATACGTATACTAATAAATATAATTCGCATACAAATTAATAAAATTAGTATAAAAATTAATAGAATTCCTATATAAATTAATAGAAATAGTAAAAAATGAATAGGATTCGTATATTTGATTGCCGCTAGACGCATGAGACATTTCATTTTGAGAGCTAGTAGGAATTCAAGGTCTTATCATCGCTGTATAGGAATTTAAAATTGATATTTAATTTTAAGGATTAACTTTCACCACTAAACACAACCCAGTGATTAACTGCGTCTACTATAAATGAATGAAAAATTTTTATATGTGTATCGAGTGCTTAATATTAAGAGTGCGTTTAACACTAAATGTAACAAATATATTGAGTTTCTTTTTTTTTTACATTAGAATTTAATATCGTATTCTTTCTGTTTTTAAAAAAACATCTATTTTAAAACTTTTTTTCAATTAGTTACAGGTAAAAACATAGATAATGCTTATGCAAAATACGCTAATAATTGAGCAGTGTATTTAACAGTGTGATTTCTTTAAAAGCAAAATTATGTTATTTATATATTTTCACAATATTCCGTGCATAATCAACTTTATAAATACTTTCTGATTCCCCAATTTAAACTTTAGGGCATTTAAATTACTATGAACAAGATTTTTTAATAATAGATTCTTTTACGAAATATTAGAACAAAGAATTGTTTTAATATTAAATAAAGTTAAATAAAAGGATTTTTAAGCGTTTTCACTCTGAGCTACACTTATTATCTGTATTAATTGTTAGAAAAATAAAATAAAATTAATTTTTCTTATACTTTGATTATTTAGGTACTTTGATTATTTAACTATTCAAGAAATTAAGAACAATATATTTTCACATTTATTTGTCTTTTGGTGTCATATGTGAGAATGTTCTGTTACTTTAAAATTCAAAAGACACCTATTTTAGTGTTCAATTGTATCCTCTAAAGACTCGATGAATGCTTCAAATAAGTACAGTATCTTATCTTTTAAGAGTGACACGTCTGAAAAGATGGAACAGTAAAATTTAAAGCTAATGATATATCATCTGTTAGCCCTGGGACCTTTCAAGTTGAAAATCTTGAAGTTGAACTGGTTGACAATTTTACATACCTAGGTTCAAACGTTGATTCTCATAATGACATAAGTTCTGAAGTAAAGAGAAGAATTCTTGCTGCTAATCACTGTTTATATGAACTGGGAGCTTTCTTAAAATCGAAACTGATCAAAAGATCTACAAAAAACACGCAATACAAAACCAGTATGAGACCTATTCTCACTTATGGATGCAAAACCTGGACTATAACAAAGACTCAGTGAAATCAAATTTAATGTTTGAACGAAAAGTCCTAAGAAAGATTTTTGGTGCTGTAAATGAGATTGGAATTTGAAGGCAAAGATACAATTTCGAACTTTACAGACTTTTTAAGGAAGCTGACATCGTCAATTATATTAAAATATGTCACTTGAGAATGGACCCCTCGTCTTTGACTTCAAGAATTTTTAATTATAGCCCATTGCAAACAGATCTAGGGGTCGGCCCAAACTTAGCTCTGATTGTGTAGAAGAGGACTTTAATGTGTTGAAAGTGACAAATCGGAGAACTGTCGCTTCCCAGAGAACACAATGGAGGAATATTCTGAGAAAAGCCTTGGCCCGACCCGGGCTGTCGTGCTGAAGATGAAGATATATCCTAATTAAAGGCCAAGTAGAGTGTCCTTTTATTATAAAGGAACGCACTGTCGTATGTAGCTTGTGAACATATTGTTGCTTCCAAAAATACTTAACATAGATTGTTTTATTGAATAATTCACAATGCCAGTCTGCAATAACTGATGATAAGTTTTCTATACGGCGTTGACCTCACGAAGGTCAAGTTGACAACGAATCACTGTGTCGATAAATGAAGATTTCATCACAGGGCAGGTCATTTTTACTACATATAATAAAATCATCTGGTTAAATTGCACGAATCACTGACTAAAAATGACTACTTTCAACTAGAGTCTGTAAATATTCATAAAATTCATACAAGAACGAACGAAATTTTTCTAGGTGGCAGTGATCATTATCTTAGAGCAAAATATTAAATAGGATTAGTTTGATGCACATTCTGGGGAATTTCAGTAAAAGAATTTGGAAAAAAGGTTCACAGACACAAATGATTCCAAATTTAATAGAAAATGTCAGTTCTTATAAAAATTCCTGCACTGACAATATATTCGCAACTATTGACTGTTATAAAGTTTTATTCAGACAACTTTTCATGGAATGCTCAGTTGTAGCATTTATCTGAGGAAAATATGTGTGTTGCGTGATATGTGTATGTATTCATTTTACATAATATATCCTATGACTTTTTATTCTTAGTATCAAATTAAATTATCAAAATAAAGGACATTCTGTTCATTTTATCATTTCCTTCCAATAAAAGTATATATATATATATATATATATATATATATATATATATATATATATATATATATATATATATATATATATATATATATATATATATATATATATATATATATATATATATATATATATATATTCCTATAAGTTAAATATACATATGGTAATGTTAGTAATGTAGAATAAGAACATATTAGAAATTCTGAGCAAAATAAACTGAGAAACCTACTGAAATTCTGTTTAAAATTTTGGGTATATTTGTCTATTTTACATCTGTGAAAAAGTATCAATAACAAATTTCGAAAATAATTATTGAGAAAATATACAAATAGTGTATAGTAGAAGATTAAGAATCGATTTCTAAAGCTCTCCTATTGTAATTTATTGTATATTCGTGTTCTGTAAAAAACGATTGACTTATTTTGACTTATTTAGTAATAATCCCTTAAATTGCGTTATTAAAAATACGGCAACAAAAAATAAAATTTAATTAAAGTAAAATATTAAGCAGGAATCAAAAAATACTAAAATCATCTGAATAACATATTACTTATAACACCATTTTAATAATGTAAATATTATATGTATATAATTTTATTCTAGATTATAAAACTGTTTTAATCAGATTTAACTGCAAACATGAAAACTACGATTTACACCACTTTATTTTTAGAAACATTTTTTAGGCTTATTAAGATAATGTTGCCTGGAATTAGCAATGAACATTTAAATCTAAGCTGAGTTTTTAATTGATATTACAAAACAATTCTTAGTTAACACAAGAGGTAAATTAATGAATACATATTCTAAACATAAGAAAGTTATTTGATTATATATCAATAAATCTAGTTACAAATTTATAATAATCAACTTTGAAGAACAAGCATTATATGATGAATTCTTAATTATTATGTTTTATGTTAATAAAATTTATTACGTTTAAGCAACAATTAGCATAATCAATAAGTACAAGCAGATTTTAATTTTAATCCCAATAAAATCCTGTGGCAATATAAAATGCATAAAACTAATACATGAATCAATTCAGAGAAATCGTAAACATTAATAAATTTAAAATAAAATAAAACATTAGAAGAAAATTTTAATTATTTTTTGATTATTCAGAATGGTTATGATTATGAATTGTTATTTATACTAAATAACCCTTCTTCATATTTTAGTAATGGAAATAACGAATATAGAAATTGATTTTCCCATATTGTATTTATATTATTCTTATACTATACACATTACTATTCTCATATCATATAAGCTATTATTCTTACATCATATCATTTACAATTATCAAACTATATTAGTTATAATCTAAAGAATAAATAATGTGCAAATCTTTTAAAAACGGCTTTTAACGAAATTATAAAGATGAAAATATTTTACCATTTCAGAGATATTAAATGACTCCAATCATTGTTTTGAAATTTGGTGTTTGAATAATTATAGAGTATTGTGTTTTTGTAAGCAAAAATAATTTTGAATAAACTAACAAACTCTAAAACTTCCATGTCAGTTTTGGTTATATTCTGCTCTACAAGAAGGGAAATAAAAGAGAACAATTTTATAAGTATTCATCCTCCTGATTAGCGCTTATCTTCAGCTATTACGTTCCTAATTAATCGCAAGATTTAAGTGAGAGAACTGGAAACTAATTTCTAAAGTGATTTAAAATTTCTCGCTAAATAGCTTTCAAGATAGGAACTTGAATGAATGAAAGTATGTTGATATGTGTGCTTGCTAAGTGCCATTAATGCTTTGATCTCCAAGTGATATCGAAGCTCTTCAAAGAAGTTTGCTTTTCTATGCATTTCCTCTTCGATAAAATAAAAATTCCACCATTCTGTAGGAGGTTATCGTCAATAGATAGTCCAAAGCCTTTTAGTGAAGATTCGCAAAATCGAAATTATAGAGAATGATGGTCTCTAAAGACATGATCAAAAGAGTTTATATGGATATTCACTAAAATTATTAATTTTATTCTCTAAGTCAAAGAAAATTATTTCTTTATAGACACTTAACAATTTTTACTTTAAAAAAATCAAGCTTACAAAATACGAGTGATTTAATGTATGGAACAGTGTGGCGAAATATTTTTTTACAATTAATTTCATGGAAAGATGAAGTAAGCAGAATAGGGATGTTGTATAGATTCTTTAAAATGAAAAGAGATTCTTAAAGATAATATTTATAGCCAAACATTTTACATTAAAATTACCTGAAGAACGTTTACTATTCAAATTGTGAATAAATAAAAAATTTAATTTTTATCAACTAGCAATAACTTTACAGATGACCCTTTTTAAGTAAAATGTATTTGAAAGAAATATTATGCATAACTACATACATCTCCCCTAACGAAACATGGATTTTCCGCAAATAATTTTTGCATTAATATTTGCATTAATAATGCATTTTGCATAAATGCATTTTTGCAAATAATTCAAGTTATTTATATCCATAACAGTAAAACTTTTAACTGAATTGGAATAGAGAGACCAGAGAAATATTTGATTAAAATTTTTACCGTAATTCTGCATAATCTTAATTATTTAAAAATTGAAAAATGTTCAGTAATTTTAAGTTTTAGAAGCAAGACATTTTGGATTTTAGCTTATTGTAATGTATTTCTACACAGCCTTACTGTTATTGACACATAGTTAAACAAGGGCTCAATTGATGAGTTTGATACCTCAAGCTTTATAATTACATTCCACATCAAAATGGGAACATAGAAATAAAACGAATATAAGGACCTCTCAATGCGATGATCTTTACATAGATCAGGACTGAACCATTTACTTACTGAACAAAAAAAATAATAGTTTTCTTAAACAAGATAATGTGTCTTAATTTTAAAGAGGGGCTGCAGTAGACGTGATCAAACTGCACTTGCACGTTTTCTTAGCGGCCATCGGCTTTCCATGACTTTCGTAGGTGGTAGCAAACATTTTGAGACCTGCACTAAGTGTTCTTCGGTGCAGGCCTCTCCTGACCACATTTTATCTTGTTTGGGGCTTACCAAGCAAGACCTGATTCGGAATCTCCTTCTGGTGCTTGACTTTTTTAGGGTGAATGGATTCATGGACATGATCTAGCTTTGCTGATCACGGAGATTGGAAACAACAACAACAATTTTAAAGACACTAATGTTCTAAGTAAAATTAGAGTACCTGGTATTTGTCCTCGGCACTCCACTTCTTCATAGAGTGATCTTAGTCTGTAACGGATTGCTTTGGCATGACCAGTTTGCCTATTTTCTGGGCTCAACAAGCACAAATCATTGATGCCCCCTTGCTCGAGATAGCTGTAGGACCTGCAATTAAAGTCTTGTTCTTTCATGCACAGTTGACGGCATAACTCAAAGTTGCTTATTCCAGGAATTGCTTTGCTGGTGTACACCATAAACAGGTCCCGTTCGGGCAATTTATATGGACATGTAGATGTACCTAAAACAGCATTATTTTTCAAAATCAAATCAATCATATAAAAGGATTTCTGGGAAGATATCGGAAATATTCTGAAACTATCATAAAAAAAAACATTTGACCTTTCACAGCTTTCTAATTAACGTAAAAATATTTAACTTGATGAATAATATAACTTTCCTGACATTTCCCAGCCTAATAATTTCCAGATATATATATAAGTCAGTTTTTGTACCCAGATCTTGTCATATGTAGTGCAATATATTTCTTACTAGACTATCATGACATCATTAAAAAATTATCTAAATTGTATTGAATTATTATATGTGAAGAAAAGTGATTGAAGAAATATCATTGAGAATTATTCAAAGATACTTACCGATATTGCATTGGTTTTCCAAGTAATCCACCCCTCCGGCGTAAGTGAGCTGGGTATGCGGAAAGCTCTGCTCCTCGGAGAAAAGTCTGCATTCCTGGTTGTATCTGTAGTAGTTGGCCGATCGACACACAAAGCGCTTTTCTTCCAAGCAACGTCTCTCACAGTTGGCTCGTGACACGAGGCGGATGATGTCGTGAGCCACGACACCCCTTAACTCTTTGTCCACATATCTGTCAAACATCCATTGCTTTGAGCATCCCAAATAAACTGCAATCGAAAAAGTAGATCTGTATAAGCGGCAATATCCTTCATTACAATAACAGAAAAATAAATAAATTTTTAAAAAATCAAAAAGAGGCCTTAATATAAAATTACTTTTTGTATTAACTCTAATAAGAAGTAAATGACAATTTTTTCATACTGATTCTTGTTTTATTATTTTATCAATTTTATGCATTATTAACAAGAGAATGTATTAGACTTTTTATTGTAACCTGTGTATAAAGGAATTAGAACTACTTTGTTATATTTAATTTCTCATATTTTTTCCATACTTATTGATGTCGGAGAAAAGTCAGCTTAACGACTGGAAATCACTATAAAGTTTTCTAAAAATCAACTGATTACTGCTTTCTTAAGACCCTTTCCTGATTAAAAGTCCATATTCATATGTAACAAAGAGGAAAACCCAAAAAAATCCCAGTCTCATACTCAGTTGATGAGCATTCAAAAAATTCTTAATATTTTTAATAGTTGCTAAAAGCGAAATAGAATTTTAACACTGAAACTTACTTTTATCATTTAAGCTAGTATAAACTTTGAAAAAATCAATTGAACTCTATGAACAATTGAAGGTTAGTATATGAAGCTTTTTTACCAACCATCACATATTCTTTTCATTGATTCAATTTTTTCCATTGATAGTAGTTTGCTTCCATATATATTATTAAATAAAACTTTAGAAACTTCCAGATACCAACTCTAACACATTTGCATTAAAAAAAACGTTCTCATTAAACATCATTCCAGCGATTAGATACGAGATCTTCCATTCCTAAATTACCTTCAAATGCATAGATATATACTTACAACATAAAATCACTTCCATGACTCATCATTTTCAGGTGAATTTTCATTTACTTCACATGTTTACATTTTATGATTTTTAAATGTATTTAACTCAAAAGATTACGACAATTTCAAGTAGAGTGCATTTTTTTTCCTTACTTCACATTATTAATAAGTTTATTAATGGACAATTGGTGAGTTACCTCGACCATACAACAAGAGCAAAATAGAAAGTTGTACATAGGCCAAGAAACATTTAAAACATTGAAAATCAAATGGTATATTATCATAGAATTAATTACGCATGTTAAATCCTCAATAGGATGTCAATTTTACAAAATTAGCCGACCAATGGCTGAGTGGTTAGCGTTCCTGACTCTTCAGCTGTGGGTCCCGGGTTCGAATCCCGGTTCGGGCATGGATGTTACTATCTCTCTGTGTTTCTCTGTCCTTTCTTGTGTGTTGATGTATGAATGTGGCCCGCCCTATAAACGGGTCTGTGGTGGTATGACGCGGGTAATGCTACTCGCCTCCGTGACTTGGTTCACAGGTGCCCGCTGGGTAACGACAAATTAGTAGCAGTTTCCAGCCTTGTTGTGGCGAAGGGTTAGTCACCCAAGTGCCCGCCGTTATTAAAAAAAAAGTTTTACAAAATTCGTTTTAGAGATTTCTTTATAATTAGTATAAAATGTGTGAAAAAATAAGCCAAACTCTACGCATCTTACATTACAATCATCTTTACACAACTTTGCCTTTTTAGCTGTATTAAATTTAGTAAAATCCAAAATATGTTTTGCAATTCTTTTTAAAATTCAAGAACAAATAATTTATAAATTAATTTTTTAATTAATCTGATTTATACATTATTGAAATTCAGTAATTGTTACAAATTTTAATATTATGTTGGTTATTAAGAAAATTCATTACAATAACAAAAATAATACTCATCTATGCTGATATAATTTTTACTATTATATCTATCTTATATCAAAGAAATATATATAAAATTCATTGCTTTAAGGATATTCACATATAAAATGTTTGCGTATGTATTTTTATGTAACTTTTACTATTCTATCTGTCTCATAAAATTTATTACATTAACGATAGAATAAATAACCTTTTAAATATATTACATAAAATTTTATTTATTAATTACAATTAATCAAATACAAAAAGTGTAATTAATTTCACTTAAATAAATTTCATAATTTTTAAACGATAAGCAATTAAAATTAGTAAATATAATGATAAAGTAATGAAATGAAATTTATTTCGAGAAGAAGTCTTAAGAAGTCTTTTATACTTATTTTCAAAACGTAAACACGGGTTTATTTTTTTTTCTGTCTTAGTAACATATACTGTAATTTGAAGTAAGAAAAAACACTTTAAAATATTCAATTTAATTTCTGAAAGGTGCTTCTAAAATTATTTAAACAACTATAAGCTTTCAGCAGTTACAATATTAATTGAAATATATTCGAAGGCAGTGAAAGCATACTTACAAGGTAAGCAAATCCCCTCAAAGTAAGCTTTATTATCGGCTGGTATGAGTTCTTTCGGCTTAGTTGTCGAGGTTTCTGAACCACTGTAACATTCTTGTTTTAGATAATCAAGCGTAAAACCACGGCATTCATAATTCAGTTCACACATCCTCCGACATTCTGTGATGATACCAGGAATGTCTGGATTCCCTCGGTATAAGACGTTCACACTCCCCAAGTGTTGGTATCCCGTGGTCTTTTCCAACATCATGATTTCGCCATGGCTACACTGACGAGCTGAAAAGAAAAGTCTATTTAGTTTATTCAGAAAGTTCATGACTATATATAAAAAGCACCTTCGTAGCCTTATACCAATAAATGTGTAATTTATTATTTAGATGAATAGTTTGGGGGAATGCGTTTGATACATATGGAAATTAATGAAAAAAATTATTTATTTAAAGATTGGGCTAACGAAAACTTTTTTAATTCCAATATCTATAAAATAACTCAAATCTAATGACGAAAAAATGTTTAACGAATATGCCACTATTGCGACATATTGACATATAAGTGGTAGAGAATAAGTCAGCACTAAATAAAGTGCCAACATTATCAGTCATCCCAATCTCTTTTGAACTAATATCAAAAGTTAAAATCACCATTTGGAACCTTTCTCGTCGCTTTAGTGGGTTGAAATTAAACCCAACAAATATTTAACATCGATTTTGACGTTTTTATAATATGATCAACTTCCTTCCTACACCACGCTTTACCCAAGGAGGGCATAAGCATTGCGCGTAAATGTATATAATTTATTATATTTAACCTTCGTATGCCCTCAGAATACCATAGCTTCTGAATAAACCAAGAAAATTTAAGAGAATTCCAATTCTTTATTAGTCGAACTTCAGTTACATTAGTATAGTAGAGAAACAAATGGTTAATTTCTAAAGCATTTGAAGGCAGTATTGTTTGTTATTAGTATTCGGACTACAATTGATGTCTACCACTCAGTGCTAGTGTAATTAAATAAAAGAATAGTTTAATTACTTAAGTCAGTTTTGAAGCTTTCTTCATGCATTTTAAAATTAATTTTACTTTACCTATTTCTATAAAAAATGAAAATTAATAAAATTAAATTTTGAATCTTATAGAAAATTACATGATAACGAAATTTAAGTATATTTTGCATCTCTTAAAGTTGGTCAACAGTTTTCTACCTTTTAAAAGGACAAAATTTCAAGAAAATAAAAATTTAAGTTCCAATGAAAGACATACCAATAAAACTGAATACGATAATAACAAAATTAATGTTTTACTTGGCATACATTTCTTCAGGATTTTGAAGCACATGTCAAATTAACTATTCACATAATAATAAATATGGATCACACTTTTAATTAATTAGCATTTTTACAAGGTAACTAATAAAATTCAAACCCTTTTTGATTTCTCACATCGAATAAAGTGAGAATTACACATACGACATATCACGGAGTTTAAAATCCTGTAGGTCGAAATTAGGAATATAAGTTGTTATAAAAGCTTGTCAATCATGCATTTTCACCAAACGTAATTCGTACAGAAGAGACAATAAGTGGAAAGTAGACAAGGTTCAGTGTTATTTTTGCTTACTTCATGGAAAATATGATCAGCAGCAGCATTAAATCACCAAACATTTAAAGACAGTAAGTATTATGCATGAACGTATTTCAAAAAATTGTGTGGTTTCGGAATTTAGGAAGGGAGACTGAAACCAATAAAGCGGATTTGCACCAAGCCCTCAAAGACTTTTTTGTGTTTGAAATTTGGAAAATGTATTATTTGAAGATTGCACAACTGGAGATAAAAAATGGTAGATGCTGATGGAGATAACGTTGTGAACTAGCAACAGGATAAGTTTGAGAATTAACAACACTACTTATAAATAATTCGATTTTTGGCCCTCAAAAATGGCAAAAATTTTATTGGTGATTTTTTAATAATAAATAACAATGTAACACTATGTTTACACACCTTGTTTTGTTTATAAATATTGATCGTGTGATGCTGCTGGTCACCGAAGAGTAAACAATTTGTTCATTAATTTCAATTCCATTCCCAAATTAATTTATTACATTAACATATTTTGAACTCTTAATCAATAAATTTGCTTAGTT
This sequence comes from Latrodectus hesperus, assembly GCA_037975125.1. Lineage (NCBI taxonomy): Eukaryota > Metazoa > Arthropoda > Arachnida > Araneae > Theridiidae > Latrodectus > Latrodectus hesperus. The sequence continues at coordinate 79,003,872 of CM075853.1, forward strand.
TCAATTCACAACGAAATTTAATTTTTTATCATTTTCACAATGTGGATAATTGAAAAAGTCTTTAACTTTTAAATTATATTATCGATAGTTTCAAAACATTCATTAGTGAATATTTATATTATTAAAATTCAATGATATTTCAGATTATGATTGACAAGTAAGTTTGGAAAATTGCCGTATTTTTCCATTGTACTTTAGGTTCGTAATAAAGTTAGAATTATAAATTCGATTTTATTTATTTCAAATAAAAATACAAAATTGTAAATCAATGTAATTTAATTAATTAAATCAATTTATCACACACACACACACAAATCTCCAATTTTATTGAAATTGTTACTTTTATTTTACTTTAATATTTCTAAGAAAAATCATTTATTTCACACCAAAACTGGAAGGAAAATGTATTTTCAGAATTCTTTAAGTTGAAATATTTTAATTATCTATTCAATCAAACAGCGCTCAATTTTTAAAAATTTACTTTAACAACAATTTTTAAAGGAAAACACTTTTTAAAATCACAATTATTGCAAAATGTCTTTAAAAGTCCTTTACATATCGTTTATTAAAGTATTCTAATTAAACATTTTAGTCCAAAAACGGATCTAATTATTAAACTTAATATTATCTTTAAAAAGTTTTTTAAATAAAATCAATCTGAAAATTTAACTTTAAAAGTTCTTTTAAGATACTTATGTGTAGCCGAGAATTATAAGAATATTTTATAAAATAAGACTTCATTCTTTGAAATTCAAGAAAATTTGAGAAATAAGCTATATATGTTTATATATAACCAAGGAAAAATTTCAGTACATCACTATTAAAATTTAAATTGCATGCAAAAAGGAATAGAAAAATTAATTTTTATTTTTCCGAATTTTTAGTTTTGAGTTTATATTTTAAAATATAGAATTTAATTTTAAAAATTTTATTCCGCTTTCTCATCACATAACCTAATAAAATAATGTTTTAATGTTTACTATAGCACAAACATTATATTTAAATTGAATATTAAGATAACTAATTAAATAATTATGAATTTTCTAAGAACATAGCATAAAACAGGATAATTAAGGCATAGCTATAACCTTTAAAACTATAATTAAATAAAAATATGTTAGACATTTTTCATTAAAACTTAATTTGTTTCCAGGCAATTTCAGTTTACTTCTGCAGTTGTTTCAACATAAAATTAGCTGTTAATTAAATGATATTCTATAACACCATAAACTTTTAGTTTTTGGAAATAAGTTTAATTGTTATTTACAGGCAAAGCACGTAAAGGGATTAAAATTTTTTGACGTTAAATTTCATGCTTAATTTAGATTCTTAATTACATACTGCAGCAAATTAAAGTATTATGTCTCAAGGTATTTTTAAAATAGCAATAAAAATGTGCAAATTTTATTAAAGTATTTAAAGATTTAATAGTTTGAAAAATTAGATGAAAGATAGACAAAGAGAGAATACTTTGTTACGTAGTAAAATAGTTGGTGCTTGCGTTAAAAGTTATTAAATGATGAATTTTTATGAAAAATTTAATTAAGCTGGCATAAGAAAATGTGCAGAACTATAATTTATTACTGAAATTGTCATTTATTAAATTAACATTTTCTGCTTCTCATCCTATTAAACTTATAACTTCTAATTTGGCTGGATTAATATTTTCTGCCAAAGTAATCTTGTGAATTTAGTTAAAAATGTCTATTATTTTCAAATATTTTACGGAATAGTTTTTTTCTTTAACTTTATTCAAGATAAAAAGATAGCATTTCCTCTGTGTAATTTAATTTTAATATAATAAATTATTTTAATATCTGGTATACTTAAACATATTTATAATCCAATTAACTATGATTTCACATAATTGTTAGTGTAAGATTATTGCATTTTTGGAAAAGCAAGAATATATGAAAAATTAAAATCTTTTTTTTAGTTTTAGCCACAAGAACTTGCTTTAGAAAATTATAAATATATTAAAGGCATGACATTAGTTATTATGAACTTTTAATTGGCTAATTTTTTAAACTACAATTAAGAGAATTTTAATTGCAAAACAATTTTATTATATATACTGAAATTTCAACATTTACCATTAACGCATAATGAAATATAATTACACGAATAAAGAAAAAAATTGTATTTGTAAATTTTTATTAATCTGTATGAATAGAATCTTTATTTGGATGATCCTTATCTGATTAAATAAAATCCTTATTTAGTTGAACTGATAATAGGTACATGGGATAGAATAAAACTTACATTAAGATATTCGATTCTAATTAATTTAAAATTTAGGTTATGCTTCTTTTCAAAATGTTAATTGCAGAATTTGAAACTAATTTTAAAGGTAATTAACTCAGATTTAAACTCACTAAAAAATTCGTTAAATCATGATGCGATTAGTTTAAATGATTTGACACTGTTCCAAAACTTTGCTCATTCGAAGAATGGAGGTGAGTGGTTCTTTCCCCCGCTTTAAAAAACTACCTAAGTAACCAATGAGGGTAAAGAAAAAAATGATCTAAATCATGGGATTTCTCATCATTCTTCAATTATTAAAAAAATTTTATGATAATTTTTCAAAACAACAAAGCAGTTTTAAAATACAAACACTACATCAATTGGTTTATTTGAAATCGTAGTTATTCTCATATGCTACTGAAAACTTGAATTTAATTCTTATTAAAATACAGCGTAATTTTCCAAAAAAAAAATACTAAACTTTCGTATTAATCGCATCAAATGAAACTTGATAAAGTTTAATACTAAAATATATTTGTAATTGAATGCATATGAAATAAGCAAAATTTTGCCCATGAGCTATTAAAAAGTATACTTACTAAGCGGTGGATCAGTTGTGGGTGTAGTTGGCATCTCTGTGGGAGGTGTAAGAGAAGGGCATTTTCTTTCATTGTAAACTAGGCCTGGCCTAGTTTGCACAGCTCCACTGCCGCCACTTGCCCTATCATCACCACTCAAGAAGCACTGGCCGTTGCTTGAATAGTAGGCATACGACCTGCAGTTGAAGCTGCGATAGGTTGTGCAGAATTGCTCGCACACTTCATTGGAAGTGATCCCGATCATTTGGATGTGGTCTGTATATGTTGGATATGAATCTGCAGTTTCCTCATATGGACAGGACTGCAGAACTGTAAGAAGAAAATTCCGATGTAACATTAAATGTAGAAAATTTGAGGAGAAATACAATTTGGGAAAGACGCAATAAATGACTGAAATATACTTTGCACATTGTAATAAGATGGCATCTTTTATATTTTGAAATTTATAAAAAAATTATTAAGTAATTATCGTTAATTTAAAATCAAATCAACAATTTTATATTAATATGGAATCATTTGCTTAACTATATAATTTGCTTACGTTTCTATAATAATTGGTTCATCTTATAACATTCGATTTGAATTCACAGAAATTGACGAGTAAATACGAATTCTTCAAAATATATTATGTAATAAACAACTGTAAATTATGGCTCGTGGTTTATAATTTGAAAGCACATATTAAGTAATATCATTAAAAAAAATTGTCTTAAATAGGATTTCAAATTTTTATTTTTATATTAAAAGATTTAATCGCATCTATTTTTATATACTATTTCAATGTAAAATGTTAAGTTGGCAGTTAAATTTAAGTCCTACATTGGTTATAAATATTTTTATTGATTTAAAATCTTTTCTAAATTGTAGGTTACTATCTTGTGTGCAAAAAGAGGAGTAGGGGGACAACCAGAATCAAAATTTAATTTTTTGAAACTGTGATGCATCCCATACATAAATTCAGAATTTTTTTATAAGGAAAAAAATTTTGTCTTTTTATATTACACTCAATATTAAATTATTTAATATTAAAATCCAGAAAAACAAAATTAATGTAACAATGAGTAACATTTTTATCTAAATATAAGCACTTTATTAATAAATAACTAGCAGAGATATTTCTACACTAGCTCATTATGTTGATTGTATCTTACACTCTTCTTAAAAACATTTATAAACCAGTTGGGTTAAAATATTATTATCTATCATAAGTAAATAAAACAAAGAGGAATGTTTTAAATGTATTATATTTTGATTTATTTTTGAGTTTGTTTCCAAAGAAATTTATTCTGGCACTTCTAAAAACTAATTTATATTTTATTGTTTTATAATTTTTTGAAGATTACCCGTTTTAATATTCTGACTGCCTTAAAAATTGAGCTAATTAGTGTCAACGACCTTACTTCAATAAAGCTATTTATCATTTGAAAGTTATAAAAATAGTTTACAGTCAAAAAATATTTCTTCTTTTTTTCTCTTTTGTATAAGAAACATATCGAGAAATATAAATAATAAATAAATAGCAAATTAAATTAAAATTATAATTTTAAAGTATCAAAATAAATAAGAGAATTTCTTCAATGGATTAATTACTATCCAAACAGTGCTCCTTATTAGCAATAAAAATAAAATGTTGAACAATCGATAGTGTAAATTTCATTTTCTTCCAAATCATATTCTGCCTAATTTGCTCTCGTGTACAATAAACAATGACTTTTGAGCGGTTAACAAACCAAACCAATGCATATTATACTTACTAATTAATTCTGAATTAGCAAAGTTTGAGTATAAATGAATGTCTCAATGAAATGTGTGAATAGTTCATTTAAAAAATTAACGGCCAGAAATTTTGAAGCAAAAATATTCATATATAAATGTATTCAAATAATAAATGGTTTATCTACATATATTTTAATAAAAGCATTTGTTAATATAAATAAGGAATATAATTAAAATAAAATTGTTTTTGAAATTTATTTCATTCCCACAAACGGGAATGGCCTGAAAAGCAGTGATGTCAAGGTTATAACGTCCTTCTCAAAATAAAATGTTGTTCTAATAGCTGTGATGGATTTTTTTACTCGCACAAAGGTCCATAGTGTCCTTTGTTGCAGATATGAATAAGTATTTACTAGCAATTTTGACTAACAATATCTGCTTTCACATAGCAACATTATATGATTTTTTTTTCGCATTTTTTGTCTTTGACAAAAATTCTGAAGTGATAATCTGGATTGCTTGAATTACAAATAGACAGTCATTGTACTGAATATCAACAACTTCTCTTTTCTGAAAAAAAAAGATTTTCTAATAAGATGTTATGTATGCTAAAAGAGAAAAAATATCCAATATTAAAATATTGTTCATGGATGTTGCGATTAATTAGAAATTTTAAGTTTAAGTTTAAAGAAAAATACTTCAAAAGCTAGTGTCCTATAATAACATAAAAGAAGTTGACGTAGAATTATTGTGAGTAAATTTTATCTATCCGAATTATTTATTATTGAACAATTAGCAATTGCTTTATTGAGTGACGAAATATTCTGTAATTTTTTGGAGATATTTTGCAGAACAATGAGAGGCATTGGCAGACCATGATTTTTCCATCATGTCTTTTATGATAAAGATATCAAACACAAATATTCCACCGTATTTAGTTCTCAAATTATAAAATCTACATCAAACGGAAGTAAGAGAAAATAAGAAAAATAAGAAAATTGAATCTCACATGAAAAAAATTGGAACATGTATGGTTCGATAGAATTTTTATTTATTTCTTCTTCACACATTCACAGTCAGAGTACCTTATGAATAAATCAATATATTTTCCAAAGTTCAAAATTGTGTATTGTATTGAGCTTCACATAATTAACTATACATCAATGGCATCAACAATAGTTTGGGAAATGTACGCACGATAATACCAAATATATTTTGACTGCTATTCTCCTAATTTTGCAGAAAACAAAATAGACAATGGTTAACTGCAAATGCATTCTATCTTTGTGTATTTATGTCTTATGCCATGACATTTGATTTTATCAGGACAGATAATACATTAAAAAAGTCTTTACATGCATTGTGAACAGAAATTTGTAAAACTAAAAGAGCTCGAAAAATATTATATAACAGTTAAATATCGTTTAATATGTATTTTTAATATTTATTTACAAATGCCTGTCGTTTGGCCGCTAGGCCATTAGACAACGGGCTCTCCAATATTTTGCAACACGACAAGAAAAAAGAGATAGTGCAGAGCACTTGTCCAAATGTGAAGCAGCCATAACATGTCCAGACATACAAAGGGAACACGCAGGGGAGTCCACAATGTTAAAACGGAAGAGATGGGCACAGTGACAGTCGTGGCCAGTCAGCATTCTAAATGTAGCAACTGCGGTCGCTCGCGGGAAGTCAGGAATAGTGTGTGAAGCAGAGAAGAGTGCAGTCCATGGATTGCCATTCGAAAGATGTAAGGCGAAAGCGCCTAGATATTTTTGAAATTTCAAGTTTATATAAATGGAATATCAGCTTCACAAGGGGTTTCTGCAGAATTAAGGTCGCCTTCTTGGCAAGGAGATCAGCTCTCTCGTTTCCCTCAATGCCACAGTGGGAGGGAATCCCCTGGAAGGACACTTTATTAGGGAATCTCTCAAGCTAAGTCTTGCAATTTAGGACTCTGTGGTTCTCAACCTCTTTATTTGTAGAAAGAGCTTGGAGTGCAGATATAGAGTCCGAAAGGATTACGGCTCTTTCAAAGGAGCTTTGTCGTATGGAGAGTTGTTCAAGTGCAATGAGAATAGCTTCCATCTCACCATCAAAGAGAGTCGAGAAATAACCAACTGAAAGACGAAAACAGAAAAGTTCACTAAAGATGCCAGCACCGGCGCCTTGAGAAAAATCAGAAAGTGAACCATCCGTGTAAACGTGTATTTAATGTATATTTTTAGCGTATTTTTCTGTGTTAACCATAATTAATGATTTATTAGGGTAGAAAATAAATGAAATGATGTTTATACAAGTCATTCATGCACACACAAGAACTTATAAAATTAACGAAACTCAAAAATTACAAAATCGAAGTATTGCTGATAGTTAATAATCACCTGATGACTACTTAATCTAATCAAATTACGAATATTATTTTTCAAATTGTGTATTATAAAGTAACTCATTATACTATATTTTTATTTGCTGTTGAAAGCTTCATTATTTATTATGTATTTGAAATGTATGTATGTAATTATAAGGTGTAATTGGTTTATAATTTATTTTACAATTTATGTTATTATAAATAAATTACTAATGCTGTATTATAAATTATTTGTATCAATTTTACATAATATACTATTTATCTAATATATATACTATATTTGTTATGTACACCATATTTAAGTTATATAATATAAATTAAAATTACTTATATACAAATATATATTTAAGAAAAATACAAACATATATATAAGACTTTAGATAGCTAAAGTAGATTACCTCAATCAAATATTGTCTTTTTTGTCCTACACTAAAGCGTTTCTCTTATCTTTTTATTCAAAAAATAAATCTCTTGAAGTCTATATAATTTTTTCCTATTTATATTAAATTTTGGTGCAACGTAATTAGCTTAATTATATTTATGATGATATTATATGCAGAAAATCAGATAACTTTAATAACTTTCGGGGACAGTATAAGTATGAGCACCAACTACACATTCCATTAAATGAGAATATTAAGCATACAAGAAAGAAAAAAGAAAGAGATAAAAGTAATATATATGTGTGTGTGTGTGTGTGTGTGTGTGTGTGTGTGTGTGTGTGTGTGTGTGTGTGTGTGTGTGTGTGTGTGTGTGTGTGTGTGTGTGTGTGTGTGTGTGTGTGTGTGTGTGTGTGTGTGTGTGTGTGTATGTGTGTGTGTGTGTGTGTGTGTATACTCCAGCAAGTAGTGCAGCGCCACCACTACTGCCCGCTTGAGAGTCACTTATCTACCCACACATTGCACGGGGAGATGGAACAGTCAGGACTTAGTAAAAACGCTGCTGTAATCTAATCTTTTATACTATTAAATATCTTTGTTAGTTAACTTGGAGCCTTTATTCAACAAACCCCTAGACATCCCCACTTCAACATATATATATATATATATATATATATATATATATATATATAGTATATATATATATATATATATATATATATATATATATATATATATATATATATATATATATATATATATATATATATATATATATATATATATATATATATATATAATTGCGGGATGGACCTGATTTTGGACCTGAATTTAATTTTGATTACTATAAATCAATTCTGTATTTTGGCATAATTGGATTTAATATTATATTTTGGCTTATACTTTAGCTTGACATTTATTACTTTTATTCAGGTTTGATATTTTGATTTAACCTTTTTAGCATGGCTTTAGAGTGAATTGGCTTCTTTGAGACTAAGTCTTGAGTTATAATGCAGAAAAGCCATACTTTGTGCCAAAGTGGTTAACACCCCCTGAAGAAGCTGGCCATGTTGCTACTTCCTTCTATTTACCTTTTATTCTATGTTTTTTTTTAAATTTTAAACTATCTATTGAACATATTTTCCCTCTTCGAATTTTCAATGTATTATTCTCCATTTAGTATTTTATTATTATTCTCCATTTGGTATTGGATTAATTTATAAGTTTATTGTATTTATCTATTTTGTATTTGGTTAGTTTTATAAAGTAAATTAATATTAATTATATTTTAGTAATTCTATTTAAGCAGCTTTTGCGCTGAATGTATTGCTAAGAATTTTATATCTATTGTATTTTTCCCTTTTTATATCTATTCTTGTATTTTTAAATTTTTTCCTATGATATTTCTAATCATGCTGTGTGTGTGTGTATATATATATATATATATATATATATATATATATATATATATATATATTATTTTTTGTTAAAATTTAGCAGCATAGGAAAGTAATCTTATTGAATAAATTATTTACACACGATTATTTTGAAATTTTACATGAATCCTATCCATATGAAATATTTGGTCAGACGCCTTTTCATTATATGGCATTTAATTTTTGAAATGCAACCAAAATTAGAGAAAACGCGTTCTTCAAAATTGTAAACAGAATGTGAATCAATTGATGATATATAGAAATACCATGAAAGTGGTGTAAAATATACAACTCTACATATTTGGATATAACTACATAAAAATACGGTAGTTTACTTTATGACCCAGTCCCAAACTGGCAAGGTTACCTGGTAAGCACTGATTCTCCAAATAATTCATTTTCATGTTGTTGGTCCTGCGGTAAAAAGAAGGCAGCGTCCTCCTGTCTTCCCTGCTCAGCTTGCACTCCGTGGTGTCGTCGTTGTACAAAGCCGAGCGGCAGAGGAAACTTCTCTCTTCGAGGCACAGCTCCTCGCAGTCCCTGCGGCTCTGCACAAAAGGAACGGTTCTGTCATATAACTGGGCTTCCAGCTCGTGACCAAGAACACGTTCGAATGCCCAGACTCGATCCTTGCAGGCAGTGGCGACAGGTCCTGTAAGCAGTTACAGTCATTAATGTCTGGAGTGAAAATCATCGGGAAAATATTTCGATTTTTTTCTCTATTTTATTTCAATTTCAATTTGAAACTGCTAAACAAATCTTAAATATAGCAAAAGGAACTAATGATGAAAAGACAAATTCGTCGCCAACTAAAGGTGAGTAACTCAAGGGAAGAATGTCACCAACTAGTGTCCAGTTACAGTTGTCTAAAGCTAATGACTTATTGCAATAGAGTAAAATAATTTCGTTAAGTTGGATAGCAAATATAAGAGTTTTGATGAAAGATAAATAATTGTTTTAACTCAAAGATACTGATATAAATTAGTTCGCAATTGTATTAGATTATATTCGTACTCTAAAATAGAAAGAAGAGAATAGAGACATTTGTACAATATTATAGCAATTGAAAAAAGCAATAAAAGAGAATAAATAGGAAAAAATCAGATCTTATAATTATGAAATAAAATTCTAGATAACATAGTTAATAAAATATAAACTTTGCTAACGATATTTAAACTTGAACATTTACCGCCCTTATTATACAGACCTGACTTAGCAGCGAATAATTTTTAAATTTAAGAATTTTTACCGTAATATAATCGGAAATTTTGTTGTATAGTAAGATAGATGCTAAAATTTGCATTGATATTATACAAAAAAAAATCGCTAATGGTTTTGCTGTTCCATCGAAATACTTTATTAACATATTAAATAATTTTTCCTATCCATATGAATTTCAGCTTTGTGACAAAACTTAATTTATTATTCGCTTACATAGACTTACGTTTACTTTTACAAATTTTTCAAGCAATATTTTTAATAATGTTAACATGATTTTTCCAATATGAATGTATTCAGTACTCACAAATACACCAAATCACATTACCTCCTTTTAAAACCATTATAGTAATATAACCATTCAATTAGATAGTTCCATAACCATTCTAAATATTAGAACTCTAAGATTATATGCAAAAAGTGATAATAAATTCAGTGATAAATGAAAACAAAAGACCAAAGTAAAATACTCAGATATCTAGAATAATTTATAAATGATTTCATTATGTTAAGAAGCTTCTGAGTTATTAATGATGCTTTGATTTTTTTATCAATGTGGTTGTTATTGCTATATTGTTTTTGTACGGTCTTAATATTTTAAGGATTAATATTTTAAATGAATTTTTATAACTAGAAAAAATTGAATTTTTATAAATTTGACTTATTTCAATTTATAAAAGTTCAAAAAAAATAAAAAAACTTCATATTTCTATGATTTCTATATTCAATTAAATATCGACAATAAATGTAAATATTTTGAAAATTACGGTTATATAAAATGTTTCTGATATGTAATTTTGCTTGCAAATAATTATTTAGATAAGCCCCAGAACTTTAAATGTATGTGTAATTACACAAGTATTTGTGCAAAATTATAAAGCAATTTCATCATTAATAAATATAATTGCTATCTACAGCAATTTACATTAAATTTCATAAAATTAACAAAATGAAAAACAAATTTAAATAATTAAACATTATTTCAACTTAATAAACTTCAATAAGTAACTGTGTGGAGAGTACATAAAATTTCGAGTATTATTTATCTGAATCAATACAACTTTTTTTTTAACCTATGAATGAAGAGTTAATCTTTATCAAGATATTCGATATTTAATTATTTCTGAAAACAATATTTTCTGGTGCTATGATCCGTAATTTTAATGATGTTAAAGCTAGGATATTCTCTTCATTGGTTGTTTCCTGTTCTCGATTTATTTTTCTTGTTTATATAATAGAAAGTAAAATTTATTTAAAAAAAACGCACTTATATTTCAAAAGCCGAAAAACTCATTACACCAAACAAAAAAACTCTGAAACTAATTAAATATTGCTAAACATCTTATTTCTTTTTTAAGTACAATATTGATTTTCATTTTGTTTTAATATATATATATATATACTAGCTTCTGTTTAGGGTGATATTGATTTTTCTCTAATGGCTTGCATGTTTTTTTTCTTTCATGTAGTATATTTCAGATGGCCTTTTTTATACCATTTTAAATAAATAATAACTGCATTATTCTAAATATTCTTCAGCAAAATTTAATTTTTCATAAACTTAATTTGTAATTGATCTCATTTTACAAAAAAATTAATAAGAAATATGGTGAAAAACATACACTCATTAAATTTAGTTCACAAAGAAAAATTAATAATTAAGTATCTGATATATCGATATAAAAGAACATAAAATGATTGTATAAATTTGCAATTCATAACGAAAGATTTTTTCAATTTTATTTTTTGACTGAAACAAATATTTAATTATATGTTGTGTAACATTTTGAAGAGTTTAAATTGAATTTTTTTAGCTTTATGCAGAGAGAGAGTTTCAAATGCAAAAAGTAACAATTTTAAAAATATGTATCTTGAAATTAATTTCTTAATGTATAACCGTTATAAGCTGTTTCGATGAGTACAAAAATGAATTTTTAAATTCTTTTGAAACAATTTTTTAATTTATCTTAAATTTAAAAAAATCATCAAATGACAAGTTGTCTAAATTATAATTCATCTAAGAAGTCTTACAGTATATTTATTCAAAATGAATGAAAAAAATGAAATCTTATAAAGCAAAACGGATTTTTTGTGTCTTTATAAAAATATTTATGTAAAACATTCTATTTTTTACTTTTAAATTTTAAATAGTAGACTTTAAAAAATAAAATATAGTAATTTCAAATAATTAGTTTCTTACGTCAATTCAAAATTTAATTTACGAAATCTATTTGTAATATTTAAAACAATTACTAATATTTTTTTGCATTTTTACAGACTTTAAAACATTTTTAAAAAAAAGTATTTTACTTAAATGTAATTACTTTAAAATAATATCTGTTGATTCATTTTAAATCATTTTTCAAAGAATAAGTAAAATATTAAAAATGAAATAACTCTAAATAAATAATCTTCTACGACATTTCAAATTGATTTTGAATTTATATTAAATTAATGCCTTTTAAATTACGAATAGAAATAATCTTGAAAAAAAAATATTATCAGATTAAATCATTCATGTGTAATGTTTTTATGAGGACCGCTTTGACCCCCCCATCTTGCCCGGCGAGTATTTTTACAAGCTATTCAATGCCATTTAATACTTCCTTTTAACACTTTTAGCTTCAGGAAGACAGTAATTAAACTACACACAAATTGAAGACACTTAACTTTTAAGTATTTCACAAATAAGTCGAAGATTACAGAATTTTTTTCTATAATTGCTTTTAAGTGTTCCTAAATCTTGTTTTTTCCTAACTGCAAGATTTTAAAGCAATAAGTCAAGCATTAGGAGGCATTAAAGATAGAGTTTTTATACACACGGAAACACAATTTAATATTTTTTATTTCTAACTTGTCGCCATTTTTTGGAAAAAGAACTTCAAATGATTTTTTAATGCATTTTAAATATAAATACGAAAAGAATTTAGAGAGGTTAATATTATAAATATAAACTTTACTACTATTTATATTACAAACACACACACACACACACACACACACACACACACACACACACATATATATATATATATATATATATATATATATATATATATATATATATATATATATATATATATATATATATATATATATATATATATATATATATATATATATATATATTACAAAAATATTTTATATTCATTTCATTTTAAATTTGCAGATATAATTGGTGCTTTTTAAATTTGTATGCTAATGATATCATCGATAAACTTTTAATATCAAGACTATATACAGTAAAAAATTAATAAATTAACTGAAAAGTTTTTATTTTTTAAAATTATATGCATATATATATTTCTTCATTTTCATATCTTCGTCATATTTTACGTTTTCCCTGAATGATAGAGCTTCCTTAATACAACCAACCGTAATTTTGAATTATTTATAGCTTGAGCAAATAACATTTTTAATATAAAATATTTAATTAAAATGTGTTTTTTTAATAAAAAACTTGATTAACTCAGTATTCAAGTAATAAATATTATATTAAAATATTTAATGGTCTACTTAATGGTAAGACTGCTCTTTAATGTGGATTGCCCTAGGTTTGATTCCAGATAATTAATAATTTTGAGCAATGAGAAGCAGCTGTTGTGTGGGTATGTTTTCTAGCACTATATCCTTCGGGCGATATTTCAGATTTTTCCTGGATTATTCCCTTACGACAAGTAAATGTGACTCATTATCTTTTAAAAGATAGTATTTAAGTCCTTCTAAAGAACAACAATACAACTTCAGCATCATTTAGACATTATGTTTTACAATCAATAAAGCAAAATATCAAACTGATTTGTCAAATAAAATACAATTTTTGATTTACTTAAAACAATAAATAAAAAAATAAATAAAACTCAAACAAAATCCTCTGGAGTGTAATCATAAATATTTCCATTTAATTTTTCATATTTCACAATCATTTTTTACCACCAAAAAAAGATAAAACCTACTATTTTCTCTTTTATTGGATAGACCCTTTAATGGATAGGATTATTTATTCATTACCTATGACTTAAACCATAAACAAATATTTATTGAAAATCTCCTGGCTATTTAATAAAAATTAATAAACTGTTCAGTTGTCATTAAATAACTACGTTAACAACTATTTTTATCAATACAAAAATTGCATAAAAAAACTGTTATTGTAAATAATAATCTTCATAGTGTAGAAAATAAAAATTTAACCTCTGAGGCAGATTTTCTCAAAATAATTTTCGCCATCTCTAGGAATGAGATCCTGCGTCCGGCCTTGAGAATTGCGATCGAGTTTGTCGCATCTCATGTTCTGGTAATTGACAGAGAACGCTGGACAGTCCAAGCCATCTCTTTGGCAGTACTCTTGGCATTCCAATGTGTTGCCCAAGCTCCCTGGGTTGCTGACCATGATAGAGTTCTGCACAGCGGACCTCAGAACGAACCCTGTCATCTTCTCATAAGTGAAAGCTCCTCCAGTGCATTGCTCTGTAAAGGGAAGACACTTCCTTTCAGTATTTTGCAAACAATATTTGGGGGTGAAAAGTAATTTCCTTAAATTCCTAAAATTTAATTCAAATCAAGATTTTTTTCTCTGCTTTTCATGGTATTACTAACTGAAATTCAGCTTTTGTAGTTAATGTATATTATGTACAACATCACAATATTTAATGAATATGAATGCTGATTGAATTGAAACACTTGACTTAATTTGTATCATTTCTTGTGGTCCTGAATAAAAATTCATTGTGGACCTGAATAAAAAGTTCTATTATTTACTTTTATCATTTCCACTTTGTAAAGTTTGTGACTATATTTGTAAATTGGATTATAAAATTAATTAAATATGATTTTTATTTAATAATTGAATAGCATAATTAATATATTGTGTTTGTCGATTAATGACAACCAATGGCATTATAATCACAATAAAAAATTTCATAAGGAGATTATATACAAAATTTGTATGTATATATATCATAAAATATTTAATTTCATAGCAATGTTATACACATAATTTTATATTCCATAATTATCTATAACGTTCTGTAATTTTTTTTGATTTATACATTAACTTCCAATTGATTTTTAATTAATTTGCAATAAGTGAGTAATTTTTACAGGACGCTAAGCGTATATTAGTATATAAATAGACATATTATGCAAAAGAATTATCAAGTTTGAAATTATTTAAGAAGTTAAATTAGCTTTATTTTTTAAAATGTAAAAATACTTGCTAAATTATGAACTAAAATTAATTATTATATTTAACCAAATGTTTTAAAGTATGCCTTGAAGTAAATTTAATTTTTAAATTGTGTAAAATGGAAATTTGCATTGATGCATTGAGAAAAAGTATAATAAAGTCTAATATTATTTTTAAGTACACATTTTGATAATTTCAAACATCAGAATATTATATTTTACATTCAGTAATTGGTGTGCCACATCATCATAAGCTGATTGTGTGTCATTATCATAGAATTAAAATGAAACAGATCCATATCACAATGAAAGTTTTCTGCATAGAAATTATAAAACTTCAATTTTTAAATATTCAACTGTAACTTTTTAAATCAAAGCAATATTTATCCTAAGTCTCTGATCATTATCTGAGTAATATTTTAAAATCAATAAAACCAAGTAAAAAATATATAAATATAAAACATATTACATTTTTAAATATGCTAATTTTGACTTTTATTTTTCTGTATTTTTTCCAAGAATTTAGATTGTGAAGATTTAATTTGAAAACAAAAATATGGAGTAAAAAGTTTTCATTCTATGTGATTAAATATTTTGCAAACATATTATATATGCTCTTGCATTGGAAAAATCCTTAATGAAAATATTTCATTTGGATAGTTATCGTACAATTATTTTTTCTTTTAACAGAAGAGTGTGAAATTATTTGAATTTCAACTTCTAATATTCAGAAGTAATCAGTGTTCAGATTTTCATCATTATTTGAGTTATTATTTATGTAATACTATAGTAAAATTTTAGACCGTTTCATGGATGCAAACTTCAATTAATTACCTAATACGCATTTCTTTTCTCCGTAGGTTGCTCCAGGCTTCTCTGGTAACACAATAGGTCCCAAACTGACCGAATCGTCGCCACTCAAAAAACACCTGTTATTAGTATAAGTGTAAGCTCTACAGTTGAATGTTGTTTCGCTATCACATTGAATCTGGCAATCATCCGAAGAAGAAGCAAACTGAAGTGAGTCCATGGATATAATGGACAGTCCAGGGCGGATGTCATATCGGCAAGAGGTCGGAGCTGAAAATAAATTCATGTTGTAAGATTTCACACAAAACAATATAATTATCAATTATTGTTATTATTCGGTGAGTAGTTCCATTATAACACAATTTCAAATTTAGAGTATATTAAGTCAAACAGAGATTTTTCAGTTAAGGATTGTAATTTCAAATGCTGAGACAGTTCCTACATTATTGAAAGAACAAAATTTGTTAATTTGTATTTTAGGAATAATGCTTTCACACTTACAGATGTAAATAATGTATATGACTTGAATTTTTTTATTTTATAATTGCTTTTTCAACCTGAAATCATGAAATCAAAACCCTAATTGAAATAAAAAAATTGGTTTTCTATTCACAGAATCGCTTTTTTAAGCCGTGTTCAAGTTAAATGTGCTCACACATTCAAGAGTTGTTTGTAGTCTTGACCTCGTAATTCATCATAATAAAGTTACTTTTTTTTTCTTGGTGAGTTAGTTGTTTTTAAATATGTTTTAAAAATCTTATAAATCTGAATTTTTTGACAATTTATATGAATTTGATAATGACGTAAATGAAGAAGAATGTATTTAATTTAAAAACAATTAATGTATAGATTTTTCAAACTTATACGTGGAATGTTGAAATAACGAAAATATATTTGTGGTGACAATTTTTGTCTAAGTTTTACCATGAAAGTTCTTCCAACAAAATTATATTTACTAATATAATATTTTAAATGAGTGCCATAAGAATTATGATAACTTCGGAAATTAAAATGGCTGTCTTATTTCACACAAAATACCTCAACTAAACTATTCAACTGAAAATACTAAACGATTTAATTGTGAAAATACCAAAAATGATCTTTCAGAAAGATAAACTGGAGCTAACTGTTACAAAATAGGCTTTAAGTTTTGACTCAAATAATAGCCAAGAATCCGTTAATATCAAAATATACAAGTTTCAATCTGATGTCATTATTTCACAAAAGTATATATAAAGGAACTTCTTTATTTAATATCTAAAGAAAAGTGAGTGATATAATTATTATTTTTTCTTATATAATTAACCTTAGAAATTTCAAAATATATCCCAAATCCACCATTTTAGTTTTGGTGATATTTTATGTTGAACTTTATAAATGTCCTTAAGAAATGAGTTCCAAAAATTCAATAATAGTTAAAAAAAAGTTGTATTATTTTTTTAATTTTAAAATTATTTTTTTATAATTTTCAAAAACACTAACCAAAAAAGAAAAATAACTGATGCAAATCAATTCGATTAAGAAATTTCCTTATTGTCTAATTTCCGAAATCTAATCCATGAAACCTAAATTAGCCATTTTTAATTTTATAATAATTAATCATTGAAAACAAAGTAAGATGTATTTCTTATTTAATTTTGTCTACGTACATTCACTTAGAACCAAGAACATTTGTGATGAGCTAAACCATGCATCTTGCAAATTTGGCTACTATTTATGGAAGCCACAATTCATTTAGCGGACAAGCTTTTAGTCACAAGATTTAATTTCCTCTAACAAAATACGTGACTATACTTACTTCCTTCTGTATTATTAAAAACATTCTTACAAATCAAATTTAATAATGATTCGTTCTCCGAATAATGATTCATTTTCAGAATTACGGCAAACGTGTATTCACAGCGAACGTGTCAGACGAAGCATTTCCAAAATGAGAAAACGCTCATTGGTCAGTGGTGGGAGTGACGAATGTGTTATTTCCTAGTTATAATATTGTCAGACAATTTGGAATCCGTTCCAATTAGGGCGCTTTGTTGAACCATCCTGAATGAAAGGGAGTAGAAGTTGTCGACGTTGCTTCTTTCATTTCCGTCGAGTCCTTGGTCGTTTCCCTAGTCCCTGACCTGGATCTAGACTTTTATAGTCAGGGCTTTCTAAGTGAAAACGAGAAAACTGGGTGGCAACGACAAATGGTGACATAGAGATAAATGTGATTACACTTCGGATGTTTTGTAATGAGCGATGATAAATTATTTTTACCAGAAAGCTTTTGGTTTGAAATTTTCCCACAAATTTGAAAACTTCTATTCATTGTTACAGGAACTCTGAAACTCTTCTTTTAACAAAATAATTGATAGTTTTACTTTTAAATGTACATTATTTAATAAACTAAAATGTTTACATTATTATACTATAGTACGTTTCATAACAGATTAAAAGAAATGTTTTCCAAGTGGATTTTCTTTTGAAACTTAGAATCCAGTTTTCTTATCGAAATTTATTATTGATAACAAATATTTATGTTGTTACAATCATAATCGTCTTAATGAAAGTACCAGGAGTCAGTTTACTAACCTAATAATAAAAACAAGCCTATTGAATATAACCTCTTAGGCATGGGATATATTAAACAAAATTTGAATGTTGGTTATAAAATTTTATTTCAATGTTAATTCTAAAAACTTTTGTGATACGATAACAATGATTTCCATATATTTCATAGTAATTATGTCAGTAATTACAGAATTGTATGGTATCAAATCAAAACCACTTTTTAGATTTGATACTCATTTTCTGATTTAATATTAATTTCTTACATGACTCTTTTTTAAAGAAAATTTAAATATTTCTCAAATACAGAGTATTAACAGATTTTTAGAACGATTTCGGGGCCGTTTAATTAATGCTTAAAGATTAAAGACTATTTTTTAAAATGTTTGATCTGATAGCCTTTTTTAACTATACTTCTGCATCGTGATTTCCATGATAGAAGATTGGTTTGTTTGGTTTGTTTGTCGCTCAACGGTCATTTTTTGCACACGAGGGCTAATTAGACCGGGACTTACGGTTTAAAGTGGATTCCGAACCACTACAAACATCCATGCCCATGGTGGGATTCGAACCCACGAACTGTTGAACCGAAGGCAAGAGCGCTAACCATTCGGCTGCCAGCTCGGCCCCCATGATAGAAGAGCTTTTCGTAAAATTTCCTGTGGTATTGATTTCCATTCCTCTTCTACTACTTCCAGAGTCCATCTATCGTGGTGGGTTTGCGTTTAGAAAGATCTCTTTTTAACAGACCAAAGGCTCAATAATTCACAGGTGAAACGTCAGGGGACTTTGCAGGAATATGTTGAAAAGGTATATATGCAATACCTGTATTAGTCTTCATTTTTTTCAAGGAATGCAGTGGTAGTTTTTGAAGTATGACTTGTAGCTTAATCTTGATGAAGTTTCACTCTTTGAAAGTTATTGGGATAAAGAAGTGGAATTTTTACTATAAATATCGGACGTAAAACTTTCTCCTGATAGTATGATGAGTTGATTTTAACATTTTTTTCCATTCTTCTTATTTTTAATTTCCCATTGCAGAAGAAACCTGCAACAATCATAAACACCTTACTGAAACTTACTTTACATTGACGGAACCAGGTTTATACATTTTTTCTCCTACTTTTCTCTAGTAAATAGGCTTTTTTGTTGCAGTCAGTTAGGTAAACCCATGCTTCATCAAGGGTCACAATGTATTTCCATTTATCTCCTGCTTAATGGTTTTCATACAGGATTTTACAAAATGTTTTTCGTTGAGCCACGTGTCTTGGCAAAAGCTGGTGAACATTATGTTTCTTAGCTTTTTTAAGTCGTAAATCTTGGTTAATTATTTTACTTATAGTTGCTACAGATGTATCTAAAGACTTTGCAATTGATTTCTGTGTTAGCGGATTTTCTTTTGTTACCAGCGATTTCACTTTAGAAACATTTGAAACAGTAAGTAGCTTTTTCGAATATTCGTTTGGAGTCTTGTTTCCATGTAGAAAAAATGACTGACTGTTTTTATCTGTCCAATTAATAATGTTGATTATTTTGCACTTCAAAATTTTAATAACATGCATTTCACAACGTATTTGAATTCTGGAATAAGAATATTTCTCTTTGGAAAGCGCAAAAACATGTCCTTCAATCTACAGCTTGTTTACATGCGACATTTTGAAAGAAGAATAAATTTAAAAGCAGAAAACGATATTTCTCATTTCAAATAATAAGCTGCTGCCAAAAATTTTTATTCTAAAACATTTACTTTTTCTTAATTCTTTATCGAAATCGTTCTAAACATGTGTTAATACCCTCTGTAACTGGGAAAAAATGTTATTTCAGAATGTAAAGAAAAGTTTCGCATTATGATTGCGCTTTTTTAACCGTAGAGTAATATAGAAATAGGATTACTTTAATTTTTGCAATTCAATTCAATGCAAATACTAAAACTTTTATCCTTGACACTACAGTTTGAAAATAAGAGACTAAAATATCTTTCAAGAACATAGTATACAAAGAAATATTATTTGTGATGGGATACATTTGTAATGAAATTCATTGCATAAATTTCTTCTCAAATTTTTTATATTCAAATAATAAATCACTTGAAATACTCAATCTTCCTTAAAGAAATCAAATATAAGTAATTAAAAAATTTAAATTTTCTTTTTTTCCCAATAAGTAGGGATATGTTAGTTTGGTGGAAAAGAAATTCGTTATTTTGATTTGAACTTCAAGACTTTATGCAACATGATTCGGATTCGCTTTAGGCAAAAAATTTCAGTTTTTATGGGCAATCCTTAACACCTGAGCGATGCTGCGACTACTAACATGCTGGTCAACTTCGATTATTTCTGTGATTTTATTGACATTTTCGATGACGGTGCATCAGAGTGAATTGCATCCTTACCTTCGAAAATAACCGAACGGAATAGACCAAACCAAAACTGCACGTAATAGGCAGTTACAGTTTCAGAATCATAAACCCTTTCACAATTTTTGCCATCTATCTTGCATTTTCGCCTTTATTAAAGAGAACTTGTATAATGTACTTTTTTCTATGTTGACTTCTGTTTTTAACAGCCTGTAATTGAAAACAGAATGAACGAAACAAAAATTACCAAAAGAATTCAATGCGAAGTGTCTCTTTTCCAACGAGCATAAATCTTAAAATGTTTGATCGATAGCTTACGAGATATCGATTGGTACAGTCTTCTACCGAAAAATAATGTATTTCTTTTTTCTTAGTCTAATATTTCTGGATTCTTATTTCTTTCAATCGTAGTTGCCAACCATTCAGAATTACCTTTGTACCACCAGCAACAGAATGGTTTGATGCCTAAACTACAAACCACTTGTCCAAATCATTCACTATCCACAAAAAAATTCACTATTCGTCTCTAGAAAATAGTTTATGTGCATTATCTTAACTTAATGATTTTTAATTGGTTCAGGTATCAAAAAGCTACTTTCGGGACACGAAAGCAAAAAGTTTATCATTCTAGCAACCATTTACTTTTTCTTTAGGTGAACTTAAAAAATGCCTTCAAATATTAATTATTAATAATTAGTTACTTTGAAAGCGGATATTTTATGAGAATAGCTGCTGAGTTTTTTTTATTGCCATACACCAGCCAATATTTTCACATAACATTGTTAAAGGAATACAAAAATAATCTGACGATAGTGGAAAATAATTTTGCTTGATATTATGGAAAATTATTAAAAATTATTACGTGTAATTAATAATAACACAAGAAAATATTTTTATAATTTCACTGTGACAACCACATAATGGCAAATATTTTTTTATAATTACCTTTAACTCATTATTATAAAGCAACATTGCACCAGACTTTATTGTATATGTAAAAACAGAAAGATTAATATCTTGGAGATGCATTCTTCTTACTTTCAAAATATTTATATGCATGAGACAAGAACGCATTTTTAAAAAAATAATTTTATATTTTATGACAAAGTATATTTTAAAAAGAAATAAACTATAATATTTTTGATTTTTTTTAAATAAGCATATTTTTTCTATTATTGTCTTGTAAGCTCAACACATGTACCAAACCCGATTCATTATATTATATTTAATAAAAGGCTTCCGAGAATTTATAATATTGCTTGATAGTTCTAATTATATAATAAATTTTTCTCAAAAGTAGCTTCGCCAGTGTTTTCTTCAGCTGGTAGAATTGCATATTTTCATTTTAAACAATCAGTCATTGTTATTATTTCTCTTATTTTATTAATTCATCTTTCTAATCTCTCTAATTTCTTTGTTCTGAAAATTTTTAGACAACAAAAATACTTATTAAACTAATGAATAAGAAATAACACTCTAGAGTAAACTAATGGTTGGTATACAATTTATATCCGTATACAATTTTACTAATGAAATATAATTTTGCGCATATTTAAAATAAATTCTCATCAAACGATAAAGAAAAACACAGAAATATGAAGTTTTAACCAACGATCAACCAAATCTTAAAACTTACCAAGAAAACTGTTAATTATTAAAATGGCCTTTTAAAGTATAATAATGAATTTTATTACACCATTCATTTAAACTAATAACACCTGTTTACCTTATACACTTAAAGTAATTGCGAGAATAAATAAAGTTTGTTTCTCAGATAATTACACTTAAGAGAAATGTTACTGTTTAATTAATTTGGAATCTTTAATCTTTTGATTAATTTACTAAAGCTTATATGCAAGTAATAACTGTAATTAAAGCAAACACAGAATAGTAAATTTCTTAACTAAATATTATATATTAGTAATTTGCTTGTATATCTGCTAATTATATATATATATATATATATATATATATATATATATATATATATATATATATATATATATATATATATATATATATATATATATATATATATATATATATATATATACTGTGGGCTGCCCGATATTTGATATTATGTATATCATTTCGATATATCGCTCACTTACCGTTCGATGCTGTCTCTCTCTGTTTTCCGAGTTTCATCACTTTCTGGCAACTCCTTGGTGTTGCATTTTCAGTGTTGGGCAGTGTATATGCACACATATTTAAAATAATCAAATAAATAAAAGAAATATCACAGAGTATGCAAATAAGTGTATGTTTATATGTGTACGTATATGTGTGCTAATTTTTAATCCAATAAGACCCATTAAACAGGTGAACCACACCACGTGGTTACTGGTGGTGTAGTAATTAATGTTACAAGATTTCTCAAGTTACAGAAAAGAGCTGAAGAAATTCACACACTTAAATTTAGATAAAATAATTGACTTCTCGATACGGATTAAACGACCAAACATTTATACACTTATTAACATATTGTTATGTTGATGGGTAATCAGCCTCATTTAAATAAAGACAATAATTTATTTGATTATTCACATTATTTATTTTTTAAATATATATATATGTATATATATATACATATAAAATCCAGAAATAATATTTTAAAAACATATTTTTTATTTTTTTTAAATATTATTAAAATATATACTTAAAAAACTTCTTATTCAATTCTTTTTCTCGGAAGTTTGACCTTTTAATTTTCTTATGAGCATTTGTAGAGCATTTTTTAATATACGCAAAGTAGTAAAATGTAAAAGGCATTGTCAGATGAGAGACTCGTGAAAAAAAATTAAAGACAAACAAGACCTTTGGGAATTGGAAACTGAGGGAATACTGAAGAAAAGATTCTTCTTTCAAAATATAAATATCCATATTTGAACTCAAGTTTTCAAAAGGATGGAAGTGGAAAATAGTTTGTTCTATAATCCATCATGGCGGGTTTATTTTTCAGACTGTCAGACATTATGTCCGGGCTAGAGCTTCTTAAGAATATGATGAAAAATGTGCACTCATAGTTAAAAAAAAAGCGTACTTTTACAATAAACTCGCAGAAAAAGAAAAAAAAATTCGAATATAAAAAACCTAACACAATTGCATTTCAATTTTTTTTTCTATAGAAGTTTTCTTTTTCATTCAGAACTGTAAAATGAAGGTTGAGAATGGGGAAAAAGGAACGATTCGAAAATTTTTAAGCAAAAATTTCGTCCTTATTTTTTTCCTATTTTAAATAAGAAAAATATAAAATAAAATTTCGGCGCTGCGCAACTTTCATTTCTGAAGGAAAGGAAAGATGGAAAATTGAGTTTTAAGGTAGTAAAAAGAAGTACTCGCAAAACTTTTCGAATATTTGAATTTCTTTATATATGGAGAAGTAAAACTGGTGGCCTAAATTCAATCAGAAAGGGAATTTGAAAACTGAGATTCTTCTCAAATTATCTGGATTGTATGCTTTACATAACAATATCTCACCTTCTCTGAGATTGCCCCGAATCTTTTGGGAGACTTCTACGAGAAAAAATTATTCGAGTCTTGTGGATACAATCAAAATCACAGCATTAAATAACACGAAGAAACGCTGTCCACACATCATAGTACGAATAGATCTAAATTACCTTTTCCTTGCACTTATTATCGTAATAAATTATATAGCTTTTTTTTACATATTATAATGTAAAAGTAATTAACTCAGAAAGAGTAATTTTTCAAATAGAATTCGTTGCCCACATATATGCAATATTGAAACTGATGACATCATTGGAATATCATGATGCAATTTAAAATCTAGGGTTCGTCACTAAGTTAGTATCTGGATTGTGTCACATACAGCAATGTTTCGCATTCCCCAATATTGCCTTCTATCTTTTGTGAGGCTTAAAAAAGTAATTCCTAATAAAAACAATTATAGTCTTTTATACTCAGAAAGTAATTCAGTACTAAATAACATATAAAATGTTAGGCAGTTCACTGAGTATATAAATTGCTTCATGATATATGGTTTTATTTTGCTTAGTATTTGGTTTAGATATACTTATCTATAAGTAAAAATAAAAAATCTTTGCAATTAATATGAAAATATAGTGGTTATCAAAATAATGTAAACACTTGTGAATGGAAGTAGCATATTTAATTACGCGTCATAAGTATTAAAGCTACCAGTTTTTTTATAAATAAAAATGTATCTATTTTAGTAGCATATGCGAGTTTTATTGACTATTTTTCACCCCATGACTTACCCGGTTTGGACAATAACTCAATAAAAATTGCTTTCTACGCATATGACACTGCTATTATAGCTGATTCTATGAGGCCAAATAGGGCTATTCATTAACTTCAAAATGCGTTAATTAACACAGAAAACTGGTGCAAATAATGTAGAATATAAATGTATAAATGCTGATAAATCTCAACTTATAGTACTTAACAGAAAAAAGAGTAATTAAATTAAATTACTTCAACATAATAAACTATTTATTCGATAAAATCATTCCGAAAGCGAAAACCACTAAATATCTTGGATTAACATTTACTTATTAACTTTCATGGACTCCGCATATCAAAAACGTCATTAAAAAAGCCACTCAAGCTTATGGATGCCTTCTCAACTTAATTGTAAAATACTCAAATTTAACACTAAAACTCAAGAGACTGCTCTACCTTACAATGTTAAGACCAATCATCACCTGTGTTGAATACTATTACGTTAAGAGACAAACACAAACTTAGAGTGTTTCAACACAAAATGCTTAAAAAAATTACGAAAGCGCCCTACAATATTCGCAATAAAAACATTGCAAAATATCTGAAAATTATTGACATTCTAGAGCACATTACTAACCTAAATAAAAAAATTCTATGATAAAGGAATTAACTGCACAGAAGGTGCATTTAATCAAGTTTTTCGCTATGAGTATCTCATGAAAGACTAAATATAGGCCAATCGCAAGGAATTGTTTAGAGTTACTTATATTAAAATTATTTAGAGGAATGTATTTAATAATTTTTGTATACAGTGTATATAGCCTTATTTAACCATATATTACTCTTCATTTATTCAGGATTATATTTTATTTTTTCTATTTTTCATTGTATATAAAAATTTTATTTAAATTTTATCATTTCCTCTATTTTTCAAATAAAATAAAAATGTTCAACTCATTGCTCCGCCCCTCAGCTTTCTGCTGATTGCTGATTGGCTCGAATCGTCAAGACTCGGTTCCTCACGCTTCAAGTCAAGCGTTCCCTGTCAGTATCGCAATTTCTTCAATCAAGGAATAATCACAGATGACTTCGTAAATGAATAGAGACCTAAGATCCAAGCTTTATTTATTTATTTATTTATTTATGTATTTTTAAAAAAAAACCGTTAACAATCAGACTGTTTTTTTGTTAATATTCTTCATTCTAAGTGTTGCTTTTAACATTTCTCATCTGCCCATATATATTTCTAAAGTTTCCAATTCAGATAAACCATTTCAAATGGCATTGGTGAAAATCACGCACACATTTTGTTGTGCTAATTTCATATTATGTAAACACTCGTATGTATTATTTGTTATAAATATATTTTAACCAAAATCTGTAAATTATAATAGTTCCCTTTATTTTTTTCCAAATCCAATGGTGGGCACTTGGGTGACGAACCCTATGCCACAAGAAGGCCAGAAACTGCTACTCATTTGTCGTTACCCAGCGGGCACCTGTGAACTAAGTCACGGAGGCGAGTAGCGTTGCCCTCGCCATACCACCACAAACAGGTTTATAGGGTGAAGCACATTCATACATCATCATAGAAGAAAGGACAAATACAGAGAAAGAGAAAATAACATCCATGCCCGAACCCGAGATTCGAACTTGGGACCCACAGCTCAGGAGCGCTAACCACGCAGCCATCAGTCGGCATAGTGCACTTTATGTATCCCAACATATTACTTTTAAAAAAATTAGAAAATTTTGAAGTATGAAATAGTTTTTAATATTTAAAAAATTTTTAGTTATTATTTCTATAAGCAATTTTCTAACTTATACTTCTTTAAGCACTATTCTAAGGAAGTCTTACAGTGTTTACGACATGATTATGAGAAACATTTGAAGTGACCTTAAGTGGCATTACACATAAAATTTACTATGCTGATGTCGATTGAATAAAGAAATTGTTCTTATATTTTTTTTTATCAAAGAAAAGTTATTTACTTCCTAATTACTAATATAAACAATTTGAATGATTTAACACCTGAAATAACTGAGAACATTTAAAAATTTGAATTTAGAACATTTAAGGACATTAAAAATTAATTCTTATTCGAAATTTCCCTGAAATTTTTTCTCTGCTTTTTTATTTCCAAAACAATAAATGGTATAGAACAATCACTGTAAATTTAACAGAATATTATCTCAGAAGTAGAAAAAATGAAAAGCCACGAAAGTATCAGGAAAATTTTTCAGAAGAGGACATGTAAGTGATATTTTGATATGATTGGCGCCACTTTCTCCCCATTCACGAAATGTTTCCACGCTTAGGACCGTATGCCAAATAAAAGTGAACTGAGAATGACAGTTCGACGATCGGGTGGAGAATTCGTGCGCATCCGTGACAACTTCGTTTCCCCCGGCCATGATGGACTTCAATTTAAAAAAAAAAATTGCTCAATTCTTGTATTTTGAGCTGAGTACTTTTTTTCTCTATCGGACAACAAAGGGTTACCTCATCGATTCTATTCGAACAAAAAAAAAGAGTTGAAAAGAAAAATTCGACGCTCCGTCCCACCCAAATCCGGTACATGCAAGCAGCCACATGATGCGGTTTCATGACATCCTACTAACCCCATCTTCTTTGACTTTAGAAAGGATTTCGCATTTGGGGGATTTTTTCCTTTGTTCAGCCACAAATGCAATTTCGAGAATCGATCTGAATGTCTGAGAAAATCAAAGGCCTTTTTTGCAGTAAGATTTGAAGTGTTTCTTCTGTTATGCACATATAAGTATGTTTACAGGTAAACATGTTCATAACTATATATAGTATAGCAGTTTATATTATAAATGGGCATTATAAACTGTTTGAATAGTTATATTGCATGTATAATACAATATTACGTAGAAATTCTTATTTTCAGTTTAATAAAAAGAATGCACATTATTATATTGCTTTCTAGATTCTAAAGATTGCGAGTTCATATGCTCTTAGTCTAATAATAATATTTAGAAACTAATCATAGTTAGCACATTAAAACCAATTATCAAATTATTCTTTAGCTATTGATAACAACCATGCAATTTTCTTTTTTTTAAACAAAAACAAATTTTAATATATTAAAATATTCCATTCAAAAATGCAACAGATTGTGCCAAAATTAATTACGAAAAAGATTGAATTCCTTTTTACATTAATTAAGTCAAAAAATACATGCTCTGAAATAGATGCATTAATAATATTCGAGAGAATATCATAAAATTACAGCCTAATAAATTAGTAAATTTATATCATAGTCACACTTTCAAAAAATATTGATAAAAGTTACTCGTATATCTGTATAATTTATCAAAAACATTCAAGAATAACCTACATATTTGTTAGTGCAATAAATTAATGAAGTGTGTGCATGCATTTTATTACTGTCGACAAGCATTTAAAAATGTATGCACAATCTATTGATAGCATTCGAGAACCTTAAAAATATTTCTTAGCTCACTAGTTTTTTAATGAATTTGATACATGCATTCAGGCTTGTTAAAAGTATTAAAATATTCATTTGAAACACTGGACAAATCTCATCAAAATCAACTAAAAGAAATAAATTTAAAAAGTTTAGTATGCCCAAAGATTTTTTGGGAATATATTAATGAGATATACAAGAAAGTTATGAGCTATTGTTCCTGAGTAAAAATAAAAATTACAATTAAGGTAATTAGTACACATTACGGTGAAGTCTCATTTCATTTTAACTATACCCGATTGAGAAAAACACCATCTAAGTCAAAATTAACATAATAATTATATTAATTTAATATTAATTAATTAAAAGTGTTTGCTAAGAAGTGTTCCTAGCAAGCACAGGCATATACTTCAGAACCAAAAAATTAAAATAGATCTTTGATGCGTTTATTATCAGGAAAACCTATATTTGAATATTTTTTATCATGATTTTATTATTTATATCATTAGATAGAAAACTGATATATTCAACACAATATAATTTTACGATATATGTTGACATTTAATTTAACGTTCCATTTTAAAAAATACCAAATTAATTTACACTCCATAAGAAAGCAGAATATTTCATAACGCATCGATAAGTGATATATAGGTCACAGTTACAGATAGCGTGTGCAGAGTACTTGCTTATTGCGAGATCGTCGTCCTATCGACATCCAAATCAAACAAGCTTGCTCTGTCGTCTATGACATCACGCTAATATCTACCCACGTGACCGTATCCCACACATGGCTGAGCGTGGACAAAAGATGCAAAACGCAGAGGAAAGTGTTATGGTGGAAGCTTACTCAATGGAAAACATGTTCCTTCTTCGCTCTTTTGTTTATCAAACTCTTGTTTGGGTGCGTTCTTGTTTAGAATTTGAATATATATTTGCGAGATTATTTTGACTCACAGTCTACTTGCATGACAACATTTGAATAGTCTTTCCAGTGAATCTGATGCCATAAATAGGCATCTTTTGTAAAGATATGCTGATATCGCTCTAAATTTAAATAAAAAATTATCTGATTGATGATAAGATTTTTTATATAAAAGTTTAAAAAAAAGAGTTCCGCTTTAGTGATATACTGCTTTGTGTTGTTGACTTTCTTCAAAAGGAAAGTTCAGATTTATGTTAAAATTGATGGTAATAGTTAACAGTAGAAAATTATATGAAACAATGCCATTTAGCAATCCCAATTTTCTGATATTTCAGATTATTTCGTTATTGTTAACATATAGCAATTACACACAGCTTCCTTAATTTTAAATTAAATTTTTTTCAGCTACTTTCGATTTACTACTTTTGAATTTGTTTTGCTTATCCTGTGTTTCTTTTAAAAACTGTATACTAGTAAAATTATTTAAAAGATGCATTTTTAAAATCTAATATCTGAAACTGCGCTAAATTTACGGTCAATTTTAAACTTAGCAAAAGATTTTTCTTTGATTTTAATCGACTACTTAATTTCAAAATCTAAAAATTATTCTTATTTTTTTTAACATTTTCTCTTAAAAGTGTATTATTTTTCTTGAAACCGTAAGCAAACTTGATATAGAAGAATATTGAAGTCACATTGAAACAAAAGTATAATGTTAAAAGTTTATGGATAAAAAAAAGAGCCAAAAACATAAAATATTTGCTCACTGTCTTCAATAAGCTAATTGGAGTTTCCTCAATAAAATCAATGATTCTTAGATAAACTTATGCAAAAGTTTCAAATTGTCTTCCGTTATATATATATATATATTATATTTATGCGGACATGATTTTAGAATATTATCTTCCCCAAGATACCAGAACTCCTCTTAAAATGTGATTCATGGTAAAGTCTAAATGCTTTACAATCATCTTCAACTACTACTTTATCCTCAAAGCAAAGTCATTAACTCTGTTATAATCAACCTCCATCTAATGAATTTGGTTACATATTTGTCAACTAAGAATGAAATAAGCAATCGATTTATAAGTGGTTCTTGTCTGTATCCTTTAATATTTTATTATGGTAAAAATAGATCGTCTTAAGTAACAAAAATTGTGAAATATTTTCTAACAATTTGAAAGAAAAAGGAAATTATTAAAATTTAATTCAATCCTTTTTATGGGCTTATTAAAGGAAATATTAAAACTAAAATTGAAATATAAGCAAGGGCTTTCACTTATAAAACAGAAGTATGTAATTTAACAATCATATACTGCTTAAATATTTAATGAAGCAGAGAAATTTGAACAATTAATATAGTAATCTCACCAGACGCAGCGCATTGGTTTTCTAGGTAATCTCTGTTGCTGCCTGCCACTTCCCTGAATGCCTGGGGCTGAGACCTCCTGTCTTCCTTGCTCATCTTACAGAGGCGCATCACCTCATCGTAGTCTGCAGAGCGACAGATGAAATTCACCTCAGTCAAGCAAAGTCGCTCACATTCTTCCTTCGTCTGGACGTTCTGCACCTCCTTTTCCACATAGCCGTTGAGGAAAGCGTCTTTCACTCTCTCGAAAGCCCACAGTCTGTCACCACACAGGTTCTCGAACAAGGACCTTTGTACTGTAAAAAAATCATTGCCTTTCTGTCATAATTATTCATATAAGCAGATGAATCAAAAAGGTTAACTGTATTTAAATCGCAATGAAATAAAATACTTAGACGAATGCAATAAAGATTGCTCATTGGGAAACATAAGCTAAAGTCCCATTTCAGTATAATCTTCAGATAAATTTAAGAGCATTTATTGCATGTTAAAATATAAGGTTTTGATTGGATTGAAATACGAAACTTTGTTAACTCTAATTCTACTCAACCGGTAACTGAATAGTTATCTCTCTTGCTTTTCGTTCAATAATTCACGTGTTCAACCGAGAAGGGATAATTTTAATGTTTCACACTTCAGTTTTAGATTGTAGGTTTCATTGAAAGGGCTCTCATGGGTGAAAACGGGGCCCAAAACGACAACCAAACCGAAATTCAACTATTTCAATGTAGTCAGTTGAAGTTTTATTCAGGTTTGAAAATGCTCCACTCTAAAATCATATCTCAATTTATTCAAAGATGCGGAAGTTTGCATGTTTCGCGGAAAATCCCCTTGAATCCATTTCTTTAGTGAGAATTTTTTAAACTGGATCAGATATGGAACTTATATGTTGCTGTATGATGTCATTGATTTATTTATCTTGTCCATGATTTTTGATTGCTGTTCTTAAATTCTATAAAATCTTGCAAAATAAATCAGCTGTTGTCCCATTATTTTCAATTTAGAATATGGATACAACTTATGGGCCGTCATGAACAACTTTCCAAACATTCCCTGACAAAATATAACTATCATTCATTTCATTGATCTACTTAAAACATATCACTATACAATACCAAGAATAATTTTTTTTTGGTATTTTAGGGTCATCGCAAGGTCATTATCAACTGCTCGAAATAGAAAATTTACATCTATAAGCAATTGTTTCATGATAGTTTTTAATGCAGCATCAAATAGGTCTCTTTCTAGAAAATTTACTTCGGCGTAAATTCCGCAAAGTGTGATTCATAATAATAAGGAATTATATTGCCATATGTTTTGTTTTTAAATTTTGCACTTTTCAAAATGTGCTCCTCATTCATTATGTTATCAGCCAGTTTTCGAAATTGTACCTGTTCTTCATTTGATTGTGCGTATAATCGAAAGTTCAAGGTCTTCTGTTTTGTAGCAATTGAAACAACGGGAAAAATGTGCATTAAATTTTTTTTAAATTTCATTCATTAAATTCATTAACTCTACAACGAGGAAACGTGACGACAAACCTTTCACCCGTTTCGCCGCAAATAACTCCAAAATTTCACCACTGTGAAAGGATTCTACGAGTTATTTTAATGAAACTTAAATTACTATTGTTAACTTTCACCAATTCATTTATTGCCACTAATTTCCTTCTTTTCATTCACCGTCATTTTTAATACTTACATTCGGAAGTACTGTTCCAATTTA
The DNA here is from genome assembly GCA_037975125.1 of Latrodectus hesperus. NCBI lineage: Eukaryota > Metazoa > Arthropoda > Arachnida > Araneae > Theridiidae > Latrodectus > Latrodectus hesperus. Next base: position 79,036,419 of record CM075853.1, read on the forward strand.
TCAATGTTTTCTCAGTAATTTGTAAATATTTTCGACTGAATAATATAAATTCTCTCTAAAAGTAAGCAATATCACAAAACAATTGTAGGCTATATGTAACTCGGTTCAAACCAACTTTCAATCTTCACTTCAATATTTTTGCTCCTTTAGAGTATTGCGGTTCCTTGGGATATATTTAGTAGTTAAACATTATTTAATCGGGTGTCAAAATTTAGGTTTTTATCATTTAATTTGAATTTTATGATTATAGAATCGTAACAATACAATAATTTAAATTTTAGAAGCAACAAATTTAGAAAGAGAGAGAGTTGAAATGTATAAATTTATTTTACATCAAATGTAAGCAAGTGAGGAATATCAATTTCAGAACTTTCTAGTTAAACTTTATTGTAAATATTATGTTTGAATAACGTAGGTTGTCATACCCATATATTTAATAAGTTTTTTGAATTTAACAAATCGTTGGCCTTAAGATAACCCTAAAATATGCTTTCTTTTATGTATTAATTAATGATACAATTTACTGAACTGACTATAATAATACAGTCTGATAAACACAACACAGTCTAAATAAAATAACACAGTCAGAAATTCGATGCATTGATTTTTAGGTATTTCTATCTCTTTGATGGTAATAGTAATGAAAAGAATACTGTTGTAAAAATAGAATACATATATAAGCCTTTTCAACATATTTGAATGATATAATCAGATGCATAATCTTTTAATTTCACTTCAATTCAAATTTAATTTGTCTAATTAAAAATCTACTCTACAAATAAATTCAAAATTTACTTTTCTTATTAAAGTGCATTAAAAAAACTTCAATGAAACATGTTTGCATTATTAAATAAGCAGCAAAACTTTTTTGATCTTAATGCACGTTTAACTTTGGTAAATTAGCACTTTTTCATAATTGAAATATATTTTTCTATTTTTTTAATCTAGTTTTCACTAATTTCCCCTAAAATTTAAAATTATGCAATGCAATAACGTGATAATATATAAAAGTTTATAATGCAATATATATTATAATAGGAAATATAATATGTATAATTTTAAAGTTACTAAAAATAGTTTTAATTCAATATTCCTTAAAAAAATATTGTTCCTTGAAATATATGTATTTTATAAAAATATGTTTTTAGAAGAATATTCTGAATTCATGTATTTCTAATGTGACATTATGTATAAAACTTATCCAGATATGTTCTACTTAGTATTCGATAATCCAATAATTAAGAAATTAGAGAGAAACTATTTTTCAATCATGAAAACATAATATGCTTGAAATCTACAGTAAATCTTTCGAAATAAATGTAAATAATTCATTTCCAAAAGTAATAAACTATACATTTTTAAAACAGAAAGCAATATACTTTAAAAATTTCATTGTCTGCATTAAAATGCGATATTTTTTCCCCTACAATTTTAAAAGAACAGGGTTGAATTCAAAATGAGTATGAAATTTTCTGACAAATGCACCAGTTCGACAAAAAATACTTTTGCACAAATTTAAGTACATTTTTTGACATTCACTTTATAAAAGCAGTTATGTGGAGTCCGTCTTCATTTCTGAAATTCCACGCTGAATTTATTCATAACCTGGCGGCACGAATGCTGTCATGAAATATTTATGCGCACTTTTGAGTGATATAAGGTAATAAAATGTGCACTTTATGTGTAAAGACTCACCACCGTGGAAGCAGGTCTTCTCGAAGAAATTGTTGTTGAGCCTTATCTCCATAGCTTCTCTCCTCCCCACGGAGTTGACATTGTAAGAGGCACATCGGAAACCGGCGTAATCCAGAGAGAAGGCCAAGCACTGAGATTGCTGTTTGCACAAGTTGATGCAGTCCCGTGTCAACGCCTGGTCCTGCTGCTGTAAAAGAACTGACGTCCCTACTGATGGACCGAAAGCCGTGCCAGTGGTCTTCTCAAAAGATTCAATTCCACCAAAGCAGTTTTGAGCTGAAAAATAAAATAGTTTCTCACATTACTTACACATTGCCTATTTTTTACCACAAGAATTAGCTATTGATTTACCCTCTGGGATTAACTCATTTTTATACATTCAATAGCTAATTTGTCATCAAGCACTAAGATACTGAGTAGCTAGTTTATTTATTTTACGTAGACTAAGATATAATTTACTATGACTCACATACTTTCATATATTCAACTTTTAATACATTATCGCATAACTCATGAACATGAATTTTGTGATTTACATACATTTGTGTATATACTTCATTATCATATAAATTAACATTTGAGACATGCTTTTTCTGTTCACAGATTGTATGGATAATTTATTTCATAGTTATAAATTATATATATTCTATAACTCCGTATTTTTATATATATTTAGTAGTTAACTTATTATATGAATCTACCTCTCTAACATCAAGAATTAGCTCCTTGGTTTAACTTATTTTGAACATTCAGTGGTAGTAACTGCTGGTAAAATCTGTGCAGTTGGAAATATATAATATCCAGTGAAATATGAAATTATTATTTTCATGCTTAACCATGTATAATCAATTTATTTTCAAATAATTAATTTAAGTAAAAATTAAGTTTTTTATAGCCAGAATTAATTAATTTCTGTTATAAATCGGGTTCATAAATTTTTTTACTCTAGATTTCCAGAATGTGCTATAAGCAACGATCAACAGTGAAATCCTAGAAAGACACTTGAATACTATTTTTAAATATTTTGGATAGAAATATAGAATCAACCAATATCACATGGTCAACCAGATTTAAGACATATTAATTGAGTGTGAAATATTTATGAAAAGCACTAAAATAAAGCATTGTCATAAATAAGGAACTTGAGGAACATTACTTGAAAGAAGAATAAGAAAATACGTTGAGAAAAATTAGAAAATCGATGAAATGTCCAAAAAATTATAAAGCATGAAAAACAAAACTTAATATTGCATGCAATTGTATTATTTTTGAGAAGTGTTCGATAGTTGGTATCAAATAAGCAAAAATATAAATTGCTATTCCTAAAAATGGATATTAAAAATCATGAAGGAAGCGAAACTCAAACGTCAAATAGGATAACTTTGAAAAACTCGCACTAAAATACATAATTATACTTAATTTATTATATTATTGCTATTTATAATTTATTTACTCTTTCAGTGTATTCGTGCTGAGACTATGCAGTTTTAATTAAGTGAAATCGGGAAAATATTTTGTGAAGAAAAATTTTTATATTTTAGTTTTTTTATTCATTATTTATCAAAACATGAAATTTATAGTATAGTGTAAATTAATTAATGTGTGAATAAATAAAACTTAAACTAACAACGATTTTATTGAAAATGATAAAATGGACAAATATAATATCATGAAACATTCATATTTAATAATTTGTATATTTTTGATATAATATTTAGAACTTTGTATATTTTTGATGCAATAAAATTTCTTTCAAAATTGAGATATTTTGGAGTTGATATAATTAACATAATATAATATATGACATTTTTTGATTTTTATACATTTTAAAATTAAAAATAAAATTTATTTTTAAATTGCTTATTTTATTTTTAAAAATGATTTTACAGCAACTATTGTTATTTTGTAATTTAAATGATAATTTAATTTTTCTGTGTATAATTACTTGAATGAAAAAATTAAAAGCTGATTTCATTACAAATAACAGGAAATATCAATAATGACCTAAAAATATAAAAAATATATATCTTACCATGAATATTCTATTACAAAAAATTTTAATAATGCAAATATTATTTATAATAAGAAATAAAAGTGGCTTAAGTAATTTAAATAAATATTTTGCAACTGGAATTTTACAAGTATCAGAAGTTTCAATATTACATGATGATACATAACTTTCTATTAAATATTATTGTATATGACTTTCTATTAAATACCAACGTATTTAAGACAAATATTAAGATAATAATAATATAAAAAATTAGATTTCTAACTTTCCATAAAGATTTAATTTAAAGTTAAAATATATTTTTTGTATTATGAAAAAATAATTTGACTATTATATAAATCAATATTTAATATCGAAATATACATTTAAAAATTTTAATTGATTTAAGATCTATTTTCATATTAAGCAAAACGCTTTAAAATATTACTTAAGATAGTAATATAGTGAATCTTTAAAACAGACCACAAAAGTTAGTAAAAAATTTCTCGGTTTTTGAGAAAATGTTTTGAAAAATGTAATGAAATTAAATTAGTGCTGATTAAATAACAAGCTATGTTAATATAAGTAATAAAATGAATTTAAATACATTGAACTTCTTAGAAATATATGCATAAGAAGAAAGAAATGTAAAATTTATTTAATGAGAAAAAACTTATATAAATCTTTACATTTTTGTTCACTCGAATTAAAAAATTGGAAAAAAACAAGCCCCATTAAGAAAGTTCAAACAAAGCTATTAAATTTCGAGTAAATCAGAAAAATTATAATTTCAATAAAAAAACCATTTTTTTTTGTAAGTTAATACAATAATTTTCATACTGCTATTAATTTAGTTTCCTTTAATAGTAGATTTCCAAGAGTTGATTCCTAAACTTGACAAACATTTCTGGAATAAAATCCGATTCTGAAATTCTTTTAGAGCTCTCTGAGAAGGAAGTGAAGTAAATTTTAAATTTTTTTAATCTGAATCCTACGGATCATTAGAATTTATGTGAACTCAAAGAAATCAAAAAAGTTAGCCACTTAAAACTAAAATGCGCTTAGAAATAATTATTTCAAAAGAAATAAAAAATAAATTTTAAGTACTGAGAGAACTGATTTATTTAAAATATTTTAATGAAGTTAGGAAAAAAATGCAAACATAGCAATAAAATATTAATTTTGAGTTCATACGATCCGATGCTGAAATTGCTGGTTTCAAATGCGAATTATTTCTCTAATTCCATATAAATAAAATAATTATTCCGTTTATTAACAGAATTTTTATCTAGAATTAAATCGAGAACGGCTACGTGGAATGAAGTGAACTTTCTGGAAAAAGGATGTAGAATCAGGATGTAGGTCTCTAACTTAAAAATTATGAATCATTTCGAAATTTTGATTATATCTTTTGTTGTTAATATAAAATATAATTAACGCAGATATATATGAACTCACGATATAAAGTTACTTATGCCAGCATGTAACTCATTTAAGCAATGCAGCATTTTACTCAGGAGCTCTTTTTGCTTCGAGAAAGTATTTACTTCCTTTTTTCCTTTAAAAATTGTTATCTATGCTTAATAAATGGGAGTAGAAAAAAATAATAATGACATTAAATCCTTCTTCTTTCATGTAACATTCCCACAAAATAACATTTTCTTAAAAAATAACGATATTTACTAGAGTCTTACGATTTTTGAAAAAAGTATTATTTTTTAACCTTTTACAGTGAATGTGATTTCGCCTTTGCCATTATGCCGCCAGTCAAAAATACATTGGAGTTTGAATAAAAAGAAACCTGACTTCAATATTTAATAACTTTCTTACTAACGGAAGTTTTCAAGCATTCTAAATTTCATTGTATTTGTTTTCAGCTAATCTATACATGTGATTTAATTTTGTAATGCAAAATATTTTTTTGAGTTGCTGTTAGTTAAATTAGTCTTTTTTCTATTATGTGTACACATTTCATATGTTAACTCTGGATTCCTGTTTTCACGTTTATCTTAAAACTTCTGTCAGAAGTAATTATTTTAATTCCTTAGATTTTTTAAATTTTGGTATGTAATAAAAATGATCTAATGAGTTATTTTTTCAAGAAAAAGCATTTCCCGAAACAGTGTATCTCCCAAATCTAAATGCAGTGAGTGATCGGTTAACGAACAGTTCGGACTGTGAACAAATCGGACCGAAAATACTTTCACGAAAGATTTTTGTGTTCGGACTACGTACACATATTCGGATAACGAACTAAAACGAATTCTAATGAACACTTCTCAGAGCATAATGTGCAGGGTTATTAAGCCCAACAGATTAGAAACCGTTTTTTACCTCTTTTGAATTATGTCGTTTACCTATTACACGTCAAAGTCACATACACAATAGAATATTTATAGCCATAAATAGACCATCAAATTCGGTTTTGATTTCCTTCTAAATCAAAAGTGATTTCATTTTTAGCGCCTTCCCCCATTTTCGTTTATTTATCTGCCCAAACGTAGTCTTGAATGAGGAATATCAGATGGCAGATTCCTTTAAAAGTCAGATCCTTTAAGAACATCTGCCATTAAAGATCTTTTGAAGAAGTGGGAGGATGTCAGAGCAATGGGACCCAAACTAAGCTGATGTCAATCAGCAAACATTGGACATGCTCTTTAATACCCCATATACAAAAAATTACATAGCCTGATTAATATGCAAGACTATATGTATGTATTATTTGTTTTTAATAATTAGGGTCTCCAGAATGAAAAAATTGATTTCACAAAAGAATCAGTAATAAATCTATGATTGGTTACAAACAATTCGGATAGCGAACACAGTCTTCTATTAGATTATGTTCGTTGACTGATCACTCACTGTACATCGTTTCTCCTGGTAAACATTAAGCTAAGAAAAAGTTAGGTGTTACTATAAATTCATTGAACCAGTTCTAAAATGATTTAAGTAGCGAAGCAGCTACACATTTAGCTTCTTAGTACTAAATTAATTAGTGAATTCAAGTATTATCTGGAATAAATTTTGAAAAAAATATATATAAAAATTTGAATGTATGAAATTTTAAGAATATATATGGAGAGTTGGTTTTAAGAAATTTTATAGAAATACATAAATGATCGATTTTAAAAATACTGAGCAGTTATAGAACGCGTTTTTAATGAGAAATTTGGAAAATATGCATAAAGTATTGTTTTCAAGAAAATATGAAGAAATATACAGTTTTTGTTTTAGATGGTTTAATAATAATATTAGTTGTTTGTATAGAAATTTTTTGAGAAAAAGCTTAAAGAGCGGACACGACATTTTGAGAAAACATTAAAGACTTATTTTGAAATATTTTGATAAAAATATAAAAAGTTGACTTCAAAAGAGTTAACAAAGTATATCGACAATTGAATGTGTTTCAGAAATTATGATATTAATTTATGAGAAGAAAGATTTACATTCGAACTTATGAGAAAATTTAAGAAAATGCGCGAATAGTTGACTTCAAGAAATTTTGAGGAATTATGTAACGAATTGGTTTAGAGAAATTTTCTAAAAAATGTATTCAGTGTGATTTCTTTGATTCCAAGAAATTTTGGGAAGTATATAAAAGTACTGTTCCCCCCTAGAAAAATTTTAAGTATCGATTTTTCATACATTTTACCAAATTATAGGTAAATTCTAATAATTGATAACATGAGAAACTTGATTCTATCGATTGGAAAAAAAATCTTGTAAACTATTCAAATTCGGTAAACTTAAGATCTACAGCGAAATAAACTGAACTGAGAAACTAAGTCCATTTCCTAATAAAAATCACTTACCTAAGACAAACATTTCTAGGAATCAATTTGTCCTCATGTGTACTTTTTACACACGAGAATTAATTTGACCAATATTTTATATATTTTAATGAATCTTTCAAACCATCACAAGTACTCATTTCCATGATAGGAATCGAATACCCAAACTTTTATACTAAGGGCCACATCACTAATTATTTAATTACAAGTTCGAAATAAACTGTCATAAAAGTTCGAGTAACTGAATTTATGAATCAATTTATTGCAAATACTTAGTATTATTTTAAGTATAATATCGAACAAAGGAACAAAATGGTAATATCAAAAATGTAATATTTATAAAAATAACAACGAGTTTTTACACAAAAAGAACATTTTTAAAATTTTTTAATATATTATTGAATTATTGTGAGAATTATGTTGTTAAAATAAAATAACATTTTATTATTCAGTTTTACTTTATTGAATAGGCTATAGAGCTTGAGAAAATTTTTAAAAATTTTCTATTTCATTTAAGATTTAAAAAATTATTGTTGTTCAAAAAATTGTTGTTGTTGTTACTATATAAATAATTAAAGAATATTATTAACTACTAGCTTCAAATTTGCTTAAACTTTAAAATATAATAACAGAAAGTTTAATAATAATTGCAAAGACAGAACTTTTATCTACTTTTATATCAATATTTATCATCATGTTCTCAACTGTTTTATTAACATAATCATGCATTTACTCTAAGGCATTATTCACCAAACTAGACTCAACTATGAGCGATCAATTTAATTTTGTTAAATATTTAAAAAAAATTAATTTTTCTCTTCTTCTACCAGTAAACATCAGAATATATTCAGAATTTTCTGCGTAGAATTTACAAATAATAATGCTCCTTCAATTAAAAATGATTATTATTCAAATGATTTTATTATTATATAGAAGTACAAAGCAGAGATTCTTTTCTAGGTCAATTATTAATCAGAATTTCCATCAATAATCCAATCTCTTATTGCGTTATTTCGCTTTCTTTTTGGCATTTGTTCAGAAAAATGTTTAACTTGATAAGAGAAATAATTTATTCAAGTTGAAAGCATGCCCCTCAATCAGGAGGAGAATAAAAATGGCGATAAATCAAGTGCACCAAAGACTTTATTGGGTAATAAAGATTTTGTGAAAGGCAATATAACCGATAACACTAACCATAAATTATTATTTTTCCTCCAACAATAGTTAATTACTTTCGAAATTGATAAGCATTTACAGCAAAGATTAAAAAATAAAATGTACATTTACTTGATTGGTCCTCTGGATAATAAAGTCATCTCTTACTCTATCATCATTTTTTACCATTGCAGTTAAAAATGCTAATTATCATGGAAAATGAACGAGAAAAATAATTTCAGGAAACTTATGATATTTCCTTAGTCCGAAGCTGCTATTACTTAACTAGTACTATTCAATTTTTTTAATTTCATTTATTTAACTTCATCAAATATTTATACTTGAATAATAATTTTAATTGATTTAAGTCAAAGTTAGATTAAGAAAAAAATATATCCCCTATATTTCACATTGATTCTATATTCTTTGGTGTATAAAGAACATAATTTAGGTTTTATTTCCTGGAATATAATGAATTGCTGAAAAAAATAAAATCAGTGATCCAAGTTGAGACTAGTACTGCATTTTTCTTTATTAATCATTAAATATATCTTCATCTATAATTGCTTAAATTTTTTTCTAAAATCAATGAAATCTTTTTTGTTTGTTTAAATTTATTTTAGGAAAAAAGATTAGTCAAATATAATTTAATTCCTTGGATGTTTGAAGAGTTTTTACTAAGATTAAAAATAAAATATTGAAATATTAGTTCTTTGTGTAATGGAACGACTTAAAAACAGTACTTTGATTTATATAAAGATATGAAACTTCTTCTAGTTCATAAATATGGATTTTATGTGTTAAAAAAAATCAACCCTTCATCATTGCTTAATTACATTAAAAATAAGAAGCTAACAGTTATAGTTTAATTCCATAGTTAAATGCGAAGAGTTTTTCTATATTTAATTTTTACCTTATTTTCATGCTATAGAACAAATTATATGATTAATTTGAATTGGATGTAACTAAAAACATTTTAAATTCAAAAACAAGAATAAAAAATAAATTTTGAAGTTTTAAAATAAAAAACTAACACTAACCAATTATCATTTCATTTAAAGGATGTTAAAAAATTTCTAATTTAAAAGATAATATGTAATTAATTTCTTCTCTTTCTATTGTGTAATTTAAATATATTACTTTAGATTTTATGTAACTTAAAATACTTTTTTACTAAATCAAAAAGAGAGATGTAAATTGCGACATTAAAAATAACTAAATAGGTTTTGAAATAAAATAATACTATTAATTAACTTTTATATTTAATTTCATGAACATTTTAAGAGAATATTTCTTAAGCGATAGAATTATTAATTTTTTTCGTGCTATAATGTCACTTAAAAGCATTATTTTACAATATATGTAACTGCAAATATTTTTAATCTAATTCAGAATACCAAAATTGTTTTTGAAATAAAAACGGTATTCTTTGAAATAAAAAATTATTATAATTGAAGTCCCTTTGCATTAAAAAAATACTCACTAGTTTATAAAGCAGTTATTAATTTGTTTTCGTATTATATAATGCAACTTAAATGAATTACTTCGGGCTATATATAGCTAAAAATTATTTTCTTCAATTGGAAAAAAATAACTCAATATTTAAAAATAAATTAAACTTTTCATTATAACTTAATTTTTCATAAAGGAAGAAAACAAAGAATTTTAATTTAACTCTGTGAATGCCTGAAAAGAAATTTTTCTTAGCTAAAAAAATTCAACAAGTATTTTAATGTGCTGGAATGCAACTTATGTTTATCACTTTATGATATGTACAAGATAACTTCTCTTGTTCCTGTAACCAATAATAATAATTCAATAACAAGAATTATATATTAATATTTAAAAAATATTGTTTTATCTAATACCTTAATATTAAATATTGAACAGCATTTTTAACAGCTGTATAAACACAAACGCTATTACTTTATTCTTATAATGCATTTCATTAATCCATTCATGAAAGTCTAATTATCATTCTCCTCACTCACATTATCCATTAGCAATTTAAAATATTACAAATGACACTGAAAATTTCACACTTTACTTTTAATTCTTCATATGCTATGAATAATAAAAAAGTTATTTAAAGAAAGTAATCTTTAAATCAAAATGCCTGTGATTCTCAAATGGGATTATAAATCGAATTAAAATAAGTGTAAACACATTAGAAGATGCTTTTTATTCCAAATAATTTACAATGTTTTAGCGATAATATCTATATAAAATTTATAGTAAATAATATGGATTTTACATTTGTTATGGAAATAATAATGTGAGAAATTAAATATATAATCATTGTCAAAAATGTTACAATGGGAAGAAGGATATAAGTTATGATAAGACAGCATTTTATTATTAAATTAAATTTTGATTTATAAGTTGAAAATAGAAATATTTTAAAAATGCTAGATATCCTATTATTTTGTGTGCGAGAGTTATCTATATTGTTAACTTTTAAAGTTAAATTTACACAAAAATTGATAAAAATAATGAAATTTTCATTCATATTTTCAGATTTCAAATGTGATTAATTTCTGTTAAATTTAGAAATCTAGAATATTCTTTTATTTCTTTTTGTATTAAATTTGACTAAAATGTTTGCAGCTATTTACTGAAAATGCTGTTTATCAAACTTTATTTAGCTATGAATATTCAAGCAAAAAAATTTTTTTTTTCTTTTTTAACATTAAATACTAAAATGAATGCAGGGTTTTCAATATTATATTGACATATTCATGCAATTCAAAAATTAAATATTGAATATTAATGATTGTAGGAATACGTTCAATATGATTTACAAAACACGGTTCATTTTTTCATTATCATTTTATGACAAAGAAGACAGTACTCACGATTATTATTTACATTTAAGTTTTTACTAATGATTTTTATTCAATTAAAATATTAATAATTTCTCTATTATTGCACAAAAAAACCAATGTTAATTTCAACATTTTAAATGTATATATATATATATGTAAGAAATAAATACGAAGAAAATATTTTTCATGGACCTAATTTCTGTATGTACTAAAAATAAATATGAGAAATTGTACCGTTTGATTATCTTACTATATATATATATATATATATATATATATATATATATATATATATATATATATATATATATATATATATATGTGTGTGTGTGTGTGTGTGTGTATATATATATATATGTATATATATATACATATATATATATATATATATATATATATATATATATATATATATATATATATATATATATATATATATATATATATATATATATATATATATATATATATATATATATATATATGCAAACTGAGTGGTTAGCGTTCCTGACTCCTGAGTTGTGGGTCCCAGGTTCGAATCCCTGTTCGGGCATGGATGTTACTTTCTTTCTCTATTCTCTCTGTGTTTCTCTGTCCTTTCTTCTGTGATGATGTATGAATGTGGCCCATTCTATAAACAGGTTTGTGGTGGTACAGCGCGGTCAACGCTATTCGCCTCCGTGACTTGGCTCACAGGTGCCTGCTGGGTAACGACAAATGAGTAGCAGTTTCTGGCCCTGTTGTGGCATAGGGTTCGTCACCCAAGTGCCCACCGTTGGAAATATACATTACATTTGTTTCACTGCGTTTGCTTCTCATTACGAATTTCTGGCATTCCAAACTCAACCCTCCACAGCTTAAAGTTGATCGTTTTAGGATGAAATTTATATCCAACAATAGTTTTACCATACTGGAGTGTGATTACTTTAGATATTTTAAAAATTCAGCATGCAAAGTTAAATTAAATATTTTTAAACATTGAATTCTCTCCTGGTTTATCCCGGCCTTCCTCTGGGTGTTAGGCATCACTCCCGCTTTAATTTTGGAAACCATAGGATTAACACTTTTCTCTATCAAGCTATCTTGGCCCTTAAACAACTTTACTACCAAAACAATTTTATTTTCAATCTAATATGTAGGAAAAAATATATTTCTATAAATATACAATAATATATTTGACTGGAAAAAATTAGTTTCCAAACAGGAGTTTATGAAAAAATTTAGTTCATTTATAACAGTTTCCATTCAAGGTACATAGATATTTTATATTAACTTAAAGTAACTTCTATACATCACTATATCAAACTTAAAAAGCATCATTCATGATCATAAAACAATGTCCTCATAATTCATACACTCATTAAGTAATTCATTAGTTCTTCATGATCACACAGTTTGGATAAATCAAATAAATTAGCAGTTTCTTACCTGTGCTAATTCTTGTTAAAACTATTAATATCAAAAGTATCCCTAATGAACAAGACATTCTATTTCTGCAAAAGAAAAAATATATTAAGTTTATATAATTATATATGTACATACTATATATATATATATATATATATATATATATATATATATATATATATATATATATATATATATATATATATATATATATATATATGCATATTAAAAAATTTGATATTTTTCTTTAATTATAAATAATAACTCTTATATAGTTTCCATAAAGACAAATAAATGGATTGATATGTCAATAAATGATGTCACTGATAGGATTGCACTTTATCTATATCTCGTTGTAAAAAGTATTTTGTTTTGAACATCAGGTTGATTTTGATTTGATTTGTTAGTCGCTCATTAATTCTTTTTTGCTCACAGGTCATAATTATACCGGGACTTAAGCTTTAAAGTGGATTCCTATTATCTATAAACATCCAAACCCAAGGTAGGATTTGAACCCAAGAACTGCTTAGCTGCAAAAAAGGAGTTTTGAATTGCAGGATATAAATATTGGGTTTTTGTTTCTTGTCTGCACATCTAGAGAAGCAAATACTTTGGATTATCTCAGGTTTCTTCCTTTTTCTGGCATGAAAATGTACCTTATTATCTATAGCGACAACATTTTGAAGGGAAGCATGGTAGCCTTGCAATAGCTTTTGATTGTTCTATAGTTTATAGTGATATATTTTCAGCTACTTCTTTCTGCTGATTGATGACCTGAAGCATAAACTTAGAGTTTTGAACCAAATACATATACCGAGGCACTCTGTATACAAGATCTTTTTATGCCAAAGGGAGGACATCTGTCTTTAAGGATCCCTTAATGTGCATAGCTGATTCCGCACAACATTTTTCAACTAAGCCAACCACCACTTTTACTGTTTTCGAAGAAAGCAATGTCTTTGCCAGATTCAGCCAGCAGCTGAACGGTTAGTTTTCTGGCTTTCGTTTCAATAGTTCATTAGTTCCATTTCTACCTCAGTCGTGGAAATTTGCAGTTGTTTGGAATATCCTTTCATTTGTAGGTCATAATTGCATTAGCACTAATCCGCAAAAATAGATTCTTGAGTGATAAATCAAACCACCAAACTACCATTGCCTAGCAGTTAAACTATTCTCTACATTATGGTGACAAATGTGTTAGTGAACAAACAGTGAAATATTTCGTTTTCAATGTAGGAATTGCCGTTTAAAATTTATTTGAATCCCCTAATAAAGGAAATTTTATTAATGTTTTATTTGTTTTTGTCAAGTATTTTCATATGAAACATTTATTGTTAAGAAAATTTATGGAGGAATAATTTCACATCATTAACTTTACACTTTTACAAGGATAGACTTATATAAATTATGAATTAATTTTATCAATCAATTTCATATTTTAAAAAGAAAGATTTTTTCGATTACCAAATTAATCAAGAACAATCTTCAGTATAGAAATACATGACTTATGGTTAATATTGTATTAAAAATACGAAATAAAATAAGTGAAAATATATGGACATTTCTATTGTCAAGTAATCACAGAATTAAAGTTAAAAATATTAAAATACATTCATTTATACGTTGTAAAATGTATGTAAATGTAAAATGTATTCAACTTCTATCTTACTGTACACGATTGTGGTGTATTTTAATAGATTCATTTATATATATATATATATATATATATATATATATATATATATATATATATATATATATATATATATATATATATACACGTTATGTAATGAGGAAAATAATCGCCATATATAATGATGAAACGCATACATAGACCATTCCAGATGTGTGTAGTACATATAGATAATGTATGATATTAATACTATATGTTACTATATGTAATAAAAGATAAAGTGTATATTATGTTATGACTCCTTTTCCATATTATCAGACTTCATGAAAAATTTCTAATTTATCTTCTGACTATATATGATTAATGTATAATTAGTAATGAATGATTATACCACCTTTCCACTGCAATTTATTTTTGTTCCCACATTTTAAAAGGGAATGAAGTAAAATTTTATTCATTTTATAAAAACTTCTTCATTGCTTTAAAGTAAGAAAAAATTCTTCTATACAAAATACTTAAAAAATATTTTTTATGATGACAAAATATATTGCTTTAAAGTTGGAAAATAGTTCTTCAATACAAAAATAATAAAAATTATTTTTTTTCATGATGAGCAGAACTAAAATTTTTTCTGTTAGTTTTAATCGTTGACAAATGTATGCTCCCAATTTAATTTTTTTTTAAAGTTTTAATATTTGCTTAATTTACCTTGATATTACTAAAAAATCTAACTCAGACTATTCTTAAAATTTAATTCATTCATTCATCAAATGAATTTGTTAATTTTTTAAAATTTATTAAAACAAGCCCTTTAATGTAAATCATTTTTGAATTAAATATTGTTGAAAAAAATTGATTTTTTTTGTTTACGTTTTAATTGTTTTTAAGTGATTTCATCAAAAAATTATGAGAATAATTTTTTATTATAAATGAAAAGAGTATTATAAGTATTTAAATAAATCAAATATAAAATATAAATTATTGTTTATAATGATATAATTTTGAAACTCCGTGGTATTTTTAGACTATAGTTCAATTAGATATTAAATACATTAGATACACAATTAACAAAATATATCATTTCCTTTCCCTCTTAAAGTTATATGCATTCTTCTTGAAATAAACTTGAAGTGTGTAAAAATCTCTATGAGTTTCAATAACTATGAATTTTAAAACTCATAAAATGTTTTTAATTTTTCATTATCATTTATTTTTATCAATTTGAGCTTGTGACCGAAAATTTGTACTCACTTAATTATTAATATTTATTATACGCATTTATGTACCTTTAACAATGGAAAGGGGATTTTGAAAATCACATCTATTAGAAAATATAAAGCTATTTCCATAACTAATAAATTAATTGCCCAGACCTTATCCTCAATGCATTCGTTTCCAAGATTTTTATGATTTATACTTAGATATTTCATTACATAGCAACGAATATACTTAATCCTCACTATGGCAATATCTGCAAATGACGTATTAACATTATTATAGCAATTTTGTAAGAGCCCTTTACACTGAATTCATGAAAGAAAAATAACCTTCCAAAATGTCCACTTATAAGCTATACTATCATTATTATTCTGAGGCGTTGATTTGAAGACTTCATTGAATTCAATTACCGCAACGATCTTTTGCAAGCCATTGTCCTCCGCAGCGGAAAATAACCATTCATGAAAGGGGAGGTAGAGAAAAAATGACGATCGATTCTTTTATTCCATTGCTCTTTATTGCGCCCATCATAAAGAGCAACAGTTACGCCCCCCACGCCGTTTTGAATGTCTTGTCATAAAAACCAATAACCCCACATTCGGCAGAAAGGAATAAAATGAAACTACATAACGCACAAAGTACCTTTTGGCCTTGCAGCAAATTGAAACAACTTTATCGAGAGCCTCTATTGTTTCTGGATGACATTGAGCTTCCAACATGGAACGGTGGCGGGAGAAGGGGTTAAAAAAATGAATCAATCTATTTACAAATAAAGCGGAGCATGCGCGGAGGTGTCAAAAGTAGAAGCAGAGGTCACAACTCATCTGGACGGGATATCGAACAAGCAAACTACTTGCTGATTGACCCAGTGGTGTCAAACGTTTTCGTGCCGGTTCAGTGATTTCATTTGGGCTAGCCGTTACATTATGCAATATCCTACCCCCCAAATTCTGAAGCAATCATCTACAGCTGAAAATTAGTTCTCAATTAATGATCCAGTTCCACCTCCTCCCCCTCCCTTTTTGGACGTTTTGTGGGATGCCTCTACATATCTTGCGAAATGAGTTCACGTGAGGGATTGAAGGGTTGCGGTTAGAACGTTCCAATACCATGGCCATCAAAAATAAATCATTTAAGTTTTTTTAATGAAATTATTATCAATGTTTATTTTATTATAAAAAACAATACATGTAATCTATTTCTAAAATGTAATACAATATTTGCAAATTATTCTATTTAAATTTTCATGGAAATAAAAAATTAGCTACGTAATAAATGAGAGTTATTTGCTGGCAAACAATTATTTTACTGGAGTTATATTAATTTTTGCAGGTTATTTTCAGGGCTCAATCGAATCAAAATAGTAATGCAATCCTTTGTCTTTGGTATGTCTCATAAATTTTTCACATGACATAGCTAATGCAACCATATGATTTACCTTTCGTTCACGCAAAATACCATATTATTGAAATAAATGTTTCATCTATATTGATCCGCTTAATTCTATTCATATAACAATATTTAAATCTAAAACAGTATATAAAATTGGATATCTACTGTACCAAATATCAGATTAATGGTTTATATATATTTTTTTTATCGTTTAATATCATGTAACTGATTCATGATAATTATTTCTAAATCTGAAAATATGTATGAAACCAGATGAATATTTCATTAGTAATATTCATCTGTATTAATATATTTTTTAATCAATATATTAATACAGATGAATATTACTAATGAATACAGGTGAATATTACTAATGAACCCGTAATATTATTTAATCAAATATTTGACAATCGTCAATCCGTTTCATATAATTGAGTCAAAATATTGACTTCTAAATAGGAAAACTAATTACAAGAATTTATAAAAATTAGGATAGGTTTCACATTAAGCAATAATAATTAATGAATCAAATATTTTTAATGGCAATCAGTTTAATATAGCTAATTCTTAAAATTTGCTCCTTAAACGAAAAATGAAAACTGAAGAATACAACGCCACATCTATTACATAAATGAATTAAATACATTATCTATAGCTCAATTTATTCTGATTTCCTTGATATTTATTTTTAAAATGCAACATTGTTATACATATTTCAAATAAATATACTTTTATTTATCGTTAGTAAAGATTTTCCTTCTCCCTAAAACGAAAGCTATTTCCTTACTCTAAAATTTCTTTTGCTGGAAATTTTGAAAACATTTCATTAAAATTTAAATATTTCATTTTTTAGCATATTAGTTTGGTTTACTTAGTTAAAAGGCTAAAGGGTAGAATTTTTAAAACTTTGAATAAGCAATTTATGAAAAATATTTCTATCAAAGTGTTGAAGTACGAATATTCCTATTAATTTCAATTTAAGCTACTCTATTGTTCTTTCTTAGCAGAGAAAGGTTAGGGAATCATTTAATTATTTTCATGCAAATAAAACAAACTAAAGGATATATATTAATTCATCAGATTTTTGTATATACATCCGTAAAATCAAAAATAAATGTATAATTTAAGAAGAAAAAATATATAATCTCCATTCTCTCTATGATTCCTATCACTTATCCTACACTCTTTCTCTTTATATTCTAAATATTTTGAGTATTTTTGGAAGATGCGGTGATTAAGATTACGAATCAAAAAGATTTATTCGATTAATGCAAGACTAAAGATATACTTGATATAATACTTTTCAAATTTTGACAGCTTTTTTAGAAATTTTAAAAAACATTTTAAGAATTTCTTCTTAAAAAAATTAAGAAATATTTTAATAAAAAAAAATTCTTCGGTCTCATAAATTTAAAAATCAAGTGAAGAATAGATGACATTCAAATCATTGAAAATGTAGTTATAGCTATTTTGATATTAATTCCCCATAGCATGTAACCCAAACGTCTCCCTTAATGTTATTCATACTTGTACAAAGAAGTACATAAAATACGTTTATTTGAAATTATATCTATTATTTCCTTATGATCTATTTTATTTTGAAAATAATTTTATTGTAAATAATATGTTACTACATTATATTATTATTCATGTTATCTTAATAACTGAATATTCTATTCTTGAAGTCCTTCAAATTAAATTTTGATACAGGAATTTATGTATTTTGGCAGCAAAATATCATTATGTATTTATATCCCCTAAGTGTATTTCACAAAGGAACATTTCCTGTAAGTAGAGCTGAATTTCTCTTTCTCTAATGCTATATTGCTTGGAAAACTTCTGAACACCTTTAACAGATGTATCTACAAGAAAAAATACATGTCCCCCGTTTCTTGATCGTAAAGGGATTTAGTCTCTCAGCTTTTATGCCCAAAAAGTATAGTTTTAACTATTCTTGCATGATATGTATAACCAGAGAATTTTGATGGTAAGCATAATACACTCAACTCAATTCCCGTAATGTATTTTTTTCAAAATTTATAACTATAAACCCTTCAGTCCTTTTCTGAAAGAGTTTTTAAAAATATGTCTGCTTACAAATCGTAAGAATGGAAACATGAAAAAAAATTGTGGTATGTTCTTATAGTAAATATGACAACACAAAAACTCTTTTACTTTCCCATTTTTTAATCAAATGCAAAATAAAAATCTTCTAACTTTCGTTCTAATCATAATAAGATGTCTGTAGGTAACGATGAGACAAAAATCAAAGCTTCAATTAGTGACATCATGGATAAAACACTGTATGAAGATATTTTGACAGTACCAAATTGTAAATTGTTAAATTCCCCGAATATCAAATGTCTTTCTTTTGAATAACTATCAATTGACATAGTCGAAGACTGAACTTACAATTTGATTTCCTAGTCCCTAATCTTAAAAAAAATTAAATAAGATAGTATTTTATACCATTTAGTGCCTTGAGAACAGAGTAAGGTATCAGGTTGGCTTATCGTCCTCATTAGATAGAACTATGTACTTTAAAATAGGAGATATCTAAAATATTGATCCTTGTCATTCCTAAAGAATGAGGAAATGTTGAAATTTTGCTCTCTGACTTCACCTCTATTCAGGGGAGTGCTTGGGATTCTTCCGGTCTTCTCCTTTGTGACATGTTAGTTCTTGGCATTGTTGATAGAAAATCCTTTTTGATGGTATCAATAACTGCCCAGCAACTTTCAGCTTATCCAATTTTTTAATGAAAAAAGTCTAAAATATTGCTCCTAAATACTGCTATTTAGCAGTATATAATTGTTATTCGGTAAGTCAAAGGGCTTTTAGAAAGACTCTTCCTAGATAATGAATTACTTTTACGGTTCAAAATTATAGATGAAAATTCCCAAGCACCAGTTACAGTTGATGTGAATGCTTAAAGCAGAAAATTATTTCAATACATTATATCAATTGTTCAATTAAAGCTATGATATTTTCAAATTTTAAATATTTTTCGTGAAAGTTTATCTTGAAATTTTGAATATTATAATTAAATACATGGAAAGCAAATTTTCATAGCAAATATTTATTTCCTGCAACTAATTTTGCAGGCAAAAAATTTTTGAAACTCATTTTTAATCGATTCTTAATAAATATTATTTTAAACTCAGTAAAGAAAAAATATCCTGTGCTTTAAAACAAAAACAGATAGTTAAGAAAATTAAATCATAAGTTATCCGCTCCATAAAATTCACAAATTATCAGAACATATTTAAACTTTTCTAAACTACGGAATAAAAATTTTAAAGATTATCAAACAAAAGGAAGTTCAGCGAAATAAATTCATTCAATTTATAAAAATTCTTTAGGAAGATCAGTCTTCCTTAAAATAGCATAACATTAATAAACCAAAATTCCTTTGATATAAGAGCCTGAAGTGATTAGAAATTCTTAGAATCTTAATTGTAGTCCTTTCAAAATCTTTTCTATGCTTTAAAAAAATTTTTAAATAAATGAAATCATTAAGGTTTCACAGTAAATTTATTGATGAATAAGACTTATCTCTTGTTAAGAACAAGACTGTTTTATAATCCAAAGCATTAAAATTTCAATATACAATATAACATATAGCGATAAATTATGTAAGTTATATAACACTGCGTATGCTGTATAAATATGAATGCCATAACCTATAAATGTAAGATTTTATATTTTATTAACATCGTAAAACTGATACAACAATGCACAGATGTTTTTCTTTGAGAGTATTTTCAAGCGAAGATAAAATTATAGGGTCTTATAGTAATTAATAAAGAACAGCGTCGTTCTCTTTCATGCCGCATAGTATACAACCTAACTACGTAAAATTATCCTAAGGCGTTTTAATATCCATCATGTGAAATGGATTTTTCCTACAAAGTAGATATTATTCATTTACCCCAAGGGAAGAAATTAAAAACGTTATTCCAGGTTTTCTATTGTCATAGAGTAAGTTACAGAACTGGGCAATTAAAAATTATATTGCAAAAACAACCCATGAATCTTTAATATTTCGCTCTGAACAGAGTAATAGACAAAATCTATAGTAATAACAGCCAATAATATAATTGACATTTGAACATTAGCCCCTATCTTTGTTTTTTGAAAATATTTTTCTAAGATAGTTGATCATATTCAAGTGTTCCTAGAAAGAAATCCGGAAATTTACCCAATTATCTCTACTCACGTGTATAAAACAAATAAAAGTTCAATATTTATTCATCATTATTGTATGGAGATTGAGATTACACCAAAACTCTTGCTCCAAAGATCATGATAGGTTTGGACCTGAGACTGTTGTTCACTACATTTATGAGTTTTGAGAATCTCTTTCAGTGTGATGAGCTTACTCAAAACAAATGATTTCTAATAGGAATGCTTGGAATTTGATAAAACACCGATTGAGACATTGACAACAGAGAGTAAACGTTTTGATAAAAAACGCGTTTGATAAAAAAGCATTTATAAATAATGAATCACATCCCCATGACGTAAAGGAAAAATATAAGAATCTCCAAAGCAGCCACTTTCAAAGATGGATATTGAGAAAAGTAAAGTTCATTTCGAGTCACACCCTAACTGTTCAATCCGTATTTGGATATGCTGTGTGTACAGTGCACGTCAAATATACAACCCAGAAGTTACGAATAAGTTTGCCAAATTTTATTTCGGAAAGACGACTTTAAAGAGAAAACTGATGGTGGGTTATCCTTCCTATCTTTAACGACTTCTCAAAGTCGATATTGCTACAAAATCAAAATCTCAATCAGAAATATAGCCAACAGCTTGAATACGCCACAATCGAGAATTGACTACACATAAAAAAATTATGAAAAGTTAATTAGTTAATACCTCACATTCTCGGTGAGCCTAATAAAAAAGATTACAGTTAGTTGCCTCAAGTTTCTTGTAGTTTATAAATATTGAGTCTTTTTTTTAGAATGGAAAGACGATGAAAATGAGTTGCTTATGACAAACTCATCAATAAAAGACGGTATTGGTCAAAATACATAATTGTGAAAATACCCTTTCACGACATCTTTCAAATTCTAAAATTAATTGAATTTTCGATACTGAACAGCAAATGGTATTACTTAAAAGACTCATAATGATTTTTCAATAATTAGTTTGCAATTGAATCCAATGTCTGTACATATATTTAAAAGATAACTGAAGTTCTGTAGAATAAAGGGAAATTTTTTTCATTCGCATTGTTCGACACCAGTTTCATTGTTTATTTTTTTGTTCTTATACTGTAAATTACATAAAATATTCTAATAATTTTAATATAAATATATAATATTTAATGTAACAAAAGTTTCTCTATGTTCACCTTTAGAATTAACTTTCCTTATAAACATTTATGAAGACACTTCAGAAGTATTTGTATACATGAAAACTGTATATTTTAATATCAATCAAATTTTCAATAATCAATTAGAAATTGCATTTTTGTTCATAAATTGATCAATAATGCATCACATAACATTTTACTTATTTGCATGTATGGTATTGATTTAGTTCTGAAAGAAAATCCCCATGCAAATCAATCCATATTTTGCAATTATAAACTAATTCCCGACCTTTTTCAAACCTTAAAATCTTCTGTACTCACGATAATGACATTTAAATTATGTATGCTTTAAATGCTCTGAAATTTTAATAATTTTTAAAATGCATTTCTTGTTAAGAACTGGAGTAAATATATCATTCTATTTCCAGATCAATATATTTAAATAGGTTTTTATTTCTATAATTCAACAAAAGGTAAACTACAAATAAATATGAATTTTAATATAAATATAAATATGAATAGTTTAATATTACAATTTGTTCACAAGATTATAGTTTTGACTTCTTCCTGTTTATGTAAGAGGAATTTAAATATTTACACCGCATAAATTGTTTGTTCAAAACCATTGTAGTTCTTAAGACAACTTTTGGTGTCCTCTTTTTTAACAATAAATAAAAAATAGTTTTAAAGAAATATTTATTTTAAAGAAAGTAATATAATAGGTACTATTAAGCTTTATTGTGCAAGATTCTATCTGCCTGCCAATCAACAATGAAAATTCCAAATACTTTTCGGATTATTCTTAGATAAGTACAACTTATTGCGAATGAAATTCTTCCTTCAATATTAAGCATCGTAATAGATGCAAATGTTAGTTAAGTGTCGATTTCATTATTTCATCCTATATTTAAATTGTGTCATATTTGTTAGGATTAATCGTTTAACCGCTTGTTAATGTTCTGGGACACCTTAAATCTTTATGTATCCATGAAAAAGAATTTGTTTTATGATTTACTGTATTATAAATTTTGTATACATTCTATACAAATTTTCGTCATAAGGTTTTTCTCAGTTCTTTTTTTATTATTGACATATTATTAACCCACAAATAAACAGTGAAACATATTTTTGGGTAATGGTAAACTTTGAGCCAATATTTAAAACGGTTCGATAGAACAACAGAATTTATGCAAATAAAATAACAGAACAATCTCTACAATTTGCTCAAAAAATCAGAGAATACTGACTTATCATCATTTCATTTGCTAAGCAAAATTTACGCAAAGATCAAAATAACAGTAAATTTCAGAAAGCTTTTGCATCACACTGAGCCATTTCAGGGAAATAAAAACAAAATCTCTTCTCACATTAATCATTGTAGTTGATTTTTTTTTCTCACTCAGGTACGTAGTTGAAAGCAAATTGCAATGAGGTCATTTCCGTTAGAGTAACAACACGTTTTGTAGGAAGTGAGATCAAGCCGATTGAAAACTGTTTTGATCCTACTGAATAGAAGAATTAAAATGAAACGAAGAACGTATATGTGAGAAGAATTACTTTTACACATATGTTCTTACTTTATTCTTAGAATCGGAAGAGCATTCATTCTATTCTCAATTTTCAGTGCAAAAATGCAAGTGAATTGCAAAATGATTCACGAAATCATTTCAACACGAATTTTAATTTTTGTGTTAAGTTTCAAGTTAAAATTTATTTTTGAATAAAGTTTTAGTTTATCAAGATGGATACTAATTACAAAGATAGGAAAAAGTAATGTCAATTTTCTATAGTTTTTCAAACTTTTAGATTTTCATAAAATGTGTGTATATATATATGTGTGTGTGTGTTTGTGTGTGTGTATATATATATATATATATATATATATATATATATATATATATATATATATATATATATATATATATATATATATATGTATATATATATATATATATATATATATATATATATATATATATATATATATATATATATATATATATATATATATATATATATATATATATATATATATATATATATATATATATGTTTATATATATATCTCAGTAGTATGTACTAAGAATACCCGAGTAATCTGAAATTAAATTCTATTTTTATTAAACAGCTATAATAGATCAATGTTGCACATTAACAATATATCTATATGTCCTTAATTAATAATAAATTTTATGTAAAAATTGCAGTAATTAAAAATTACCAGAA
This sequence comes from Latrodectus hesperus, assembly GCA_037975125.1. NCBI lineage: Eukaryota > Metazoa > Arthropoda > Arachnida > Araneae > Theridiidae > Latrodectus > Latrodectus hesperus. Next base: position 79,061,077 of record CM075853.1, read on the forward strand.
GTATTGAACAATTAATAAAATGTGTAGCCAATAATAAAGTTTTTCAGTAAACAGTTAGAGATTTCACTTCCACTTCGATTATAAAACCTTAAAACATAAAATAAATACTTAAATACTAAAATTGTACTTATTTATTATAACCTATTTTTTAATATTTAGTCATATCTATTTATGCATTTTATTAGTGTATGGACAGTTAAAAAGCTGAAATTCGCTTCTGTAAAATGTTTCAATATCGTTGAGGAATCTTGGCTCACCACAACAGTTATCTATATATCTGTGACATTTATCTAAATCTTTTCTTTAAAAATATTTGCAATCTACTTAGTAAAAACTTTTCAATTACCTTTTTAATAATATTCCAAGTTAACAACTTACAAACTGTTACAATATTAGTTAGTGAAATCTTTTACTTCAAACATTATTCTTATATATTAATAAAATGAGCAAATTTGCGTAAATAATATTATCATCATGGGAGTAATAATAACAATAATTTAAGAATAAATAATGGCGTTTTTTTCGACTTAAAAAAATCATTTTTTACAGTTTAATAAGTTTTTACAAGACTCAATAAAATTTATAATTAATTAAACTACTGAAAATAAAATGTAAAAACACAAATTTAAATTTTATTAGGCACTCCATACGTTTCAAGTAACATAAATTATTAATAAATCTTTGAAATTTCCAGGCATGAAAAGTAATTTAAGAATGATATTTTTCCCATCTTTAATAAATCGTTGTTATTTAAAAATGATCAATAGTTCATTATTGAACTGAAAATATAAATTAAAAACAATATAATGAAATTAACAATAAAAATTACAGGAAGATCTTTACAAACATATAATTATTATATAATTATAATGTGGAAAAGAGTAAATGCTTAAATTCAATAGGAAGTTTTTCTAAGTAATTATAATATAAAATATGATAATTAAAGCATATTAAAAATGAAATTTTTTACAAAGAAATTTTAGTAAAATAATTAACTTTTTTGAAAAGAAAATTTAGAAAAAAGATAATAATGCTCTTCGGAAGGAAGAACTTTAATTATGATACTAAATAATATATTAATTAATAATAGAATATATCAAACGACTAAATTATAAAATATTTAATAACTTCAGATATACTTTGTAGAGTATATTAGATGTAATATTATATTGATAATGATAACATAAACTTTTTCCAAATGCTTTTATAGTTTCAAAAAATATACTGTACATATTCATTGAAACTTAAATGAATATTTTTGTGAAAAATATAAATTAAATATTTTCTATAACGCTTGGAAAGATTTCTTAGAAAACGCTTTATTATTAAACATAGTTTTTCTTGTTATTATAAAACACATCCACAAAAATAATATAAAGTATGGATAAATAATATAAGGTTTAATTACAAAAAATTGCTATAATCTCATTCTACATACTTTAAGTAATTCTCATTAATTTTCTTGAATAAATTCCTTTTAATTGTTGTATTTCTTTTTAAAAATAATGAAAGTGAGAATAATTACAAAGAATAACATTTTTAAGTCTTTATTGCAACTTATCGGTTTATTTAAATGCATTATTTTTATTTTTAAACTTTTATTTTCATTTTTATTTCTGGCTAATTTATGTTTTTCGTTCCGTAATGTAATGTGCAAAATAAAGTAATATTAACAGAAGTGAGAAAAAAATTTAAAATTTTAACGTTTATTATTTAGAAATTTATTTATTTTTTAAGAAATTTGAATGTTAATTTTTCGCATAAAATAAAACTTATTTTTTTAATTGAAAGAGCAATTTAAAATAAAATTTGTAATGAAAAAGTTTTTTTTCTTCTGGAAATAACTTGTTTAAGACGTACTTAAATTCGCAGGAATGTAAGGAAACTTATAAAACTTAATATTACTCACAAAATTATAGTATTATTCATCTAAGAAATTTACTACTTAATATTTCTTAGAAGTAAATTATGTTACAATCAAATTAAATTGGCGTATTTTATTCATAAAAATAATGTATCATTCATTTTTACATTAGTTAATGGAAAACGGAATTCTTTTATTAAAATGTGATTCAAAATAGATGTACTTTTATTAATTATGTAAATTTTTTAATATTAAAATACCAAAAATTTGTAATCTAACTAGTAATTTTGGTACAGCATGATAAATAGTTAAATTGCTGAAAGCTCTTTAAGGCCTTATAAAACAACCACAGCATTTTGTCTTCCTAAAGAACAATTCCTAGATAGTAAGCAGTATTCTCATGTTTCAAATGACTAAAGACTAAAAATTCCTGTACCCTTTTCCGAATGCTTACAAGTTTCTTGAGTTAACATCATAAAACAAAATAAAACAACTAGATTTTTTATTTGTGCATTATCTTCCCGTTAAACTAGATGACGTTCTTTTCGTATTGGTTAACACAGTGTAAAGCACATTCGAACACATCTTCCCGTTAAACTAGATGACGTTCTTTTCGTATTGGTTAACACAGTGTAAAGCACATTCGAACACATCTTCCCGTTTAACTAGATGACGTTCTTTTCGTTTTAGGTAACACAATGTAAGACACATTTCGAACGCATCTTCCCGTTAAACTAGATGACGTTCTTTTTCTATCGGTTAATACATTGTACGGCACATTTGAACACATTTCCACGTAATATTGCTTCTAAGCTCAAGGGAAAATCGACACTTGACTTGCACCCTCCTCTAAGCCCTGCACTATTTGAGTGGTAGAGCTTTGGAAACTACGAAGCACTTATAAGACAGTGGAAGCCCTTTTCGACAAAACATAATTAACGTGAATAACCCTTCACAACACTTTAGTCTTCATTTAAATTGAATATCGAGCACTTTACTTTCTGGTCATAAAAGCCAATTTTTTAATAATTGTTTTAATTCGTGTAGATTTACGAAAAAAAATCACATATTCTTTTTTATCCGAAATAAAAATTTTATTAATTACAAATGAAAAGTTTTTTCAGGTCTTTAAGCAAAAGAAAAAATCAAATGTAATAACTAGATAAGTAAATGTTATATAAAATTTACTAATACAGTAATATAAATAATTTAACAATATTCTATTTATATTATTATAAATTAGATATGGTGTATAATATATATTATTATAAATTATGTAATGCCGTTACAGAAAATCAAAAAAACGTCAAAATACTTTCGAATTTAATGGGTAACTCATTACTAAAGAATGATGATAAAAGCTCTTCACATCTGCCTTTTTCATTGCTAAAAGCGAGTTGAGTTTTTTAGCGAAGCAGCTTTTATTTCACAAAAAACGTAATAACATGAAACTATTTTATTATACTTTATTCATTATAAAAAGAAGAAAGAAAGTTAAATTGATCTCTGAGTTGAAATTAAAACTTTACTTTTGTTTGACAAAACATTATAAATTTACTTATAAAATTTTATAAATTGAGCTTTTTTGTATTGGAAATTCTATTTTACATGAAAACAATAGTATTCAGTACAGGAATATAGTCAAAGATTTTTACTACTTGATAGTAAACTTGTGTACAAACATCGTAAACAATTGCGTTATTAGAAGGATATGCCTGATTGTTAATGAAAATTAAGTTAATAATCTATGGTACAGAAATTAAAATATGTTATTTCATGACTTCTTTATTTTAATGAAAAAATTTTGTTTTTTTAATAATGATTTTGTTTAATTAATAACAAAAAAGTATATAAAAAACCAACTGATACTGTAAAAATATTCACTTTTGTCAGTATAAATATAGGATATTTATATTTACTTATCCACGTTCTTTCAGAAATAATTATAGTTAAATTACGTTCATTTTTAATTATTTAAATTTATTGATTTCATAACTACTATGTTATTTTTAATTATTGTTTAATCTTCAAATGTCCTCGGTTTTTTTAAGTATATAAGTAATTAAATTGCTATTATTTTTAAAATATTTAATGTCATATCTCTAGATAAATTGGACCTTTAACTATTGTAAAATATTATATCATATTCTATATTAGTAATTTCCATAAATAATGAAATTAATATAATATTATACATTACAATATTATGTAATAGTTTTGTGATATAATATGAAATAATAATACACAAACTGCTGTTTCAGAAATAAATAAATTGTACCACACACACACACAAATTTTAGAATACTTAATCAAATATTTATTTTTAAGTATTATATTTTTTAATGCTTTTTAAAGTTCTTTTTTTAAGATATATTTTTAAAAATAATAATTCATTCAAATTATATCACAAGTAAAAGAAATTTTTTCTTATTATTATCATTTAAAAAGTGATATAGTGAAAATATGGCATAAAAAATCCGTAAAAAAATTCCTGTATTTTCAATGTCACACATAAAAATTTAATGATTATCTTAATCACCTGCTAATTACTATTTTTACTGCTAAGAACACCTGTTACTCTCATAAATTTGGCCATAAATAATTAACTTTTCTACGTAAGTGTCTATTGCATATTAAAAAGTTATCTAATTAATTTTTATGTAAAAGATAAAAGTTTTTGCTTAAAAAAGAAGCAACAAATATTATTGCTTTTATTAATGAAAATTGTAAAACAGTATACGAAATGATATTAGAATCTTAAAACTACTAAGTGTTACCAAAGCATAATGCGTTTTAACATTAAGTGAATATTTTACACACGCTCAAATATTATTTCAATCTTCTACTTAGAATTCCTTGATACAATGCAGTGGACTTAAAGGCGCTGTAAGACGACTAAAAATCCACGCGATTCCGCCTCAAAGAAGAGTTTACATCGATTTTGGGCCGTCTTCGCGCATCTTAATGAAAAATACTGGGAACTGTACCGAACCCAAAATTTTCCATTCCGAGAAGCCTTATCTTATTACCATATATACAGTCTGATTAAAAACTTTAAGGTCAGAAGACATTTTTGAAAATATGGAAACATTTAAAGTGAGGAATTGAAATACCATTTGATTGATAATTATTGAACTTAAATAAAAGTAAAAAAAGTAGAAAAACTAATTTGCAAATATTTTATTGTTAGAAAATATTACAGAACTCACAGATGAATATTTGAGCCTAAGTTAGAGCCTTAAAGCCAACATAGAAAATAATATATAAGAAAAAAATTACAAATTCTTAGAAGGTTGTGTAGGAGCCATTTCTACGAATTACTTCAAATATTCTTGTTTTCATGGATGAAACGAGTTTTGACAAAGGGTGGGATCAGTTTTATACCCTTCATCTTCGATAGTAGATTTAAGCTCTGTTGTTGACGTAAAATGTCTTCCATTTGCATAAACTCTTCTTGCTAAGTCACCCCAAAGGCTCTCGATTGGGTTGAGGTCAGGTGATTTAGCTGGCCATTTCACAGTTTCAACATTATTGACTTGGAACCAATTTTTTGTGCTGTTACTCGAATGGATCGATGCATTTTCTTGCTAATATTTCCAATTTTCTTCAGCAAGATATTCATCATTTGGCAAAAGATGATTTGTTAGTATATTTTGGTATCCTTGTGAAAGCATTCTACCTGAAACGAATGCAGTTTAGCCCACATCATTGTAAGCAAAACAGCCCCAAATCATGGCAGACCCTCCACCTGATTGGCGCTTGAAGAATATTTCTTTTTCATTTCTTATATCATGCCAGTAGAAATTCCAGCCATCTGGTCCATTAAAATTCCATTTTTTTTTCCTCAGAAAAAATAATTTCTATCCGTTGGTTGTCCCAGGTCATGACTTTCTGGCCAAAGTTCAAACGCTCTATTTTGTGTCTCTGCAGTAACTTAGGCTTAGTCAATTTTGCTGCATAAGGCACCTTCCAGACATTCTAATTGTGCTATAAATCGTTTTTTTTATTTATTTTTTTTATTAACTTTTAAATCTGTCGTCGGAATCATTTCCTGGTTGAGTACTTTCCAGTAGATGCAAGTTTGCAAACTCTTCTTTTATCACGCGAGGACAAAGCTTTAGGTCTTCTCTCTGTATTCTTTTTACCATAATTGTATTTCAATTTAAAAAAAATTATTGACTAGTCTTTGATCTTCCTATCTTTATCGCAATAGCACGACTATTCATTCCTGTTGAAGACAAAGCTTCGATCTGTCCTCTTTCACGAACAGTTAACTTCTTACCCTTCACCGTCTTCACGGAGATCACCAATATTTCGAAGAAACGTATGACAAATATGAAGCTAGTTGTTGTTACAAGCTAGTAGCTGCAATGGTAATTACACCATTATATTATATCTATTTTTTAAAAATGACTAGTATCCTTAAAGTTTTTTCTCAGGCAAAACTACTAAATAACTTTGTAAATAACTCCATGTTTCTCATAATTATGTATTTTCAAATTATGTTTATAGCATTTATTTCTTATCAATGAACATTAATAATTAATATTATTTGCATCCCTTATATTTCATTTTACATTTTCTCAAAAATTTTTACTGGTCTAAAAGTTTTTATTCAGGCTGGATATATATATATATATATATATACATATATATATATATATATATATATATATCTGATTTCTAATTGGTATTAATTTTTCTTTCGAAAGTTTCGAGAACAGCTTATTTGTGTAGCGTTTATTCTTTAAAATCATTTCTTAAAAAAATGCTAATTCGAGAAATGTAAGTTATTTTATTTTTTACTTTTTATACTAATAATTTCTAAAGTATTTTACAATATTTTAAATTAATTTTAATGTTATTTAAATTTTACTTCATTCATTTAAATATATATATATATTAATACATAACGCTAAATTTTTAGAAATATCTTTCATAATTTTTCTTTAACATTTAAGAGTTATTTAATTCTTATTTAGAAATGAGAATAATAAATATCTTAATTCTTCATTTATTTTTATTGTATTGCTATTTTACTTTTCCGTCCGAAGGGATTCTACCGTTCATCCAGAACCACTGATCACAATCAGAAGCCTCGCAATTTAGAACGACAACTTCTTAAAAACTCAATATACAAGTGAATTGATAGATTATTTATCAGTGTTTCACTTCACTGCAATAGAGAGCTATTAAAATATGTTAATATTTAATGGGGTTAGACGTTTCAATAAGACAGTCTTTGGTGGATCAGGTGTATTAGGTTGAAATCTACAACCTAATGTTGACGAAAATGATATTTTTTTTCAAAATTATCAATAATAAATTATTTTTCGGCAAAATTTTGTGTATTTCTTACAAAATTTAGACTAGTTATTTTTTTTAATTTGAAAACTATAAACACATTTTACATCATTATCGTGACAAACTTTTTTTCTTGTGTAAATAATCAGAATTTTTTTAATTAATTTTTAAAATGTAAGTATCTTTTAGTTATTCCAATTCATCGGTTATTCATTCGATGAAATTATTATTCAAATGCAAATACACATTGATTGAATATAACTTATTATATCTGCTATAAAATATCCATGATGCAAAAAATATGAATCAATGCAATGAAATTGACATTCTAGAGAAAATTATTGAGATTGAGTTCTGCTTGTATATATCACCAATAATGGATAAAAATATGTGTATAACATAAATTTAAATTATATAGCAGGCATATATTGAAAAGAGACTCAAATTTATGGGTAATAGAAACTGAGCCATCATTTTTTATTCATGAAAGTTCAAAAAATCTGTTATAAAAATATATATGCGATGAAAACTATTCATTAAGTTTCAAAGACACTCGTGGTTTAATAAAATTACCAATCAGTATATTGATTTCAGAAATATGATAGCTAAGCAATTTTGGCACAAGAGGTTATCAGAAAAGATTGTTAGGCGCAATGATTCAGAACGTGATCTGGTCGAAAGTATCAGATAATTAAGCAATTAAGGAAACAGTTACTTCTATATCAAATGTCTTCTGTCCTGTGTGTTGTTTCATCATGTTTTTACAAGCTGGTTTGGAATTAGTAGTATTTAAATATGCTTTTTTACAAGATTCGATGATTCTATGCTTGAGTCTATTACCATTAAGGCAGTCTATATTACCTCTCAAGGTAAGCAATGTCGTCTAGATTGGTGTTGATCTCGAGCAAAGTTAGATATTCTGTTACAAATCCGACTTTTCTCTCTCAATTTTGAAAACCACCTCATACTTATGGGAAGAAAAAAAGATCCAAGACCTAATAAATTATTTTTTACTTTGCGGCATACCAAAATAATACCTGAAGCAATTGGCTAAGGATGGTCGATCACCTGTTGATCATCAGGTTACAGTGCAATATATTCTGTTGGTTAACAGGAACATTAACAAAATCTTGCTTCCACTTGCATTGTCTATGCTAGGAAACCACCCAGAATGAATTTATCAACAAGGTAACGCTAAGCTATGCCCTAGACGAACATCACAAGAATCCTAACTAAGTTTCGTGTTCTTCTGTTGCTTGCTATATCAATTCTTGTTCAAATAAGCATGTTTGGAGAATGTTGAGAAGGCAACTTCAGTCATCCAGCTAACTTACCAGTTTGTTACGTTTATATCAGAAGGTTCACCTTGAGTTACATTAGGGATTGATCAATTTGATGCCCAACTGTGAACCAACATATTTCCAAAAACAATAGAGAAAAGGTTAAAGTACAAAACAAGAAAACTATGCCTACCTTAAGTTTCATGGTTCAAGATTCCAAATTTACTTTAAGGCATGTATTTCTTATGCAACTAATTGCAATCGCTACTTACAATTATTAACATATTCTGAGATCATGAAAACAATTATTATTCCTCGTTACTGTGAATATCAAATCTATACATATTATTTAAATGTTTGAATTAGTTTTAATTTTTAGTTTCAATTTTGTAGCTTATTTACAAAAATAATGTATAAGCAAAATCAAAGCTTTTTATGTATCTCTAACAAAGAAATCACAAATTTAAATAAATTGTGAGTTATCTTACTCTTCATTTAATGTAAAATATTTAAAAAATGAATATAAATGCAATTTATAAATAAATCTTTCTTGTTTAATGTAGCATATTTACGTTATACTGTGTTGAACAAATTAATCTTTTTTTCCAAGTTATTTTAATTGAAATTAAATATTTAATTTAATATATTCAAGTTTATCAAAAAATAAATAGTCTTTGTGTTTAGCACTTTGAAACAGAAATGAAAGTACAATAAATATTTAATTTTTTGTAGTTTGGAATAAAATACTCAATACTTTTTATTTCTGTGAATCTTTCAATTTATTTCTTATTTTGATCTAGAAATAGAATTAACTGTATCCTAAATTTCTTTGAATTTGAAGCTTGTACTCAAGACTTAAACTTTAGGGACATTTAAGTTTCCCCACAAAAGCTTAATTTATTTTATTCTTATAAAAGTAAAGATGCACATACAATATATTAACACTAAAATATCTCCTTTGAAATACAACATTAAAGTATTTTAAATGAAAAATAAACAATTTTTAATATATGATTAAAAATTTTAAATGAAACAAAATCAAATATTTAAATCTCGATAAAATTAATTTGATTAGTTACTTTATGTCCAAATTTTTATTCCTCTTTAAAAAACCAGAATAGTTAAAATCATTTTCAATATTTTTAGATTAAAATGCTATTAGCATTTACAAACAAACTTTAGTAAATTATAAATGGAAAATTTACTGGTTTACTATACTGTAATGCTTTAATTTTTACTTAAAGCCTTAAATTAACATTTCAAAAATTTTAATAATAAAATATACACACTCACATACAAATATGTTTATGCATTTAAATGATGTAAAATTTCATTGAAGTTTACACTGAATTTCATAAAATTTCAATAAATCTAAAATTATTATGTAAAACTTCAATCAAATTCACGATGAATCATTCCATTATGGTTATTTCTACTCAATTTTTGAATTATAACCTTTAAAAATATTTCAGATTAATATCTAAAATATTTAATATCAGAAAACAAATTTGATTCAACGATACAAAATTTTAATCTTAAAACTTTACTAGAAATATAATTTCTAGTATATATTGGAAACAAATTTTCATTTTAAAACTATTTTTACAACTTAATAAAGAATTATGCAGAGGAAATTATCATAATGTTTATTATGTATTAAATGATACAAAATTATTTTCACAGAGAGTATTGATATTTTTGATAAAACATTCAAGTAATTTTTTTCTTAATGTTTAGTTAGAAATATTTCAAGGTAAATAAGTGAATTTTAATAAATTAAAATGTTTATATTAATATTTTATATAAAACAAAACTTAGTTTCTAAGATTATTCTTAAAGAAAATAATTAATATGTATTTTATGACATTAATATAAAATAAATTTTTCACATATTTATGATATTAGTATTTAGTATTAATTTTATAAAAATTAGAAATTTGTAAATCATTGCGTTTCTCATAATAATTTTCTCAGTAAAGAATGCATACTTTTGGGATTTCAAATATGATTATCATCAGTTTTATCATGTAACAATCTTATAATATGGTTTCATTTATTCACTTAATTTATTTCTTAAATCCAGAAAAACTTATCTTCTTTCATTTCCATTGACATTCATTTTCACAGAAATAAAATATACTACATATTTGCAATAATTTAAATTTACACGCTAAAATTTACTTTATACCATATTTTCTTTGATACTTATTGTTTAAACATTGAATTATTTCTAACTATTTAAATGCTGAATACATAAATTCTCTGAAATATTTCACATTCAAAATGAATTATATAAATCATAAATACTTCTATATTCTTAAATTTACACATAGAAATTAAAAATATGTGAGATTAATTATGTAAATAAAGCTAATAACATTATAGTAGTTACTTAGTTATATAGAGAAATATATTCCAAACATTTACGGGTATAATGAGAGTCACATTTAATTATACAAATCATCAGTATTTTAACAAACTTAACTTTGCAATTAAGTTAAACTTATTTAAATCTGCTGCTTGATTTTATACTAAATCATCTTTTATATTTTATAAAAGCATTTTATACGTTAAACTTAAATTAACTTCATCCTTTATAATATTTTTATATGTTAAACTATATAATGCTTATATCTCTGAATAAATTTAAGAAAAAGTAACATATTATGTAGGAATTTCCTTATATCTATTATTTTAACTCTGTGTTAAGCTCAATATTTATAGCATCATTTAAATCATATTTTACAAATTTTTTAAGAAAAATTTGTTCCTAAAAGAGTTATCTTAAAAGTATGCCGTAAGGTGTATAAAAGTACTTACCTAAAAGATAGCTCTCCTAAATGTAAGATAATGTCTACCATCTCTAGCATATATCATGAGTCCAAAAACATTTCTTAGAAGAAAAAGAAGTTTATGAGATGGAACAAAATGGCAACTAACACTTTCCCGCGTCTAATTAATATGCTAAATTTAAACAGCTTATCCAAAAGACTAAGTCAAACTAGAAGTATTCCGATGAGCTGTGGAGATCTTTAGATTCATTTGCAAAACCATTTCAACAATTTAAGATTCTAAGTAACCTCAACATTATGAGAAAAGGTTGGCATCCATCGCAGTGCTTTTGGTGACAAACGTTCTCCCAGGACTTCAGAAGACCATCAGAGAGCAAAACTACGAGCAGACTGGCCGCCTGGTGTGTTGGCTACTCGGTCATTGTGCTTTCGAGCCACATCCACCGGAGATTTTTTTTTTCGGAACACGGGAAGTTCTCTCTCTACGTGTTTATGTTTGTTGATGCATTTATCTCTACATCCTTTTTTGCTTTTTTTAACTGTTTATGAAAGATCGCCGGCTAAAGAGTCGTCCCTTGGTCACTCTTTCTGTCCTTGGATTAGTATTTTTTCTTTTTGTCTCCTCTCGGCAGCTTTGTACTGGGTCTCTCTCTAAGTGATTATGGTGAGATATTTTTTTGCCGAAGGCCTTGTACCATCGCAATTGTTCCCTTTCTCTGCGTGAAAGAGAGCATGATGTCCAGCATTTTTGAATTAGTACGTTCTGAACGAAATTTAGCCTTATCCTCAACTGGTAACTTGTGAAGAAACTATTTGGCACGAGAATGGGAATGGTTCATTCATTGTGCTAGATTCTTTTTAAAAAATTAAATTTAAATAATATTACAAGCTCAAATGAATGTTTCAAGAGAATTCAAAAAATATTATGAAAATTTGGAAATTTAAATTTACTTATACGAGAAAATGTGATACTCGTAAAAACAATTTAAGTATATTTTACATAAATGTTAACTAAATAAATAATTATTTTAAAGTATTCCTTTTCATGTTTTTTAAAATTTTTAATCATACCAAAAAAGAAACTTTTTCAAAATTTTGAATTAAAATTTGTTTTGCTTAAAATTAATTTTATTTTTGATAAATTTCAATAATATATTTAATAAATTTTTCCTATTTCATTACAGTAAAAATGAAGTATGGTGGTCTTCATTTCCATTTCATTGCATAATATCAATACACTAAGATATGTTTTACTTAATAATGATATATTTAAAAAGATGAATATATTTATAAATTTTAGCCTCAAATGAAAGCTATGAAGACAAAGTATTTAGTAAAATAAATTTGCAGTGAAAGCTATATTGAATTTAGAAAATGTCCTGTACTTCTTATTTAAAAAATAAATTAATTAAATTTAAAAAAATGCTTGTACTTAGAAAATCTAAGAAGCATAGGGGTCCATAAAGTATGCTAATGATAAACAAATAAGAATAAATTTTATATTATTTTGCCAAAACATTTTGATGGATTGTCATTTGGAAGTAATCAGGTGGAGATAATTCGATTTACTGTAAAAAGTTACTTATAATCCTTTAGAAACGTGTTTCATGGTAACTATTATAATATCTGTTTTACTGATATTCAAAACACACAAAACCATAAAATAAATTTCTTTTCTTTATATTTATCATTAATAAATACATTTTTCTTAAATGTGGAAAGAATAGGATTCCCTTTAGATGAATGTTCTTTTCATGTTATCATTTTTGGTTTCAAAAAGTTCTTCATTAAGTTTCCCTATCTATATAAAAAATATTTTCAATATTTTAAATACAGTAAATTGATTCAGAAGTTTTTTTTTTTTTAATTTCGCTGTCTTCTAATTTTGGTTCTTATATAAGGTGAAATTTATTCATTTATTTATTTAACGTATATGATTGAAAGTTACTTCCAAAAAGAAACAAATTTCCTATGATAAATGCATTCCGTCATGATATACTATATACTTTAAAAAGTTTTATAAGTGTTATTAGTATTATTTACATAAATTTTTCACATCTATTATACTTGTATAACTTATTTACATAGGTATACACTGCTGTGCCAAAACATTAAGACCATCTCCATACTTAGACATTGAACTCATTTAAATATCGTGGAAAATACGTGATTCATAAAGAACGATATATGATTTATTAAGTAAAGTATAGAGCATCATTTTGGTGATACATAGGCGTATCATGCTGATCGAAACGACTTTAACTAACATAAGGCAGATTCTCTTATGGCTTTAAGACTAAATTCGTATCTCCACAAGTGCATGGTTCATCAGCTGTTCCTATACTGTCTATATGTCAAGTATATGATTGACGGGGAGACAAGTAGCAAACACCACAGTGTCACATGTCCACACATAATTAACGAACCTGAATATTGAAAACTGTCCATCTTGGTAAAATTTAATCGGGGGTTAGACAGTGGCTTAGCTACTGACCGCATACAATATGGGTCAAAGTAAAAGTGTTTCTAAGCACGCAAGTCTGTGGTGTTTGTCATTGTCTATTGCCAATCTTATTTTGGGATGGAAGGCTACTTTTCACATTCTGTGTCAAGTATGATGCATAAACATCAATTACTGCGGTTTCTACTACTCATCTTACTGTCAATCATACACTTGGCATAAGTTCTCACAAATACACCACTCGAACACCTAATGAATTATACACTTTCGAAGGTACTCATTTCAAATCTTTGGCCATGACAAACTGTCTACTATAAAAATCGCTTAAATCATCAGCCTTTTCCGTGAAACAATCACTTAATCACAGAATGAGGCTTCACATTTTTCGAAATAAAATTTACTAAGTTCCTACAAGATTACGGCCGAGCTGGCAGCCGAATGGTTAGCGCTCTTGCCTTCGGTTCAACAGTTCGTGGGTTCAAATCCCACCTTGGGTATGGATGTTTGTATTGGTTCGGAATCCATTTTAAACCGTAGTTCCCGGTCTAATTAGCCCTCGTTTGTAAAATATGACCGTTGAGCGACAAACAAACCAACCAAACCAAACTTACAAGATTACAAGTTTCTCACGACATCTGTGAGGGCGCATTGTCTAACTATGGAAGTAGTCATCATGTTTTGGTTGCTTAGGGTATACATATTATTTGATTCTACTGAAGAAATAACTTTTACCAACTCAAGCTAAATAATTACAGTTTGAATAATGTTGCCCGAATTTTTCAGTTTTCAGTTTAGAGTAAACTGACTCATATTACACAAGTTTTCACAGCCTAAATTACTTCAATCTAAGTAAGATTACTTTTCTTCCAATTCTTGTTTACTACTTTTTATTAGTTTTCTCTTATAAGTTGAAGCATCTAAATTAGTTTAATGAGAATTCAATTCAAAACAATATTAAAAGAGACAAAAAAAATTGTTTTTTAAGTAATGTCGTATAATATGCTTGTCTTTATCCTTTTAAAAATTCAAACAAATTCATATTTTAGAAGTCTACTGTAAAAATTTACTGTGATTATCAAATAAAACACAATAAAATAACTGAAAAAATCAGTGGAATTAAGAATAAGGTCATTGTTTTTCAGAGATCAAAATCATATGTTCCGTCTTAGGCATTTTTGGAAAACGAAAAGTTCTGTTTTCTGGGAGTATAGTTTTTCAGGTTGGGGTTTTGGGAGATTTTCTCCGGTTACTGTCTTCTATTATGTGAATATAAATTATTATCTATGAAAAATCCTCCAGACCAAAGCAATACAAGCTGGATATTCAAATATGTTACAACAATTTTTATCTTTTGGGCTATCAGCTACATAGTATCACATATAATATAATTTAAATTTACTATATTTAAATAAATAGAGCCTTATATCTTTTCGAATTTATTTATAAAAACTACAAAGAAGTCGCAAACATTGGATAGATATTGATAAAACATCATAAATGAAAATAAGTGAAATGGATTGTAGTTTGATGATATATTATTTTATGTTTTAAATGTCAATGTGCATATGATTTGCTTTTTCTACAATCAATATACATAAATTCAAATGCATAGTATTACAAATTATGAATAATTTCCTAAATTACTTCATATTAATAAATTCATGATAGATTGAACATACCTAATGAACGAAAAGGCACACCGTTAATCATTCAGCTACCTGTTCATCTACGGTATATAGAATCATTATAAGTAAAAATCCTCTGTGGAATATTTAAGTCATATTTTCCAGCAAAGCTGTCTTCACTTTCTATGATTTTTAAAAAAAATTAATTATATATTCATATGAAACATTACAACAAGTTATTATTAAAATTAATTTTTAATTAAATTTGTAATTATATTATTTTTATTCACATATATTTTTAACATAATAAATTATATAATAAATATAATGATGGTAATGGGGGGTTCGATAAAAAGGGGGGTTCGATAAAAAGAAATGGGGGGTCGATAAAAAGAAATTTAGATTATTAATTAAAGCTTTGAGCAAATTTTCTATTCTTATTAGCTCATTCTAACTGCTTAACTAACTACAAATTTTTTAATAACAATTTTCAAGCAAATGTAAGAATTCATTTTTTTTGTTTTCCTCAAAAATGAAATTTCCAATAAATGTAATTCAGTAGTTGCAATAAAAAAAAGCCAAAACTTTTCATTCACTTAAAATATTTTCATAATTACGTAATCATAGGAATACATGAAATAATTTTCTAGAAAAAATTAACATAAAAAGTGTGTTTAAAAAAGTTCTCCAAATCGCTCATTTGCAAATATTTGCTTTTAATTTAGGAAGCAATTTTTTCATCGATCTTTGAGATTTAATCAAATTCCATAATTTGCAAAAAAACAAAAAATTTTACAATGTAGCTTATCTAAAAAATCTTAATAAATAAAAAAAAATATCACGCACATGTTCCCCGTCTTTCTCCGAATTTCTATCAAGGAAAAATGAAGTTTTTAATTGATATTCCTTCAATATTTTTTCTTTTAAAAATAATTTTACATTAAACTTTGAAAATGAGATAATTTAATTATCCATCTAAATAAATTCCCTCTATTATATTTTTAAATTTTGCTTGCATGCTTCATTATCATTAAAATAATGAAGTACATACTTCGGATCATAATTTGAAATTCTTGAATGAAATTAATTTTAGAATGCAAATTTTAAATTCATAAGTCCGTTAAAGTTACATATGCACATATATTAAAATATTTCAGTTGATGAAATTCAAGGAAAGAAGTATTGCTGGAAAAATTCCAATAGAAACATTACTTTTATATCTAGAGGATAATAGCTTCAATATTTTAATCAAACGAAAATTATCGGGTTGTTGGCATCATTTATTTCAAATATTTGAAAAGTTTAGTGACCCTTAGTTATAGAAAATTGCCTGTGAAAGTGTGAGGTGTATATGTTGGCGGAAAGAAAACAAACAATATATCGATTTCGTCACTTGATCATGATTCAAAATTACGAAACGGTTAGCAATTTTAAAGGCTTCAGATCTAAAATAGGCACCGTCGAAAATATGATGCGCTACAGTACACGTTGGAGAAAATAGATTTTTCACTTTTCGCTCAAGCTGATGCTTTTTCAATTACTAAAAGCAGTTGGGTTGTTTGAAACTTAATCTTTAAATGCACACATGATCAATTCATCAAATATAACTATATTATTTTTATAAAATATATAGCCTTATGTATTTTATAAAAATAATGTATTAAGCAAATTTAAATTAAAAAATAATTTTTCCACAATAATACATATATATATATATATATATATATATATAGATAGATAGATAGATAGAAGGATAGATTGATAGATAAATATAGATATATATATATTTATATAGATAGATATACAGTATGTTCACTAAAGTCTCTTGCCACCCTCTTAACTTCGGAACGGCTGCCACTATACTTATAAAAGTGGTGTCTAGGTATAGTGAAGTAGCTATGCGCTACTAAATGAAACAGAATACTACGCCACCTGGTGGAAAACTACGGAATTAGCATTTTTATCTCGAAAACGGAACGAGATAGAGAGAAAAAGAGATTTACAAAGTTGTAGATCATCCTCGATTTAGTACGAAAAGATACCTTGTAAGCATTAATGTGAAGAATACAACGGTTAAAACGCGCATTTATTGTTTCGTTCTGTGACGTGACAAAACGATCTAAGAAAGAAAAAAAAATAGTTATAACAATATACTTTATTTAAAGTGTTCAAATTTCTCATCGTCAGCTGCAATGCACATTTGGATTCTCGCTTGAAGATCACGTTGCACGCGTTGGAGCATACAGCGTGACACACTGGAACACGCGAGCGTAATGCGTTGTTTAAGGTCCTGCAATTTTTGTGGAGGGGTCGCATACACCTGCTGTTTCAAGTATCCCCACAGGAAAAAGTCCAGTGGAGTCAGATCAGGCGAATGTGGAGGCCACTCTTCGAAACCGCCACACCCTAGTATTTGGTTGCCAAATTCCTGGTTGCTTCACTGGAGATGTCTTGTGAGCAGGCGTGCCGTCATGTTGAAACCATAGATTCTTAAGATTAAACAACGGCAGGTTCTCCACAAAATCGGGTATTACCTTCTGTAGCAATTGTAAATATCGTGCACCCGTTAACGTGCCATTGTGAAATATTGGGCCAATCAGTTTGTTATTGTAAATTACGCACCAAACGTTAATAGCATACCGCATTTGATGTCGAATGACAACGAAACAGTTAGGATTTTCCAGCGCCCAGTAATGTGTCCTTTGCCTGTTGTACATGCCATTCCGTGAAAAGCATGCCTCTTCCGTCCACATTATATGTGCTAAGAATGTTGGCTGGACCTGTATCTGATTCATGACGAAGTTGCACCATGCATAGCGTCTCTGTGCATCCCCGTCCACTAAAACCTGTTCAGGCGTTGGTCGGTATGGATGAGCACCTGATTCGCTTAGGATTTTCCAAACCTGACTTTTGGAGAGACCACAGTGTTGACTGATCTCTCTTACGCTGCATTTCAGATATGCGAGAACATATGCTAATACCTCATCCGGTTGAACTTGCCGTCCTACCTTAGCTGGTCTGCCAGATCGAGGTCGACTAGTAACGCAACCTGACTCCCTTAAGCGTTTTACAACATTTAGGATGATTTGATGAGAAGGATGCGGACCTGTGCGGGGAAACGTTGGCGGTACAACTTCGCTGCTGATCGTGCCTTGTGTCGACATTCACAGTACAGTAAAACCATCTCACAATACTCAACCATGACCATGAGCATCAACATGCTACAGTCCCAAGAAGATGTCTCTTTTAAAGCTGTCTCAGGTGAACAGGCATGACGTTTCTTACGTATTTGCATACTGCATACAAATTGTTGGAATTCTTTTTAATACTTCCGTTCTTCCCATTTCGAAATAAAAGTGAAAAATGCAATCAGGAAAACGATTTTTTGTCTTCGTATATGCACACGTACGATGTGCGACGTCACAGCGCGAAACAACAAATGCGCGTTTTAACCGTTGTATTTTTCACATTAATGCCTACAAAGTATCTTTTCGTACTAAATCGAGGATGCTCTACAACTTTGTAAATCACTTTTTTTACCTATCTCGTTCCGTTTTCGAGATACGATGCTAACTACACAGTATTCCCCCAGGTGGCTCGGTAGGTGGTTTCATTCAATAGCGCATGGCTACTTTACAATACCTGGACCCCACTTTTATGAATATAGCAGCAGCCGTTCCGAAGTTAAGAGGGTGGCAAGGGACTTTAGTGGACATACTGTATAGATAGATAGATAATATTAAAGTTAACATAAAATAATAATAAAATCACACAAATAATTTAGAAAAAAATTAATTATTTGATTTATCAATTAAATTTTTATTACTACGTATATTTTATTATATGTATGTATGTATATATATATATATATATATATATATATATATATATATATATATATATATATATATATATATATATATATATATATATAAATTATTACTATATATATATATATTTTTTTTTTTGAAAATAACTTCATGTAAATTTCAGAGAGAGCATTAAGTAATATGACTTAATATATGATAGGAAAACAGCATAAAACGCGGTAATCAAAATTAATACAATAAAAGCAATTCAAGGATATTTAATCGAATGTTGTGCCACAAAATCATATATTTTTAAAGGCTCTATATTTAAACTCTTGCTGGATCTATAAGTAGTTATCAATATAATGTGAGCCCCTCTGAATAAAAGTGACATTTTTTATGCATTTAATAAACATTAAAGTAAAGTGACTACTTGTTTCTTATAAATAGATATGTATACATTCTGGTTGTCTCTAGTAGCTTTATTGTAGTTTTGTAAGTCCTGTATTTTTTTCAAAAGCTAAAACGTCGAACTTCTCAGATTTTCAAAGAGGCCAAACTGCAGGAACCCGTCTAGCTGGAGTAAGTGCAACTAAACAAATCAGATTTTAGACTTTCTAGAGAAACGGTGTCTAAAATGTTTGCAGCATGCATACATCGCGACAAGACAAACTTAAAAAAAAAAGCAAAATAATTGATTGAAATAGAAACTGAATGAAAGAAACCAATGGGTGTTGAAGCGGTTGTATTGTCTAAAAAGGGAACATTTGCAGCAAAAATAACCAGAGATCTAAATGCATCTGATGCTGACGATTAACGACATATTGGAAAATTCGCAAGCAGATTTGATGCATATAAGGAAAATAATTTTTTCAAAAATCTATAAAAAATCTCTGTCATTTTTTTTAAACTACACTCCGGTCGAGTTGAAAGAGAAAGATCCAATGTTGTTCATATTTTTCTCTACCTCCAGCGGTTATCAAGGGATGACAATTTTAAAAGTCAGGAAAACTTTGTTTCTATCAGATATTCAAAATATCACGCATCTGAGAAAATAAATATTAAATTATTATGTTTAATGCCATATTTTAACATTTAAAATTATAATTAAATTGATTCATTCTTATAACATTATAATTAAATATTAATTTACAGTGAATTCAAAACAGGGTTCATACTGTCTTAAATTAATTACAAATTAATAAGGAAAACTTCAAAATGAAACATAGCGTATGTGTTAAGTAAGCTAGAAACCAACATCCCGATATAATTTTCATTCCTTTCTGCAACCATTTTCAATTCAACCCAAGACAAACACGACAACCCATCAGAATAATAATTTCATTTCTATGGACGTAAATAAAAAGCTCAGATTAAAATAGCTGATCTGGGAGCTGAATGGTTAAAGCTGTGTTCTTAAGTTCAACTTCTCTTCAGTTCAAATCCCACTTCAGATGGAGATGTCTATACCGATTCCAACCAATCCAATTTAAACTGTAGTTCCTGGTTAATTTAGATAATTTGAACTGAGAGAATAACAAGGATTACAAATTTATTTTAACAATTTCATTTATTCCTGAAATTATTTCAGCAACTATTATGTTACATGTTCAACACACTTATTTATTATTATCATCAAAATGTGACTGAATCGATTTCACAGAATAAAATTTCAAAATAATCGAGTGTTAATACTTATTTATCATCTTCTCTCAAAAGCTTAGATATATTATTTTTTAATACTTTGATATGTCTTCAGTTAAAAGTTTTTATTTACCTATGATCTTTAATTCTCATTGAAACATTTCTAGTGAAAACAAATGTTAAACATGAAATATACTTCAAAACATTCCTATACTCTAAAAAAAATATGTTTATAAGAAAATAAAGATATGATATATTTTTCCAACAAACAACTTCAAAAGCAGCTATTCATTGAATTAAAAACAATATTTCTGACAGATTCCATGTAATTATTTAAAATAAAACAAATTTCATTCTATTTTTTTTTCTGAAACATTTTTATTGCTTTAAAGTAACAAATAACAAATTTTATTTCAAATGAAATAAAATTTTAATTTTTTGTTAAATAAAGCTATTTTTCAATAAGAGTTTTGATCATTAATATATATATATCGAACTAGTTTCTACTTGTTTACTTCTATATATATACAATATATCTTGTATATATATATATATATATATATATATATATATATATATATATATATATATATATATATATATATATATATATATATATATATATATTACATATTCCTATATTACTTTGTTTTTTATTTTCTCATAACCCATTATTTATTAAAAAAGACTTTTCATTTTAAACATTATCTTTTTAAAATATAATGAAGCAAAATTGTTTCAATTTTGAATTTAACATTGTTATTATTGCCTCCATCATAAGCCTTTGAAGGCTATTTCTTGATTTATTATTTTCCATTTAATTACATCAAAAATAAATTACTTTACACGAATTTGCAAGAGACTATTTTAAGAATATGACGCATTCTCTCTTCCCTCTCCTTACTTCTATGCTTCAGATAAATTAAATACTATGATTTGCATGATTAAAATTTTCAGGAAATCAATAAATAAAGGAATAAATTCTGACGAGTGCATTTGTTTTAATCAGTTGAATTTTTGTGCAAATCGTTTTAATGTAGTATTTCAATAAACAATTTAAATTGAATTATAACACATAATTCTAAGTCTATATTTACAAAAAAACCGTCATGAACTTTTATTATCCAGAGGTATGTATAAGAAAAGATATCCCTTTCATGTTCGAAATGTAATGAATTTGACATGTAATCATATCAAAGAACGTTGTAGTGAAAGAGCTTATTGAAACTAAATTTTGTTATGGAACATAGTTATTTTTCCGACGTTGGTAGAAACGAGTGCAAATTTTGATGACAATCTCATGATTTGAATATAATTTAAATTACGAGAAAGTAGGCAGTTCTTAGTGACATTTATTGTCAAAAATAGGCAGCCTTCAACATAGAATATTAAAGCATTTTTGATAATTAATAAGTACTTTTAATTAACTATATTCCTATATATTATATAAACTGAATTGCAAGTTTAATTTTATCGTTTTAAAAATCATTTTTATTAAATTGATTCTAAAGAAAAATTCAATAGAAGAAAATTTATTATTTTAGAAGAAATTGAGAGAAAATTACATGATGATTATTATTTTTCAAACTCTACTATAAATGCAAAATTTTCTTTGGTATGTTTTTTATAATTTTATTAGGAATATAAAAATATTCCAAATGAAATATTCAAAAAATTTTCTTTTTTAGGATCTATGAATATAATGTAACAGGTAATTTTTTTTTAGGAATATGAAAATAACGTAAATCTGGATGGAGGAATTTCAACACCATCCAGATTTACATTATTTTCTAGATGGGGAAATTCTCAAATCTGATGAAAGGAATTTCACATTCTTTTCATGTCTTTACATTCCAAATGAATCTTATTGACCAAATATATCTGAAAACTACAAGAAATTTCTTTTTTTCTGGCTATTAGTTATTGCCTCAGGTTGATAGTCAGATTTGTAAAAATTATTTGATTTTAAGATAACGTATCATATTGAAACTTTCCCCCAAAAAAAAGTTGTCATTTGAGTAAAATGAATTGGAATGAAAAGCAACGAACCCTTTGCCTTTCATCCATCATACACGGAATAGATCTTTTCAAAAGCAAATGTTTTCGTTTTTATCGTGAGAACATCCTGGCTATTAAATAATGTCAATCATAAAAGCTTCCCCCCTTACTTTTTGTCATAATGCGGTCGATTTTTAGAGCACAATGTTTTTATTTTTAAAACACCAGATCTCTTATGCAGTAAAACGCGGGGCATTTTTGTCCAAACTCAACCAGAAAAAGGAATGGGGACAAAGTGAAGAGCTTCAGTGTTCAATGAACTTTCTCTTCTATTTTATGCTGTTCATTGTGATCAAAATCATATTCATCATTTGCTATATTGACATAATCCGATCAGTAGTTTAGTGCTTAATAAGTCACTTTTAATGCTCGTCTATCCTACCCTGAACGTTCGAGTTCGAACAAACATGAGCAATCACTCATTTCCGTCTTTTGGAACACATTCGTTTAGCGTGACTTTCCGATGAGAAAATAAAATCGAACGGTGTGTCGATTACTTTTTGTTACAAATAATACAATTATATCACTTGAACTCAATCCATATTTCTAAAGATTTGTTGTAAAATTTGAAAATAAAACGAAGAGATGAATCGTAATCGAGACCGGAGCCAGGAAGTGTTCCAGACCGTTTTCGAAGATATGCTCGATCGTTTTAAATCAATAAATGTAAGTGTCCCATTTCGAACATATACAATAATGTTCTGTACTGAAGTATGGTAAAATTCTACCAGAATTTTCCTATGACATTTCTCGTACTTTAATCAGTACACAAGAATTATACAGTAACTTTTCACACACTTTAATTAGAAAAAAAACTTTCCTGTTACATTTCTCGTAACTTGATTAAAGCACAAAAATTCTTAAAATTGTCTGCACATAAGTAGAACTTTCCATTTCAGCTACTTTAAAAAATGCTCTACTTTGAAAAAATAAGTAAGTTTTTAATTCAGCAATTCTTAAATAGAATTGTTCTAACTGTATTTCAAAACTTAAATTCCAAGTTGATGATGTTTTCAGAAAATGAATTTTCAATACAAGAGAGTTCAGTTGTTCAGTTTAGTTAAAAATTTTAAAATTTTTAAATATACAAGTAGGGATTAAAGTATAATTACTGGAGCAAATTTTATTTCCATCTCTTTAAAGAAAAATTTGAAAATTAATATTTTCATAAGAGAGATTTTATAAATGACAAAAAATATTTAATAACAATAATAAGGATAAATAGGAAATGAAAAATATTTACAATATAGGAAGACTGATATCAAAATCTACTTGCATTACATCACAAATAAAAAAGAGCAGTTATTTTTTTCAGAAAAATGTTATTAATATTGCCTTTATACTCCCGTAAAATCCAATTTTTTTAACAATTTATAAAACTTTTAGAAAATATATTTCTTCTCTTCGTTTTATCAAATATGAGAAAACCATTTGCTAGAAAATTGAAATTTTAAAACTTAATACCGAAGTTCAGTTCAGAACTAAATTTTCAGTGCAAACATATTTTAAGAGAATATTAAAGTAAAATAAATAATTTGCTTTTTCGTAATTTTAGACAGGATATGCAGTTTCATAGAATCATAAAAACCAATGTTTATAATATGCATACGAAAATTAATGAAATCATTTCAGTAAAACACAAAATAAGATTATTTTGTGTCGGAACTATTTTGTGTCGGATAAGTCGGAACTATGGAAGATATATATTTAAAAACTGAATGTGTGTGTTACACTCTTTCCATGAAGAATCATTTTGTGAAAATTGATTGCAAAATATTTGGCTCCTGAAATGTTGATGTTCAAAAAATTATTAACTCGGAAAAATATTTAACTAATCTTAGTACATTTATATTTTGTAACGTAAAGATTCCTGGAAATATTTTTCAATAGTTGTTCTTTACTGGAAAAATAATTACTATACTTTGAATAAGTATTAATATTACATCACATTTACTTTAGCATATTTATTACTAATCTAAAGTATAGCATAACTTTTAATCTAATAATCTTTTAATATAAAATGCTCTTTAGTTAGAACATACATTTAATATAGTAGACACCATATAAGAAAAATTAAATTTATTTTCCCGTAAAAAAATTTTTTTTGACCAAAAGCATTGAAATATATTTTACAGCATTAGTATTTTATCACCACTTTATACCAGATAGTTTAATTCTAATACACAGAGTGATTTTCTAACTTTTTTTTCTACAAATTAAGAAGAGTGATAGTACTTATCCATATAAACAATGATAGCATAGTAACATTGGGTCGCATTCCACTCTGAGGGGCAAAAAAGAGGAAAGTAGAAACTCATCAAGAATCTATCACGAATTTACCGTATGCAAATTTCCACAGAGATGAAGCCGCATTTTGTTCTTATTGGTTACCGAAAAATGTCAATAAGAGTAGACGTTGACCTCTAAAAACGGTGCAACATCATCACTTTAAGTATTATCTGAATAGCATCATCTGAAAATTTTCATGAAAGCTATGGCGGTGTACCCATACAACGTGCAAAAAGTGTAATCTTTGAAGACAGATGATAATTCCTGCAGGACAGACTTTGTGCAACGGATGCTGGGGATGGAGAATAACAATCCATGATTTCCTGTATTAGTATTATTTAGTGATGAGGTACATTCAGCAGAGAAGGCATTTTCAACAAGTGCGATCAGCACGTTTGCTCTGGCAACAACCCCAATAGTATTCCCCTCGTAGACATCAGCAGAAATTTTCCGTGAAATCTAGGCAGGTATCCTTGGTGATTATCAGGTAGTTTACATCATGCCAGACCGTTTGACCGGCGCAAAAAACCGTATCTACTTGGAAGAAGTGCTTCCAACTTCATTTGAGGCTGCTCCATTCCCCATTCAGAGAAACATGTAATTTATTAACGATTTAGCTTCAGCACATTTTTCCATAATGGTCCGTAACTTTTTTTTGAGTCCCGATGGATTGGACCTGTGGCTTGGATACCTCACTCACCGTACCTCAACCCACTGGACTTCTTTTCTGAGGGCATATAAAATCTTTAGTATATGAGACGCCTGTGGACTCAGCTGAAGATCACATGGCTAGAACCGTTGTTGCTGTGAACAAAATTAACACGACACCAGGAATCTTGGAGATCTTGCCAGTCATTCCTTCGCCGATGTCAACTATGCAACGACACACGTGGTCGCCATTTTCAGCATTTATTGTAAGGCTTTCATCAAACGATAACTATGATTCTGAAACTTTTGTTATTATTCATTCGCTTACCCAACACTGTTGTAAGTTCAGGAGAGAATTCATCTTTTCTGCCTCTCAAAGTGGAATGAGACCCTATGTTCCTATGTAATTATTGCTTGTCTGCATGGGTACTATCACCCTACTTAATTTGTAAAAATCGATTTAAAATCACCGTATATATTAATGTAGTAAATATTAAAAGTAGTACATGTGTAGAAAGCATTGGCCCTTTTTAAAAATAAATAATGCTTAAAATATTTACACTATAATCTAAAGATTAAAACATAAAAAATTGAAAGGCTTAGTTACGCTTAATTTAAATGCGAAACGAGAAAAATTCTTTGTATTTAGAGTTATTTTAAATTAAAGTGATTAATTTAAACATTAAATATAGTATATTGTCATAAAATTTCAATTGAATAAAGATAATTAAATCACGATATATTAAATCTAAATATTTATTTTTTTATATTTTATTTCAGTAAATATCATAAGAAAATTAACAAAATTAGTTTTGGTTTTGATACGAAGATCACACAAAATTAATTAAATTATTTTCATGTCTTCAATTTTTGAAAATAATTGTGGGTATTTGTGTGTGTGTGGTTTCTAACATATAAATATTGATTAATTAAAATTCATTTCCATCTTTATAAAAACATAAATTTCCTAATGATGCTTAAATTATCAAAATTTATTAATGTATTAAATATATATCTATTAAATTAAGACTCTACACAAAATTTAAAAAATGAAAATTGGTTTTTAACACTAAAGAATATGTACCCACTTGAGTAAATAATAGGAGCAATACTACTGAAAAATGTTTATTTTATTCCATCAGCTTTTGTTTACAAGTTAATTTAACTGTATTTGCTTCAAGCATGCGGAAGGCGGAGGCTAACTCTGTCACTTATTCAATACAAAAAAGGCAACTGTAAAATTGATTTTCAGAAAGGAATTCCGCTACGATTGTGACGAAGATACATTAGAAAGTTCTCTCTTCAATCGGGAAAAGAGGCACGCCTCAGTAAATATCGGTCCGATTCTTATCAGAGCTCTGTCCATTTCGAATGTGGTTTGACGGTTCATCCTTGTCCCAGTTCTGTTGATGGGAGATTAAATATCGACCACAAGAATGTTCGGTTTCGAACAATTTTATCAAAACTCGAATCTAGGATTCATGACACGCCTATTCGAGGACAAAAATGTTAAGATACATTGTACTCTACCCATAATGCATCTCTTTTTACATTGCTGTTAGATTGGGAAAAATGAACTTGTTTGAAATGCTAAGAAGATTAAGATTTCTCAAAGAGCCATTAAGCTCAACCAAGGACTGCATATTATTAAAGTACATTATTTTAAATAGATTCAGAACTGAAATGACCTTTGTTAAAAACTACTATCACTATTTAAAATAGTAACTTTAATATAGTAACATGATATAACAATAGCGATACATAATAGATTTATACTAGTTGTTATACATCCTTTTATAACTAAAAGCAAGAACTGTTACTTTTCTAAAAACAATTTCGTTTTTCCCGTTCCAAGAAACAATACATTTTCCTAATATGTAGCATTTTTTTCATGATTGGATAAAGTACATCAGATGAGAAATTTTAAGAAATAACTTTTAAAATAAATGATAACAAAAAAAATTACAGTAATTTCAGTCTGCAAAGATAATATCCTCTCCTGTCTCCATCTTCAACCAGTTACTTTTCCGGGTACATTTGGAACTGCATTTTATTTCTCTTTATTGTGTTCTATTCTTATCAAACGAACTGCAGATTTACTCTATCAATTTATCTGCTCTAAAATTGGTCTTTCCGTTTCTTTGAATATATATATGAAGGACAATTCTGTATTAATAAATAAGTTAAGTACAGAAGAACTTTCTTATTTGAAAATAACCAAACAATGATTGTAGATACAAGATATATATAAAAGTAAGTCATGGATTTGCGTGAAGCAACAGCGTCATTATATTGACTATATTGCGTATATAGAGTAATGTGAGATAATAACTGTATATAGTGATTATATATATATATATATATATATATATATATATATATATATATATATATATATATATATATATATATATATATATATATATATATATATATATATATATATATATATATATATATTAGATAATTCAAGTTTCTTACATCTCTAATGACAGTTTTATTTATAAGATATAAACAATTATTTTTATTTATGCTATTTTCAATATTCTCATAGAAAGCATTTCAACAATTAAAGCATTCGATGGTAGCAAGAGTCTTCAAATTTACTATTTATAGGAATTTTCCCGTGAATAGTAAAGTTGGAATTTTATTATTCATGAATTACTAACCATTAAATTATAAATTTAAATATCCTTAATAACTAGGAACATTTAATCTAGTGTTTCCAGTTTTAAAACATTAATATTCGAAGCACAAGGTAGTATATACAACAGATTCGTTCTTTTTGCATGATAATTTTCTTCTATAGATATTTCCTTTTGTGTCCAACTATTTTTCTTTGTGTCTAATTATAAACATTTCTATCTCACCAAACTATACTACAGAGAAATAGTTGATATGAAACCTTTATAAATCTGTAGTAGAACTTATACTGATTTCTTGATTTATTTCCCTACAGTCATATTATATTTAAAAATTTATTTGATCACAGCTGTAGTTTTACTTTTTATCTACCATAGGCGCTCACAAGTACCAAATTAGATGCCGTGGGGGCCTTTGAGCGTCCTTCATTTATCGGAAGATAGTGAGTTCAAATCCCGGCTTAACCAAAGAGCCTTCATGTTGGCTAAAAGCGACTAGTGCACATTAAAAATCTCGTGGTCGCGGTCGCAATGTCTTCCAAGTGAAATAATACCTCTATGGGTGGCAGGCCAGTTATTGAGGGTCTTCTACTTGATCCCTATTTCAAAATCACGAAGACTCCACTGTTCTATCTAACTTGTAGAGCCGAACACAGGGCTAGGTAAAGGGAAACATGTTGGTACAACAACAACACAAGTACCGTATAATTAAAATGCTTTTAAACCTTAAAACTCATTATGCTGGTACTTGGATGATCGGCTGAAAGACACAACAGTGCTTATTTTCTAGTACCAACTGAATCTAACCGGTATCATTGATTCTGGTATTTTCCTTAACAAGTAGCGAAAAATATCGGAAAGAAAAAGGTTAAAATAAATTCAAGCAAGCTCACGAAAGAGGAGTATCAGATTCAAAAAATGCTGGTCTTTTAACATTTGTACCCTCCATCTTCAGTTAGAAGTTCAGCAAAAAAACGTAAGATAATTTTATTTATCACTTAATACTACTATATAATAAGCTATAAATAGCAATTCTGTTAAAAATAGTATTAAATTTTTTAAAGCTAATGTATTACTATTATTATTTACTATTATTTAAAAGTAAATAACTATTATTATTTACTATTAAAACTACTATTATTATTACTTATTATTATTATATTAAATGTAAAAACATGTGTGTTTAACATAGTAATAAAACTAAAAATGAAATCTCATGATGATACAAATATAAGCTCGGCTGGTCCTAATTCTGTCCTTCCTAGAGAAATTTTAGACCTTGGGGAAGGGGAAGGGGTAGTTATAATTGAAATGACCATATTCAGACTCTTATAAAACCCATTTTGCCTATCGGATTTTGATGAAACTTGATATATATATGTTATAAGAACCACAGGAAAACTATATCTGCAATAAAAATAGTTCAAATTTTGACCACCGATTTGCACAATTATCAAAATTTTCTTACGTAAATTAGTCATGCCTATAAAAAGATTGGTAATCAGAGGAAAAATATTTTCCTGAGTGCCTTTTTAATTATTAATCATGACATTAGAGAAGAAAGGTTGAACTTTATTTATAAAATTGTTTTATTAGAACTTAAGCAATTTGCTGTTGCATACCAGCACACATTGGTGAGAATATCGTAGTTTAATTTGGATTGTGAAAAAGATTTATGTTGAAAATTAATTTGAAGCTGATTATGAACTTTGAAGCGACTAAAAAATTGGCTGAAGAAAAAGAAAGAAACTGTGTTGGAAGTTGTTTCTGCAGTGATCTAGTTCCCTATTCTATTCTTCAGAAAGTGTTAGATTTGAGCAGGCGATTCTTTAGTCTATAGTACGTAAAATTCTGTGATCTAATTTTAATCGTGTCCTTATGAGATCAAGTTGTTATTAATATTCCGTGCTTTTCTTAATAGATGGCCAGTTCTTTCTCTCAGGATTTCAGTCGGGTAAAATCAGGATTTTACCTGACTTGGAATTTAAAATTGCATGACATGTTTTTGAAGTTCTTCGAGACTTTATTCCCACTATACTAGAAGTGATTGCCAGCTGGCAGTTTTCAGAGGTCCCTGGATCTGGCAATCCTCCACCCTCATTAGATAGCTGATTCTTGGTTGGTGAGCTATAACTTCAATCTGAGTGGCTTAAAATGAGTTTGAAATTTTAATAGAAGGGACTACGGTTATTTCATAAAATTTATTTCAGAATTTAAAAAGTTATTGTCCATTAATTTATTATTTATGAGAAATATATATTTAAATTAAATGAAACTAATAGAATAATAAAGGAAACAGTAAAGGAATAAATTGAGAGAAATAAGAATATTTACATTAGAACAGGTAAAAATATTTACAAGAAGTTATACACGCTATAATATTTACAAGGTATAACTTGGTCTGTGCAATACAACATCTTTATCTTTATATTTTATTTATTTACATATGCATATATATTAAAAAATTTTTATCTGCTTTTATATACATTTAGTATGCATACTTGTATATGCATTTTTCATCATCATTTTTATTTTTAACAGTTTTCTTTTACACATATGGAATAAGATGTACAAAAAAATTTTTAATAAAATTCCTTTTATCTTTTTAGTAGTCTCTTTTTTCCATACAAAGAAGTAGTTATCAAAGAAAAATTTTCTATTTACAGTTGATTTCATGGTGGTTGGTGAGAGAACTTTGAACAATGAGCGGGGACGGAATCTATTGTGAGTACTTTGGTCATTATAGGACGGAAGGCTAATTATTATTTCGTTATTAGTTTTATCACTATTTTTAATCATGTTATACATTATTTTCGTGAAGAATTCTCTCAGGGTATGGATTTTTAATTCTTGTCTGATTTTTTGATTTCTATGGAACCAGGTGGCCTTAATTGCCCATCTGAGGGCTTTATTTTGGAATTTCCAGTTTTTTAATTTTACTGTCATGGGTGTAACTCCAGATAGGGCAGGCATAAAAATAAGTGGTCGAAGATATGCTTTATAAATGAGCACTTTATTTTCCATGGAAAGTTTTGAATATAAGTTGATAAGTGGGTATAATGCAGCTATTTGTCGTTTAAATTTGATAATAATTTGGATCAGAGGGGGGTGCAATGTTAATTTTTTATAGAAAGTTACTCCAAAATATTTACAGTTTTCTGACCATGGTATAATTTTGTTGTTGAGCTTAACTACACTGGGTAAAAGTAGTCCTTTTTGTTAAAAAATTATGGATTTTTTGTTAAAATTATAGAAATTGTTATTATTTACATTAATAACAATTTTCCATTTAACGAACCAGAGCTCAAGCGGTTCTAAGTGTTTGTTGAGTGATTCTGTGACATATGATGTTTTCCTACCTTGTGCTAGTATAAATGTGTCGATTGAGCATGATGCATATTACATCATATATAAGATCATATATGGAACAGACGCTGAGCCCATTCTATAAATGTCATTTTTTAATGATTCTAACAATTTTTTTTTCTTTAGTCCCACTATTCTTGTTGTCAAGTAGAAATTTTTTCCATGTTCTGTATAGCGAATATACCAAGTTTCCTAAAAATTCGATAGGTATAACGGTTTCTACACAAATCTCTGATAGAGTAACTTTAATTACTGGTATAATTACCTAGCATGATAGTTATAATCAACTGAAGTAAAGTCTAATTATTCTACTCAAGGTCGACAGATGAACCCCATCCTGCACGTAATTTTGATCTATTGTCAAAAACAGCTTGATGTCTGAGACTACACGTCATCTCCACAAATTTCTACACCATACTTATTGCAAAATATTGAATAATATAAGAAGTTTAAATGTATAGACTTCCTCAAAGTGGTATCCCCATCCGAGGCAAGCATTAGGAAATGAGACTGATTTCTTTATTAGTCGTCTATTCAACTCTAACGTACGAGGTAAAATGAATATGGAGCAGTTCTTTTCCATTCTCAATAATCAACGACAGCAAATATTTTTGAACATTTGAGACTTATTTAAACTATAATTTGATATTGATGTGGTTGTACTTGCCTGCCAATAATTTCTTCAATACAGCATTACAACACACAGAAGATTACCTTTAAAATATTTAATTAAAAAATTAACTAGAAAACATTGAGATGAGATCCGAGTATTAAAGTTACATCAAAAAAGAAATACTCCAAGCGCGAGACATCAGCATCTGTACTGGAGTGGACAAGCAAGAGGGTCTACTTCAATTCCATTCAGCCAACATGAAATTTCGGGGGGAATGATGCGTTGCCATAGTATTTAATCTTTAGAACACGATTTTTTAAGACCTTAGAATTCAAACATATTTTTAAGTCAATACACAACTAATGGTTACTGAGCAGAGAGGCGTATTACCAATATTAATAAATGTCAGGGATATAGTATTAGCTCCTTCCATTGATGTTTTTCATGATTCCGATATTTTCTGATATTTAGAGTGACGAGATATTTTCTTGAATGCAAAAATTTTAGTTAGCACTTGTATTATATCAGGAAACAAGCAAAAGCTACCGCTATTTCCTTTCGATACGGTTATTTTAAATCAAGTTTTATTAAACTGAAATTTGATGTATCTCAAACTACTCCTGCAGGTTTCTTCAAACAATGCACTGCAATAAAAAAGTTCTCGAATGAAAATATACAAATATTTAATAACTTGAGAAATCTAATTCAAAGGAAATAGGATACATGACCTTCTTTCAATTGATAATCGTGCTTTAGGTCTTAAGCTTTAATTTGATTAGTATCAAATCCACTATCTTCTGATCATTTGAGTGAGGTCTTAATTGTAATAATATTTCACTCAAGTGATCAGCTCGGGTTACCTAACTGATAATAACGACTACTTTGGTGCTAATATTAATAAATATTTTTATTATGAAATAAACACAATTTTTATGATTAATCTAAAATTTTCAAATGGATTGCTTATTCGTTTCTTCTCATTTTAATTATTTTTATTTCTTTTAATTTTAAAGTCATTTCTTTCAACTATACACTCATAACCGTCATTAAGGTTAAAAAAGCTGTAAACAAACTATCCGGCCTGCTAATGTTCATGCAGAAATTTTCAAGGCAACTGTAAAAAAAACATTGTTAATATTCATCTCATTTGCTGATTTTCATAAAATTAACGATGGCTGCTACAACTGTTGAACAAACTGATCGACCATCGTCGTTAAATATTATTTATTCTTCTAAAACCTCTAATATTATGGTATTTTTTGATAGTTTTAACAATATTTACAATTTCTATTAATCATAATTCATTAAAAGCCACAGTTAAATATGTCTCATCTTCTATATATGGTGCTTTTATCAATATCTTTTATGCTCGGAAACTTTTTAACAAAATGATTTCAAAGTATTTTTAAATTACTCATATTAAAATTTTGACATCGCCATTCATTCTAAAATTTTAAAATTCATTTTTTATTGGTACTAGTTTATTATTTAGTTATATTTTATATTTTAACTTTCATCGATTGGTTTTATTCCTCATTATTGTTGATTATGAAATATTGATAGTTAAATTCTTATATCTCACATAACTTTATTTAATTAGTTCATAAGATTGAAATTAAATAACTATTTATCTATGTAATCAAATTTTTATTTAAGCTTTTCAGTAAAGCTGATGAAATTGAACATAAGTAACAGATGTTACATAATCTTTTTACGGCGATTTCTTCGTCGATAAACAGTTTTCAGGTTTTTGTAATTAATCCTTAATGATAAATATCTTAAACTCAGAAAAAAATGAATAAATATACCAAAAAAAGTTAAGAGATTAATTCGGAAAATATATACTATAAAGATTTATATGTAAAAGAAAGGATTAAATATATGAAATAATCTCATGAAAAACCAAAACTGACACAAGTTTTAAAATTATGTCAGAATTCTTTTATCTAACTAAGTACAAATGTTTGCTGATATTTATTATAGTAACACCCAAACAGATTTTGGCATAGATGCCATATAATCCAACATGCCAAATTCTGAGTTTGATGGATTTTGTTTTTTATCTGGCAGCCTGGTTTTTATTACATCATAGTGATGGAGACTTATAAGAATCATGTAGAAATTCTATTTTGGCAAACTATTATTTATGTCATCTTGGCCACATTTCTTCATCACCAAAAAAAATTCAAAATTTGGCACACTGGATTATACAACACCTGTGCTCAGATTTTTTAATAATATAAAGATTTTTAATCTTAAGAAGTACATTAATTGCAATCATTAAAAAATGTAAAAAGAATATTAAGAAATATATAGAAATGAAAATGAAGTTATAAAATAGTTAACAAATTATGAGGAGTAGTATACATTGAAGAAAATTTTTCAATCGGTCACAAGAAAGTTGCCTGAATTACTCTTATTGGAATTCAAGCATTAATGAGAAGTATGAATTTAAACAAAGTGTTCAAAAGCATGTTACAATAGTAGTAACACTAAGTTTACTAATATAAACCATGCAGAAATGGCTTAAAATTTTTGATAATTCTTTTTTGTAGTTAGAAATTTATATTGTCAGATGAAACAAAATGCTTTGTAATAAATGAAACTGTTCCATGAAATTATGTAATGTTATTACCAAAATCACTAGGTACTTACCGAAAATAGAAGTCTGATTTATGCTGACGGTACAGTTTCACTACCCTCTAATTCCTCTAAAAAATTTTATGTTTTATTTTAATTTAATCTTTTCATAATGATTATAGATATTTTATTCTATGTTATGATACTATGTATAATATCAAATTATTGTTTAATTTTATTTTCCTTATAAAATTTGGCTTTTCCCTCTATTTTTCCTAGAAACTTGAGTTATTAAATTAATTTTGCATTTCTGAATGAAATGTCATGAATTTACAGTTCCTGTTAATATAGTATATTTTTCTTGTATTTGTAACACAAATAAAAGTTTTGAATTACCAATTAATTACTTTGGAAAATTTGGATATTATGTTATGATTTTAGAAGTAATATATTCCAAAAGTAATATGTATAAACAAGTTAAAAATATTTAATTGTCATGAGTAAAAATGAAATTTTATGCACATCTCATTCACACCACATTAGCAAATGTTTTGCCTACTTTAGGTGATATGTTTTTAATATTAATAAAATTATATGATTACTTGCAGTAAAATTGTGAAGAAACTGAAAATAGTTAACACAGCCAAAGCTGTAACTTTAAAATTTTTCCATATACAAGAGCAGTTCAATAAGTTTTTTGAGGGAATTAACAAATTTCATTTTTATTGTATTTCATATTAGCTTCATGAAAGTTTGTTTTGAAATCTTTTCAACTGTTTCAAATTTTAAATATAGATTATAAAGGCAACATCACACATGAAACAATAATATTTTATCATATTATCTGTTGACAATAAGATATTTTTAGCTTCCTAAGACTTCTTGCACTCTTTAAAATTATTAAATTTTGATATTCCGATTAATCTAATGTGTATAACATTAAATTAAAAAAATTCATTAAATTGCAATTAAATTTAATGATCTTCTTATGACAAAGTTGTGACATAAGAAAATAATTATTGTAAAAATAGATTTTACAATAGAAATGTAATAATGCTTCAATATATTTTTATTCAAAAGTACATTTTTATGTATGAGTGTATGTGCATGTGCATAATATATATACATACACATTTATGCATGGCAGCACAATAATAAATATTAAGCACATTTTTACTTTTTGAAGATGACATTTGATGGCTAGTAAGGAATATAGGAAATGAAAGAAATTTGAATTCCCATCAATTGTTAAGAGAGAGAGCAAGTTTCATTTGTTAACTACAATTCTTTTCCTGGTGCTTGCTTACTATGGAAACAACAGTTAGTCCCTCAAACCAAAACTTTTAGTAATAATAATAATATAGCATTTCAATGATGTTTCCTTTCCTAACCCACAAACCTAATGATTACACTCTAAACAAACACAAGCTATAGCTGTGGCTAAATGTGAAAACTAGAACCATTTAATTTGTGGAAAAGTTACTTAAGGGCAAGAAGCTAGGTACCTCACGTATGGCATAGCAATTACTGCCAGCATTTATACAAGGGATTGTTGAGCTACTCTGCTTTTAGTTTTGTTTTAAAGTGATTAGTGTATTAGGTAAATTTGTCAGTCGTCTTGTAATAGGTTCAGCGGGAAGAAAGCAATTTATAAAGTAATCAGTGAAATGTTTCTTCTTTTTTTATCGAAGTCTTAGGATGCATTCATTTAGGTTAATGTTAATAGCTCCTGGATTGACTTTGAGTCGTACTTCCTTTAGAATTTAAATGAGAAACTTTCATATAGCAAAATATCAAACCAAAATGGGACTATTTGTTTATTTTTCGTGTGTGTGTTAAGTTTTGAAATATGTAATTTTTTGACACTTAATAATATTATTTTCGTATCGACACACACAGTGTCTAAAGTCATAACAGTTCACACATAACACAGCTAGAAAAACTCTACAAAGCAGAATATTAGGTGGAAAAAGAAGTTGAGTGGAAAAGACTGATTATAGAATCTAAGCAGATATTGGCGTTTTAAAGCAAACAACTCAAGTCCCTTGTCACAGATGATAAACATCTGCACTGGTGTCACACTCACAGAATCAAGCCGAATTGATAAGTGAAAGAAAATAGCATGGTCTACTGGATCTTTAACAGTTTTCCCCGTAACAGAACAGGTATACGCTTTAAGGACATCTGCACAAACATACAATCTTGATTATCTTGTTTCAACTGTTACGACTGGAAGTGGATCTTCCATGATATAAGTAGCAGTGCATGGTTATCTACTAGATCTGTCATAACCCTGGAAAAATGATCACTGGGGGAAAATATAGTAGAGTTTTAGCTGGCCATGTTCATTTCATAATGTAAACATAGTTTTTTTTTTTTGTAGTAGAGGGAATTTTCTATCCATGCTGTGGGATGTGTCCACTCATGGTTTAATGAACACTAAGGTAAAAGTAAACATCTTCCGTGGCTCACACCGTTAACCGACCTCAATATTATTGAATCATTTTATTTTTGAGCAGTCAATATGAAATCAATCAGCAAACTCCATCAGTATTTCTAATCATTTATCAGCACATGTATAAATTGATTCTTATATGAATCTAAAATATATTACATGAAAATGTAGTCCATTGCCATGTGTATAAGGGATTCTTTTTAAATCTAAGGTGTTTCCATAATCTTGATAACTACCGGCATACTTAAGAAGAACATACATTTGATATAAAAGAATGAAATAATATTCAAACTGAGTTTTATGTTAAACTTTGCATTAAATAATATAATAATTCTCTATAATATTAAATTTAAAACATTTCAGATTTCTCAAATGTTTAGATATAAAAATGGAAGAATTTGGTGTCTTCTATTTGAAACTTATATTAAGTGGTCAAATTTGCTATGATGCATTTCAATTTTTGATACACATAATTTTGCTCAGTTTTTTTTTAAAGATGTTTTATGTTACTCAAGAAAAAACAATAATTATTACAAATGTACCTTATTAAAATATTTCATAAATATTGGAGGTATTTAAATATAACAAAATAGAAAACAAGAACATATTGTCAGAAAACTCGTACCAAGAAATTTAGCAATTCAAAATCAATCTGGGCAATTTAGTTTTAACTAACTGACAGGATTAAATCTTAAAAATCATTCAACATAGAATACTTTAAACAATTAGAATTTTACATTTTCTCTTAAAGGAAAATTAAAATAAGAAAAGAAATTCTTATTCTCTTTGGAAAATATATCAAATTAAATCAAGCAATAATATCACTAATACTTTTTTAATGCATTTCATATTTAAAGTATTGCAAGTAATGCTGTTTATTGCTTTGATTTTTGAAGATATAAAACCGTATTTTATGTTACAAAAATATTAAATTCCTTTACAAAATCAGTGATTTCCAAATATATTTTAAATGACATTCATTAATATTTCATGAATAATTATAAAAGATTGAATTTTATTTTAATAATAGTTATCATAATCTATTAGTAACAAAATATTTTTAATTAGCAAATTTAAACTTACATCTAATATGTAATTGATTTATATTCATAGGTTCTATATACATAGGTTTTAATTAATTAATTAATCCAAATTGTAAAGAATAAAAGTCTACAGTTAAATGATATATTTAATTATTAG
Organism: Latrodectus hesperus; assembly: GCA_037975125.1. Classification (NCBI taxonomy): domain Eukaryota; kingdom Metazoa; phylum Arthropoda; class Arachnida; order Araneae; family Theridiidae; genus Latrodectus; species Latrodectus hesperus. Next base: position 79,099,707 of record CM075853.1, read on the forward strand.
TTTTAATGTATATAAATCCAATAGCTTTATTTAAAATCTTAGATGCTAAATATAAAAATAATGAAAATTTCAGTGAGGAAATAATACTTTATATTATTTGTTATTAAATTTCAATTTTAATAAAAAATTATTTAAAAAAACTATTTTTATACTATATGTTAAATTATAAGCTGCCTGCTATGTTTAATTATTCAAATGCTATATTCAATTTTACTGTGAAATCTTAGATCAAGGTTATTCCTATAAAAATTATCTACTTTAATATTATTAAAATTAATTCCCATCTCAGATGTGGATATTTGTATTGGTTCGCACAGAACCCACTATAAATTGTAACTTTTGTTACAACTGGTCCTCTTGTGCAAAATACCAAAGATGATTGATTAATAAGTAACAATCCAAACCTGTGTTCAAGAGCTTTTGTTTTTTTAAATTAATAATTTTTTTAAACAAAATTCTGTCATTAATGAAACCTTTTTTGTTCTTTTATATTTAAAAGCATTTATTATTCTCATTAGGGAATTTTAAGATTAAATGATGGAATTTAATTTATAAGATTTAAAACTTATGTTTTGTAGAAAAGTGGAATTCACAATGTTCATTTCAAAAATTGGGCAGAGACATTTGAATGTTCACCAGATATATTTTTTGCCCCAAAAACTGAAGAAGAAATATCTCAAGTAAGTGAATTTTATATAATTAAATATTTAAGTTGATTTTTAATATTCAAAATATGTGTGTTTAGAAAATAAATATTTAAACATATATCCCTAAGTAACATAACACAGTAGTGTAAAAAGCAGCCTAGGTAAAAAGTAACATAACAGAAAAGATTTTCATAGATGAAGTTACAAAGAAATTTTTTTACTTATTTTTAGCCTTTCTTTATCAGTTGCAAAGATGTAATTACAAAAAATTTTTGTAAGTTCTTATCTCGCCATTTGACGCTACCCTACAGTCTTTCTATATTTTATGTGCCAGTTTCAGGATCGACAAAATTGTGTGGTTCACTTAGAAATGTTCGAAACTTTCTTGTTCCAGTTTTTCAGTGCAGTATGATTTCCAAGAATCAGAATGTATTACAGTTCCTTTTTTGATATTTTCCCTAATAGTTTTTAATCTAGTACTCATGGATCGGTTTGGCCCCTTCACAAAGATTATTAAATTTATGAAATTATTAAATTTGTATGTATAGCAACATAGCATAAAATTATGAAATGGAAAAAAAAGAGTTGAAATAAAGTTGTTGATAGTAAAAGGCCGTGACTTGTTTTAAAAATGTAGCAGTAAAAGGTTACCAGCGGAGATATTCCCTCTAGCACCGGTTGTATCATTTTTGGCTACTTTATCACCTGCGCCAGCAAAATGGAAAAGTACCTTTATTTTTAATCAACTAAATATTTATTATATTAAAAAAATGAATAGTTATTTACTAAAACAAGCCTTAAATTTAGCAAACATCAAAAATGTAATCAAAACATCCTTATAAACAATTGTTTGAAAATTGATTATTTTGTTCCATAGCTTTAAAGTTAAATATTTTTATCTTATTTTAAAAAAATGTTGATAATACTCACATGGAAAAAAGTGACTAAAATTTTTAAAAAATTTCAAATAAATTAGTTTAAGTACATATTTGATTCCTTGACATAAACAGGATTTAAATTTAACATGTTATAAATAACATCATTTTTTTCTGTGAGACCTAACATAGTGTATTATGCTTTTGTAATTTTTAATTTCATCCTGAAAATTTTCGGTAATTTTTATTGCCCTAGTTGCCCATTTATATGTTTGACATTATGTGCAAATCTTGGAAGAATTGTAAGGGCTTATGGCCAAGCAGTAACTTGTAAGAATAGTCCAGTTTGAAATTATATTTTAAATTACCTCTCCTGTTTCTTAAGCATTATTAGTTAATGGTCTTAAGGTATATACTGCTTACACATAAAGAACCTTAAGGAAGGAACAAAAATTATTCATATTATGTAATATATATAATTTTTTTTAAAAAAAAACTTCATAGTAATAAATTAAAGGGAGTTGATATTTTTATTTTTAAAAACTATTTTCATCGTTTTTAAATTTAATTTGATTCTAGCTATGATGGTTATTGAATAATCTATTTAGGCTACTAAATGATAATAAAGGATTATTAAAGTAAATGTATCTTTTATAAAATGTGTAAAGAATTATATTTTTTTTTTTATCCTACCCCCGACCTTGGTGTTTCAACCATCAGTCTCTGTCGGGCAGCCCAATACAATCTTGAGGTGAATGAAAATTCATCTTCCTCAGAATTTCTAACTGCGACGTCCGAAAGTCCTAGGCAAGTGTAAAGGTGGTCACTAGTCATGTCCACAAAAAGGGCAGATCAGAGAGTCCTTTAAACCCAAACAGTGAAGATGTTTTTGCAGATAATCATGCCCAGTTTTAAGGCGAAAATTTGCCACTCCCACAGCTCTGTGGAGGTTACACAGAATAGGCTTTGTAAGTAAGGAAGCCCATGCTTTCCCCTATATGCACATCTTGTTAACATTTCTACGATAGGAGGCTATATTTGACTTACTAAGCCTTTTAACAGTATGGTACTCTAAGGCTGGAGAAGGCTGTTGTAGATCTGAGCCAGCCTTTGCCAATTTGTCAGCTGCGTCATTTCCCGCAATACCACAGTGGCTGGGTATCCATTGCAGCACAATTTGACATCCCTCTTCTAGTAGAGAACTAATTGTTGCCATTTGACAGAGATAAACAGATCCAATACTGTAGGAACAATTGAAGAGAGAAATCTGATGGTGGCCTGAGAGTCTATAAAAAATACTATGTTGTTCTCATTACCCCTTCTGATCTCTTCAAGTGTTCTAATTGCACAGCGGCCACTTCACCATTGTAGCTATTAGAGCATTTGGAATTATAGTATAGAAAATGCAATCAATCAGCACCTGTGAATGTTGAGCATTTTTCCTAATGTAAGTTTTATTGTACCAACATACTTTTCTATACCTAACCCTGTTTTGGGCTCTATTACTTTGTAGAAAGAGCAAGGTAGGAGTCTCCATAATTTAGAAACAACAAGCAGAAGACCCCAAATGCTTGACTTTCCACCTGCAAGTGTATCATTTCACTTGGAGTACATTATGATCACAACTTATTTAACATGGTCCAACAGCCTTTAGTAAACACAACATATCTTTGTTTAAGCTGGGACTCTAGCTCACTTCCTTCTAATAATTAGAACAATGCTCTAGCCAACCAGACCACCGTGGTCACAAATGTAAATTGTTAAAAAGTAGCATGTTATTTTTAAAATGTTTGTATTTATTATATATATTTAATTATGCTGAAATATAATGAGTTATTTCATTTCTCAACAAAAATTTTATTCTAAATGGGTGTCTTGTGCTCATTGGTATAGCTGGCAGTTGAATGGTTAGCGCTCTTGCCTTTGGTTCAACAGTTCGTGGATTCGAATCCCACTTTGGGCATGGGTATTTGTAGTGGTTTGGAATCCACATTAAACCGTAGGTCCCGGTCTAATTAGCCCTCGTGTGGAAACAATGACCATTGAGCGACAAACAAACCAAACCATTGATATAAGCAACAAAAAGAAAAATCAAATGGTTTTTGAATGTTAGCAAATATATTCATTGTAATAAAGGTGATCAAAACTGTAAATAAATTTCAAAGAAATTATTTGTAAATACTTTCTTGGTTTCCTGATATGCATAGTATTTGAATAAAGTTTGTTTTAAGTAACATTTCTGGGGGAAAATGGTATATGTGGTTGCCTTAATGAAATATCCTATGAATATCAACCTCAAAAGTGACATTTTTTGTTAAAAAGCTCATAAATTTGTAAAATTTTCAAAAAATACTGCAAAAGAAATATTCTGTTTTTATTTATAATATCATTAAAAATTAGAATTTGACAAATTTTGTGAGGATGAAACCATTATCATATACAATATTTCAAGGACAATACGTATAACATCAAAGCTGCCAACTCTACTAATTTTTGGCAATTTCAGTGAAATTTTAAAAGCAGCCAAAATTTTGCCAGAAAAAAGTATCGAGTTGTTTTAGAAACTCAAATAGTCAACAGATTGCACACTAATATATATATTAATTATTTTTTAAATATGTTCCTCTAAGTTTTGAGTCAGCCATGGGAGGATGACACACTAAGCTGCCAAAATTCCTGCGAATTGGCAGTCATACAATAAACATTCAGAACAAACACACCAGTTGCCTGTTTATATAAGCAGTACAATTAGGAGGAATATTACTAGTTATTAGTAATTTAATTAGGAAAATATTTCCATCAAATAAAGTATTTGACACTTAATTAAATTTATTTAGTAATGTATTTTATGTTTTTATATAATATTATAAATTTAATACTTATAAATTGCACTAGTAAAGTAAAAGTTGCCATATAAAAATATTGGAACATAAATGTTTATGTTTATTTTTTTACATGCAGTATATTCTTTTATCTTTCATAAGGTTGATGAATATTTTATTAAGAAATTAAGATTAACACAAAATATTCTTAACATAAATCATTTTCAGAATGTATAATCTAAAGAATAAAATTGTCTTTTTGCAGTACTACCCTTTTAAACATTCTGTTTCAAGCAAAAATATTGCTAGTAGGATCTCCTGATATTTTTACCTCTAAATCAGTAGAATCTACTGATTTTTTTTTTTTCTTTGCAGGTTGGCTGGTATGTAATATAAACTGCCCACTTTCAAAGTAGTATAGACAAAGATACAGAAATTAATTCAAATAAGTTTAGAAATACTAATCAGTTTAATTTAAAAAATTGAATGAGAAAAACTGGATATCGTTGTAAACATACAGTATATCTACTTAGCTGGCTGTAAATCATGATTATTTTAAAAATATTAATTATACAAATGACTGCAAAAATATATGTATGTATTTGCAAAAATCAATATGCTGTTTTTAACAGTAATCACTGTAATATAAGTTACTGTACAAAAAATTACTTTAATGATAAACAAAGCAAACCATTACAATGCAAAGCAATGGCAATCTATAATTCTTTATAGCTAATATTATTTATGAAATAACACATTGTATGAATGTTATACATAATCCAATGTTTTACTTTTGAATTTAACTAAATTAAATCACATTTTGATTTATCAGATTTAATCACATCTGAAGAAAATGTAATGCTTTGGAGATTTCACTCAGATCAATTGCAGTGCCCTAATGGTAAAGTTGTTTTCTTTGAAGTGGAATATCTTAGTTTGGGTTCCAATTGCCTGTTGAACAATGCATGTTGCATTTATGCTTTCTTCTTGGATCTGTCTTGAGTAGGTACTCATAAGTTTTCCAGGCTTCTTCTGTTGCAACTTGTGAATATTACACTCTGTCTTGGATAAGTGCTCCTGGAATAGAAATATATGGCTGAATTTCAATGTTTTACAGTTACCTTCGATTTTTTTTAAATACCTTCAGTTAATATCTACCAGTTAGAGCTTACTCTTACATATACTCTTATGTATGTAAAACTGCACCAATCACCATGTTTAACTTGTATTGTTTTGTCCTTATTGTGTATATAAACAATCTTGCCAATTATTATGGCAATCTCAAGAAGTCAGTATATTAGAGATAATATGTTCATATTTAATCTAACTCATGTACATGCATAATTTTAATTTTATTTTAATCATAGATATTAGAACTAGCTAGACAAGAAGAAAAAAAAGTGAAGGTTGTAGGCTGCCGACATTCTCCATCTGATATAGCTTGTACAAGTGGTATCATGATTAGCCTGCTGAATTATAACAAAATTTTAGAAGTAAGTGATTTCATATTTTCTATTGAATAATCTGAAATGAAATTATATTTATTTGTATTGTAATTATTTTTTTACATTTATTCATCAGATTGATAAACATAATCGCCGTGTTAAAGTTCAAGCTGGAATAGTTTTAAGTGATCTAAATGATGTATTGTATTCCAATAACCTTAGTCTCTCAGTGTAAGTACAAAGTGTTTCCTTTAGGAATATTTTCAATAGAATTTTAACTTTTTTTTATAGACTGTGTCACATTGGTTTGTGAAGATTAGTTTTAAGTTAGAAAATTTTTATCCAAATAGAAAGTAAAAGGTATTTTCTCACATAATGATTTCTTATAAAACTTGAACAATACATATACTCTTCATTACTTGGGAAATAAAATGTATTTATTACTTGAGTAATAAAATATATCTTAAATGCAATATGAAAAATAGATATTTGTATTGATCTATATAGTTTTGAATATAAGTTTTACAGGATTAATATACCTGCAATAATTTTTAAAATGTTTTGTGTTTGACATTTTTACTTATACCTGTATTTAGAATGTTTCATTTCATTTTGTGTATTGTTCCTTAATTTTTTTCTTTATAAAATTAACTTTAATCACCATTATTAGGTTTTAATTTTTAAATAAAATTCTTTGAGTTCATATTGTTTACTAAGCTTTTTCTTGTATATTTAAACTTTTTGATGTTACAGGTTTTGTTTCTCTTGTAGTTTAATTAAATCATATTCTTTTAACATGTTTTGTTTCCATTTTTTAGATTAATTTATTCTAAAAAATTTCATTAACATAATGATTTCTGATAAATTTTTCTATATGTGAAAAAAAATGCTATTTTAAACAAATTCCAAAAATGTTTTTGATATTAATTATTTAGTTTAGATTTTTACCAAGTTTTCATTTACATATGCTTGACAAATGACAGTTTGTCAAGCACATGTAAGTCATTATAGTAATAATAGTAATCATAAATCAATGTTTCTATTGTTTTTTAAATTTGTAAATTTTTTTTAAATTTGTAAATTAAGATGTGTAATTTATTTGATTTACATAACATATAACTGTGTTGTTTGGGGTATCAGATAAAATCTCATTATTTATTTATACTTAGGCTTGGTTCAGTGTCTAATATTACCATTGGTGGGGCAATAAGTGTAGCTACTCATGGAACTGGCATTGAATATGGTACAATTTCATCTTATGTAAGTGAATTAACTTATAAAGTTTTGTGCATATTTGTGTTATATGTTTTGGGAACTAAAGTTTGTTTTACTGAAATTATATAATTGTATGGTTTATTTAAATAAATTTTATATTAAAATTATTGTGCAATGTTGTAAGATAGTTTTAAAACAAATAATATGAAGTATAAGTAATATTTTTTAACAATTTTTAGGTGACCGAATTAGATATAATGCTTGCTGATGGTTCAACTAAAACTTTATCTCCTGACAAGAATGGGGATTTATTTCAAGCTGCTCTGTGTAGTCTTGGCTCTTTTGGAATTATATTAACAGTAACTATTCAATGTGAAGAAGCATTTAATTTGCAAATGAGACAATATGGATTGAGTCTAAAAGATGTAAGTTTTCAATCAATGGAAAGTTTACATGTGTATAGAATAAGCAAATCAATAATCCTCATTTTTAGGTTATTGTTATTTGATAATATCTTCTTTTTAAATTCAAAATCTTTCAAATTAAGACTCATAAAAAATTTACTATAAAATATATTAATAAAATTTTGAAGTAATTCTTAAAATTTGTTTTCAAAAGAAAATAAGGTTATTTACTTTGTTTTTAGTTTATTAATTTTTATTTAATTTTTTTCCTTTAACAAACTTATTGTTGTAAATTTATTATGTTATACATTTATTTTTACATAGTACTAAATGTCATGTAATTAAAATATTCTAATATTATTCAGTTACAGCATTACATTAATTACAACAGTATAATTATCAGAAGTTAAAACTATTTTCAATTATATGAAGGATTTTGAAAGTTACAAAATTTAATTATTTTACTTCAAATGATAGACCAATTATTTTCTCATGTGATTTCTTTGAAAATATACTATAAAATCCTTAATTTTTTGGGAAGAATATTTTTATATAATTTACTTAATTGAAGAACTTTTTTAAATTGTTCTTATTTTAGAAATTGTCAGATGTGGGAAAGGAAACTTTTCCCATCAAATATGAAAAAGGAAAGCTGCAGAAGAATAATGAACATATAGTGTTAAAAAATACATGAATTTTAAAAACTACTTTCAGCCATCATGAACATATGACGGGGATCTTGCATATAGAGCTAATGAAAAAAAAAACCAGTGCAAAATATAATTTTCATAATCTAAAAATATCTAAATATGTAAATTTTTAGAAGAATTACAAGATTACCAGTAATATTTTACCATGCAGTTAATTAATATTTTAATTTCAGGCTTGATTTTTTTACTCCACCTACCATTTTTTATATCATTTGATTTTTTTCATTAATTTTCGTCATTTTAAATATGTGTTACGTCAAAATATACTTAAATATTTTAATTCTAATGAAAGATAAGAATACATATAATATTTACACAGGGGATTACCTCAATTATTTCAATGAGAGTACTAGATACTGGATATTAATCTGGTCTACTCTGAAAGGATATGAATGTTATATTTCTTTTCTTTTCTAATTTATTGCTTGTTATAAATAAAAATGGTTTAAATTTGAGAGCTCAATTAATAATTTGCTTTCAATTAATAATTCAAATTTTTTTTTTGTAGGTGATTGAAAACTTAGATGTACATTTGTCAGGCTCAGATCATTTTCGATTTATGTGGTTCCCTTACACAGATAGTGTTGTTGTTTCTCATTCAATAAGAACTGAATTGGTAAGTTTTTACAAACAAATAAGAGTTATTAAAAAATATTATAGGAACAAAACAAATGGGAATAATTAAACAGTAATAGGAGATAGAATTTTAGATTTATCTTTATTAATTTTGATTAATTTATTTTCGATGCATTTGTTTTCATTGTTATAAACTATGAATTTACATAAATTTATTTAGCCAAAAATTTATATTTCTTTATTATTATTTATATTTTATTTTCTGTGATTAAATTTAAATTACATAATCAAATTTTAATTTGCTTAGATTAATTTGAAAAAGTAGGAATTTTAAATTTTCAAGAAATATAGAACTCCTGAATTCCCCTGATTACATTAATTTTTATTAGTATCATGAGAAAGCAAAGACATGTAAATGGACCAAATTCCCTTTAGTGGGGGAAAAAACATGCATCTGATATAAGTTTTCCAGAAATTGTTTTGTTATTGTCGACCATGAATTATAATATTGCAGTCTTAGAAAAATACCAAATTAACTGTTTTATTATAAGCACTTCAAAAAATTAGTCCTATGTAGCAATAAATTTTGCACAATAAAAATTTTTTTGCAATAAATATTGGTTTAACCCTTTAACCGGCTATCCCGAGGTAACTCGGGCAAACAATTCTGTGCGTTTTCCGGCTATCCCGAGCCCCTTGGTAGTGGCAACTGGCTTCACTGCAATGCTTCAAATTCAACACCCAGAATTGACGGAGTACTGTGAAATTGTAGCTGGGGAACTTATTTACTGAACGGTTACGGTTGATTTAACTAATGCGAGCGAAAATCGAAAGTGTTTCATAGAAGGAACAGCTATTTACATTTTACTTTTCTATATTTATTCGCATTTAGTTTTATTAATTAAAGGCTATCGAACAATTGAAATTTATAAGCAACGTATATAATACTAATTTTAAATTTTTTTATCAAGTTTTTAAATTATTAATTTTTTTTAGTTTTTTCTTTGTATAATATATATGCTTAGTTGTAAACTTCATAGTATAAGAATATGTGACTTGGGGACAAGGTTAAAATATAAGAAATTTTTTTACTTAAATTGTTTAAAAATATGAAATTTTAAAATGTTAAAAATTTTGTTTAAAATTAGAAGGGATAAAATAAGTAATAAATTAGATGCTAATTTTTTAAACTTTTGAATGAATTTAGTATTTTAAACAATTCTGCAATGATTTTTGTACAAAATATATAATCCAATTTTAATAAAATGCAACTATTAAAAGTTCTTTTATTTTTTAAACTTACATTTTATTAAAATTAGATTATATATTTTGTTCTGCGAATAATTAATCTTTGTAATCTCTCAGGTATTATTTAATTTCACAATGTACCTAATTTTGTTTATAAATTGAATAACTTGTTACTGATTATCTCATTTTAAATGCTTATATAATTTATAAAAGAGTGTCAAAAAATCGGAACTGCTTAACTGTCGGCTTGGTACTGATTGCGAGCCCCAGAAAGATCATCGAATTCACAGTCTGTGTCCGAAGAGTTATCTGCATAATAAAAATAGAATTCTTCACTGCTTGAATCAGACATAATGTCCGTAAGCCGGTAATATTTTCACATACACAATTAGCTAACAGAATAACTTCTGAGAGTGAAACAGCACTCATATATATGTTTGTGTATATATATGTATGCATACAAGAATAGAAAAGTCACAATATAGCATTTCAATAATTTGTTCTGGCCAGCTGAAAGCGATTTATTGACACGCTCACCTGTGGACTACATCATGAAACAGATGTTTCCAAGATAATTCTATTGGAAGTGTGCATCCACTACACCGGTGCTACATTTGATTTAAATTTACATTTATCCATTTCCCACGGAATTTGAAAAAATTCTCAGCTTCCAATAGTTAGGCATTTGTCAAGCCTGATGTCAAATTGATATAATCAGAAAAAACAATCGATCATTCTGCTATCTTCATTCTACTTGTAAATAGTTTAAAATTAAATACATGTGCATTAATTTTCTGTTTACTCGAGAATTTGAATAAACATGTTTTGAAATTTTTCATATTGTTGTTAGCTTCACACAACTCAAATTTTCAGTACACATATTTCAAGCATTGTCTAAAGATCAAGGTAATTACAAAATATGAAGGAATAAATCCTCTTACATAACTATTTTAGAATGGGACTTATGTTACTCTTTATTTCACATAAAATTATATATTATTTTGTTACGATTAAGGTCTATAACTTTAAAAGGAAGCTATTATTTTAAGCAAGAAAATTTTAATTTTGATTAAAACTTTCACTCAATTCACATTTTGCTACATGACTGGCAAATGATATTAAAATACATCAAGAATTGCTTATTTCAGAAATATTACGAAAAATATTCCCTTAAATGTTTGCTTAAGTAATGCATATCTGTTTCAGAGACATTATAACATAATTTCACCATAAACTCACTAATGATCAAATTTAAATATTTAAAAAATGTTTGAATTTAGTAATCACAAACATTTCTTCGTATAAGGAAAACAGCAGAAAACATGTTAAATTATTTAATGTCTTTATTGTGTAGTTTCTCAAATTATTTCAATAATTTTTTTGTAAAATTAAGGATATTTTAAACTAATATTTTGTAAGTATAATTTAAAATCATTAAATTAAAGTTAGTTGCTTATAAATTCCGGAATTTCCTATACATGAGCTATTAATATTCAAATTTATTATGAGATATCTAATTTTATTTCACCTGTTCTAAATTGAAGGATTGTTAAGATTTCCTGTTTTATTTAATGTTCTGTACTGACAGGAAATCATTAAATTTGCATTTCAATATTACATATTTTTACACTGTACTGTATTGTATTAAAACTTTATTAACTTCTAATCTATATTTTTTTATTTACCTTTTACTATTTTTCAAACTTAATAATAAATTGATCATATCTGTATGCACTGTTACTGTTCAAAATTTCACTTGAAAAATAAAATGTATGAATTGAAAAGGCATCTTGTATATTTTAATACAATGTGTTGCATTAATAGTTGGTAATTGCAAATTTTTTTTATTCATTTTATTAATAAAAATATTATGATTTCTAATTGTCTACTAATACTCATAAAAAAAATTATTGTATTTTCATATTTATAATTTCTTTCAGCCCCCAATGAAAATATCATGGATTAGTAGGATATGGAATGCAATATATGAATATGGTATTGGATATCACCTTCTTGAATTTTGCTATTATATCAGGTGAGTGTTTTTATACAAAATTTATTTATTCCCTTTTACTTATGATCTAGTTACAAGCTATACAACACAACAAGTCCATGAGCTAATGATTTTTCAAAAAATCTTAAAGTAGAAGAGGGCTGTTAAAAAGGTCAATTCTTTATAAACTGCTACTGATAATCGAGAGAAGTCTGCACATAGTTGCAGTTGTTAAACTTTGGATAGGTTTTTTGTCCTAATTAAAAGATATGTCTAGTACATCTACTTGCAAGCCTGCTGAATGACTATCAGTGTTGATGGTAAAGACACCCCCTGAAGTCTGTATCAAGGATGAATCAGGGGAGCTTTCCATAGCTTTTGATTTGAGATTTTTATCTTGGAATAGATCTCAAAGGAAGTCAAAGAATAATTTGTAGCAAGATTTTTATTTATATTAAAGATTTTGTAGTGCTAATTTCAGTTGCTTATATTTTGCTAAATTTTGTAGTTTGTGTGCTTAATATTAAAGATTTATTATTAATGTATATATTTATACAGGGTGTCTCAAAAACATCTGTACTAGCATTTTGAGAATTCTGTATGTAAAATCTAATCAAAAAGTTTTTTATGGTAATTATTTTTATGGTAATTAAGAAAATTATCACACTCCATAAAAATTATAACAAAAATGTTGCACGTGTTAGAAACGTCCTCTGTGTGCTGTGGTCACAAAATTATGTTATTACTTTTTGAAACGGGAGGCCACCATGTCCTGATTGATGAAGGCATTTGTTCTTGTTATCTAAAAGTTGTAAGTTTGTATCTTAACCCAATCAAATGTCTGTCATGTTCACTAATGATGTGTGGGACATATTAAATATGTCATGGTCACAATTCCCTCCATGTAAAATGATACCTTTGAAATTCTTTGTTTGATCCCTGCTTTTAAATTATGAAGACCCACCTATTTTCAGACACTCATACTGGGTTTCCCACTAAATAGGGTGCCATCACTTCTAACCCTTGTAGTGCTGAAAATGTGGAATTCTTAACAGCCGTGATTTATATCAAAAATGAAAAACATTTTGAGACATGCTTATCAAGATGTTACAAGTGGCTTCTCAGATCCATTTAACAACTGTACTTTTAGATCCCTTATCATTTGTTAATAATCTTTATAATCTCACTTGTCATATTTAAATGTATCCTCTGAAGAAAATCAAGAACACACTTTGAAATAAGAATTAGGAGATAACCAAAGATTTTTATAAATAGCTTATAATCAAAAAAAAATTTTTTAAGTATTATCTCTCTCTCGTTTAATCATCTCGTTAAAACTGAAAATCTTTTTTCTCCATATGTATAAGAATGCCCCATTTCCTATAAAGCTATTCTTAAAACAAGCTTTGTAGAGACATTTAAAAAGCAATGACATTTACTTGTTTTTAAAAAAAATGCTTAACTACTGTAATTTTAAAGAAAAATCTTAAATCTCATACAGATAAGTAAAATGATTCTTAATTTAATTTAAGGTTCTTAAGACTTTTTTTTATTTCCTCAGTTCATCAATCCTATGGTTTACTTTAGAAGTATACTATTGAATTAAAAGAATAAATGAAAAGGTTTTTTTGAAGTAACTTTTAAACTTGTGCATTTCTGTTTTTTTTAATAATGATTGTTTTGATTTTCTTAGTTACTGACTTTGTTGGTATTAAATTAGTGCACAAGATCCATGCTTTGATTTATTTTGCCAATATATATATATATATATATATATATATATATATATATATATATATATATATATATATATATATATAAATGCAAAATCAGATGTGTAGTCAAAATCTCAAGAATACATAAAATATAAGTGCAAAGTTAGCCATATAACCAGAATCACAAGAATGCATAAAATTTATGTTTTAAGATTAGCAGTACAATATATATATATATATATATATATATATATATATATATATATATATATATATATATATATATATATATATATATATATTGTACCGAGCTCCACGGGTTCGTGTCGATTGAGAGTTGAATAAAGCAAACACTTAATGAACACAAGACTTTTATTCGTAAAAACTTCACTAGATAAACGAAATTCCCGCTGTAACAATCACAATTATACAGCTACAATTCGTCAGATATAATAAGAAACACCTTCTAATCACAGGTCTCAAATACCTCAGACAGAGAACAACTAGCAGTCACAATTAACCGTCTTCACTAAACTGACTGTCTTCACAATACTGACTCTTCCATGTCGGGCTGCGGTATTTATACCTGACTTGGCGGAGAAATCTACCAATTTCGCCAAGGTTCTGGAAGCTTCTAGGCTATCTCGAAAAATATTGGTCCTAGAGCTTAGGTGATGGATGTTTCCAGAAGTATCGATTTCTCGCCAAGTCGCCAAAAATCTCGCCAACCGTCGCCAAGTCGCTAAAAATCTCGCCAACCGTCGCCATGTCGCCAAGAATTTCGCCAAGTCGTCAAATCATTAGGAAATCCGCTTTTAAACTACAACACGTCTAAATACCGCAATTTTTGCCCAAAAAGGTGAGAATTTCCGATCTGTCTGAGATATTTTAAGACAAATATAATCATTATTTACAAATTTGTAACATTGCCCCCTCTCAAGGACTGCACGTCACGGGCAGTACAATCCCCTGATAGGAGGCCAAATTTAATATAAAAGAATTTACATTTCAAGAGGATACAGAGCACATTACATACACAAGCAACTAAAAATACAAGAAAATAGAAAAGATTAAAATTATCTATACTATTTACAAAGAGACCATGGTCTACTAATTTTTACTCTACATTACGATAAGGAGCTAATCTATCATAATGTACTACCTTTGGTTTTGAAGCAGGTGATTTTCTTATACGAACCACGACGTCGTTCAGTCTTTTTAGGACTGTGTAGGGACCTTCCCAGTTGGCTTGCAACTTTGGAGAAAGTCCTTTACGTCGAATCGGGTTCCACAACCAAACTTTGTCACCTACTTGAAATTCATGTCCTGTCGCTCTTGTGTCATACCTTGTCTTCATTCTTTCGGTCGTCAGGTTGATGCGGTCTCGGGCGAAGTTATGGACATCTTCAAGACGTGCCTGAAGGTCTCGAAGGCATTCCTCTGGCGATGAAGATGTATCCGGTGGACGACCAAACTGAAGATCACAAGGAAGGCGAAGTTCGCGACCAAAGAGCATCTGTGAAGGAGTATATCCGGTAGTCTCATGGACAGCACTGCGATATGCAAGCAGAAACAGCGGTAGCTTCAAATCCCAATCTTGCTGATTTCTGGAAACCATAAGTGAGAGGTTATTCAAGATGGTTCTGTTAAACCTCTCTACCATGCCGTCCGATTGTGGGTGTAGTGGCGTGGTCTGCGTCTTGTCTATTCCGAGAATTTGACACATTCCTTTAAACACAACAGAGGTGAAATTTGTCCCTTGATCAGAATGAATTTGTAAGGGTGTGCCGAATCTGGAAACCCATTGCTGCACTAGAACCTCGGCTACTGTAGTCGCCTCTTGATCAGGGATTGCAAACGCTTCAGGCCACTTAGTAAAGTAGTCCATGACAACTAGTATGTATTTGTTGCCATTTGAAGATCGTGGTAAAGGACCCAAAATGTCTAATGCTATTCGCTCAAAAGGTGCTCCTACGTTGTACCGCTGCAACCTTCCTCGGCTACGTTTCTTCGGTCCCTTACGTGCCGCACAGTCATCACAAGATTGACACCATTTCTCTACATCTTGTCTAGTTTTGCTCCAATAGAAGCGTTCTCGAACTTTCTGTAGAGTTTTCATTACTCCAAAGTGGCCTCCAGTTGAGCTACTATGCAATTCTTTCAAAACATCTGAAATTCTTGATTTTGGAAGAACAAGCTGCCATTTGAAATTACGTCCATCATCGGACTCCCATTTCCTGTATAAGACACCATTTCTTATATGGAGTGAGTCCCAAAGAGCCCAATATTGTTTAGTAGCAGGACTGTAGGTAGAGATATCCTGCCAACTTGGTTTCATACTGGAAGATTCTTTTAATTCTAAAATTGGGTTTATATCTGGGTCTTCTTTTTGGGCTTCTCTAAGTTCCTTATCACTCCATGGGTCTGGTTTCGATGGCGGTGAAACATTAACTTGGCGTACCAAAGGATTTACTAATTGATAGTTCTTCTCCACTCTACAACAATATCGGCAGCTTTCATTACATGGTTTCCTTGTAAATGCATCAGTATTTCCATGAAGAGTTCCTTTGCGATGACGTATTTCCATTTTAGAAATTCCACCATCTTTTGGTTTCGGACAATATCTACGGACGTGTCCGACTCCACCGCAAGTCCAACACTGAATTTTCGTGTTTCTGCCACCTTTACTCAATTCTAAGCTACGGACTTTTCGCCGCAGATCTTCAATTTGCTTTCTTAGATCATAGTCCGTATCAGTAGCAGAGACGGCTCTGATTGAGTGCTGGTTTTTACGCGCGGCCTGCTGGGCAGCCTCTATCTTATGTGCGTAGACTAGGGCAGTTCCGATATCTTTGACATCGGCGAGTCTAAGTGTTTTCTGTATCTCCGGATCCCGCACACTATCGATGAAGTGATGGAGAGCCAGATCTTGACGTGTCTCAGCTGGGCAGTCCGAAAATGCTAGATGGGAAAGTCGCTGAATATCGGCAGCCAATTCTTGCAGACTTTCACCCGCTTTTTGATAGCGGGACTTTAACTGTAGTCTGCTATATTCTTTAGTGCACTTATCTCCAAACCGCAGCTCAAGCGCACTCGATAGGGCTTGGAAATCGTGCCTCTGCTCCTCCGGAAGCGTCTCGAGGATGTCAGCCGCGTCTCCTCTTAAAGAAGCCGCCAGGTGAAAAGCTTGGGCTCGGGGATTCCATCCATTAGCTTCCGCTACCATCATAAACTGGGTCTTGTATACTTGCCAGGATGATTTCCCATCAAATGTTGAGAGTTTAATATTGGCTAGGGAAGGCACAAATGCCACGTTGGGTTCCTCATGTTTGTTTGACATTTGCTTCTCCAAGCTTTCAATCTTCTTATTCATATTGTCTAATGCTTCTTCAACGTTTTCTTCTATCTCCAGAACTTTAGTTTCAACTGAAGTTACCTTATCTTCCATTGCATTCATCTTCTCCTGAATGATGTTGGAGAATTCTTCTTTAACACTTACAATGTCCTTAAGTTCCTTTTTAAGTTCCTCCTGTCCAGCTTTCATCTCCTCCTGTCCAGATTTTATCTCTTTCATCATCTAGGTTTTAATCTCTTCTTGTCCAGCTTTCATCTCTTCTTGTCTAGCTTTCATTTCTTCTTGTCCAGCTTTCATCTCTTCTTGTCTAGCTTTCATCTCTCATCTCTTCTTGTCCAGCTTTCATCTCGGTTTTAATATCTTCTTGTCCAGCTTTCATCTCAGCCATCTGCTCCGCTAATTTTTCGAGAAGACTTTTCATTAAATCCATATCCATTTTTCTTGTGTCACGCTGCATCAACTCTTCAATCCCGATTCTGACACCAGTTGTACCGAGCTCCACGGGTTCGTGTCGATTGAGAGTTGAATAAAGCAACCACTTAATGAACACAAGACTTTTATTCGTAAAAACTTCACTAGATAAACGAAATTCCCGC
The DNA here is from genome assembly GCA_037975125.1 of Latrodectus hesperus. Lineage (NCBI taxonomy): Eukaryota > Metazoa > Arthropoda > Arachnida > Araneae > Theridiidae > Latrodectus > Latrodectus hesperus. Next base: position 79,117,308 of record CM075853.1, read on the forward strand.
TGTAACAATCACAATTATACAGCTACAATTCGTCAGATATAATAAGAAACACCTTATAATCACAGGTCTCAAATACCTCAGACAGAGAACAACTAGCAGTCACAATTAACCGTCTTCACTAAACTGACTGTCTTCACAATACTGACTCTTCCATGTCGGGCTGCGGTATTTATACCTGACTTGGCGGAGAAATCTACCAATTTCGCCAAGGTTCTGGAAGCTTCTAGGCTATCTCGAAAAATATTGATCCTAGAGCTTAGGTGATGGATGTTTCCAGAAGTATCGATTTCTCGCCAAGTCGCCAAAAATCTCGCCAACCGTCGCCAAGAATTTCGCCAACTGTCCCCAAGTCGCCAAATCATTAGGAAATCCGCTTTTAAACTACAACACGTCTAAATACCGCAATTTTTGCCCAAAAAGGTGAGAATTTCCGATCTGTCTGAGATATTTTAAGACAAATATAATCATTATTTACAAATTTGTAGCAATATATTCTTATTACATGCATAAAATCAAGCATAAAATAAATCATACCTAATGTTTCTTTAAAAAATATTCTTCAATTAGAGCATACTAAAAGATTTTTTTTTTTTGATATTATGAACATAAAATTTAATATAATTTACCCTTCATAAATAAAAGAAATAATTCTTTAGAATCAGTTTTCTGCAAGGAAGGGAAACTTTTGTCCTCGGTTTTTTTCTTGTACATTAGGTCTAACCAACAAATTAGGTAAAATATAAATATTCTCTGAAAATTTTGTAATTTTTTGATCACTCAAAGTATGAATATTTCTTGATTTTAAAAACACTGTTTAATCCAATTATGAATTAAAATATTCTATCTTATTATCAATTATCTTCTCTAAATTGAGTTTAAACATTTGTATGCTTTATTAAGCAAAACCCCTTAAATTTTGAAAGAAAAATAGTCTTATAAACCTTAATTTTTGCAGGTACGAAATAAAATTACTTCCTTAATCTTCTAAAACATTGCATACTCCTGGGAAGTTTCTGAAATTTATTTTTAAACAAATGAAAAAATGTCAATTCTATCTGATTTTACTGTAGCAATTGATGATTTCATTTTTGTTAATATCTAATATTATGTTTCCCAAAGTTAATTGCATAGTCTTGAAATGCAATTAGAGAAACTGCTCTGAAATCATGATTTCTGTATTATATATTGTTTTCAGTATTTGATAAGAATTTGAATTTCCATATCAAGATTTAATTCTTTGAATTTTAATTACACTTTAGATTGTATAAGAGCATTTTACATTGTTTTCAACAAAAATATCTGACTACTTTTTTTTAAAATACTCTTTTAATATTTTGCAGACTTGCAATAATTTTGAATGTTTTCATAATTTAAAATAGATCTTATATCTGATAATTATTATTCTTTCTTTTCAGTACATTCTTTCCTCGTATAGTGCCATATATAAATAGATTCTTCTACTATACAACTTTTTCGGTGTATACTAGGAAAATTGATAGGAGCTACAGAATATTTAATTTTGAATGTCTATTCAAACAATATGTCAATGAATGGGCTATTCCAATGTAAGTAAGAGTTATATAAATATCTTTCTATATCCCAGTGTTATTTAAAACATGAATATAAATAATCTATGAGTACAATACATTTTTTATGTAAACAATTTTTGACATTTTTGATTTTTATTTTAGAGAGAAAACTGGTGTAGTTCTATGGCAACTAAGAGAATGGATAGAATCAACGCCTGATTTTTATGTACATTTTCCAATAGAAGTCAGATTTACTAAAGCAGACAATATATTTTTAAGTCCAGCACATGGTAGAGATACATGTTATATTAATATTCTTATGTACAGGTTAGTTTAATATTATACTTTTAATTAAAAAAATTTAGTTGATATTTTGCAATTATTCTTAAAATATTAAATATTTAACTTTCATTTTTTTGATAGTCATTTAATAAAGGTTGTATTCTAAATGTAAATGGAATATAAATTTTTTATTGAAAAAATCTATAAATGAAAAGAAAGATGTATAATTAATGTATACTCATTTTCATAAACAAATTTCTATTTTAAAATTAAGGTTTTTATTACATTTAGAAAATTTTTTGTTTAAGATTAAAAATAGTACCTCACAAGTTTTGAGACAATGTTTTTTTGTGTAATCAAGTTTTCATTAAAAAGTATAATTCTAATTTGTATCTCTTAGAACTCAACAAAATTTTAAAAAAAAATTATTCATTATTTTAACAAATATTAATTATAAAGCAAATATTTTAAGATAATAAAGCTTTCCTACTAAAACTAATCATCTCAATATAATAAAATATAGCAATATTACATATTTAGTATAATATATATTTTCCTTAAGAACTGTAGCACATCATCTGGGCATGGAATTATCGAGTAAGTCTTTAGAGTAGATCTAGGTATTTTCATTCAATATGCTTCTAAGATATTCAATCAACTTGATGACTGACTCAGTCAATTCAAGGCTTTAATTAGTTGTAAGCCAATTGCAAACATTAGATGCAGTGAATTGCTTGGGATTATTCTAATGAATCATCCATCCACAAGATTGTGATATTCAAAATGTTTTTATAAACGTTTTTATTTATAATTCCATTGATATGTTTGAAGAAGGTGACAATATCATGATGGAAAAATCCTTTAAGTATTACCTATTAATCAATTTCTTTCTGGTGCTTAATATAACTTCAGCTATCACACACAAATAAAACAAACTTAAATTCATCACTCAAAATGACAAGTTTCCACTTATAGGATTCATATTCCTTAGTTGATTTCGTTTGAATCTTCCTAGTGTTCCTCTGGGCAGTTTTGAAAATTTTCGCTTACAACCCACTGCATCCAGATGTTTTGTGTTCTTACTCACTGTGAGTCTATGTTTGTTGAGATCATCTTTTTACATATTTGAAATGTTCTTGTTTTAGAAAGCAACTGTCTTCTGTTAAAATAACATGTCTTGACATTGAGCTGATACCTAAGATGTTATCTAGAGTCTATTTTGAAAGACTGTCACTTTTACTACTTTTCCACTTCTTTACTATGTAGCTAACAGTTAATTTTGAATTTTAAATTTGTTGGTGATAACAGAATCTGCCTTCTTCCAATGCATTTTTTCTAGGGATAGATTAAGAATATATCCATTAATCCAAAATATTTTTTAAGAAAATGTCAAGTTTACGATTATAATTATATTTTAAAAAATCTGTAAACCTTAGAATTTCATGCAAATGATAATATAAAGATAATACCTTTAAAACATCTACTTACAATCAATAGAAAGCTCAAGGACCTTGTTGAAGAAAGTTAGCTTTGTGACCCTAATGGTCATAAGATTTTAGTCAGTATCAAAGATTCTCTTTTTTGTGCTGTATATTCATATAGTGAAGTATATTTTTTGAAAATTTTTTATTGTTACCTTTGTATGTCCTAGAATAATCGTCAAGCTGTTAGTTTTACCCAAATCACTACCAGGAACGATGCAGAATTTAAGATGAAGCTTTACCCCATTCTCTACAAAATGTTTATTAACACTATGTTCATCCTTTATAATGAGAGTAGAGGGTAAACACTATCATTATTACAAATTTAAGAAATTTTCAATCACAAAGGTTTATAATCAAAGTTTGAATTAGTAAAATGTGGAATGATTTCATCAATCACATTTGTGATTCTAACTCTCAAAGAATAGTTTTCAAGTTGAAATAGTTACATATACTGAAAGATATGTTTTCCTGTTAAAACTAATATAATAACTTTATTGTGTATCCATTTGTGTGTTTCTGTTGTTGTTACTAATGCCACTTGGACAAGCCAAGCTCGCTATGCCTTGGCTATACGAATCTAAGTCAATTGGGAGCGTCTTTCGTTTAATCAGAGCACCATGAAGGTGAAAGTACGACTTTTGCTCTTCAAATCCTCCGATAGATGGCAGCACCAGAGTATCTACTCTCTCAATTTTGGCATTGATCTGAAGGGGGAGTAAATTTCTGCAGACCACTGCACCCATGAAGGGGTAACTGCTCAACGACCGACCACAGGACTTTCAATTTCACAGATTTTATGAGCACGTATATCGCATGTACTCGGTGGGTCTTTTGCAGCATTGGGAATCGAACCCCACCCTTCCGGATGGAAGGCCGACACCTTAACCACTAGGCTACCACGGCCCCTACGTGTGTTTCTTATTTATAGAAATGAGGAATGCTTGAATTAATTTTTAATAATGAAAATTTATTGTTTTTAAATATGATTGTTTACTGTGTTTGATTTTGAATGACATATCTTTATAATAAATTCAAATTTACTTTTTTTTAAATAGACCCTATGGTAAAGATGTACCATATGAAAAGTATTGGGCAGCATATGAAAAAATTATGTTAGAAGCTGATGGTAGACCACATTGGGCTAAAGTAAGTTCTTAGAATATTTCTTTTAAGCTACCCTAGAATTACTGTCTTAATTTAAATATTTGTTATATATGTGTGCAGTTTTATTCTGATATAAATGAAAACTAAGTATAACTTCAAATTAAATTATATATATATATATATATATATATATATATATATATATATATATATATATATATATATATATATATATATATATACACACACACACACACACACAAAACAATTTTCTTTTTGGATCAAGTGGAAAACAAAAATTTTTATTTCTGGCTCAAAATTTTAAAAAAATTGATACATTTTTTCAAAACTGAAGCTCTCAAAGAATGATTCATCTTTTTATTGGGATCTTGGTCATATAAAAATATCTAACTTTGCTTTAAAAGTAACAGCATAACCTAAATTTTCAAATTTATAAATAATTAAAAAATCTTCTGTGCATCAACTAATTGGGAGGAAAAGATGGATATATGTATTAGAAAAAATTGACTAAAAGAAACTTCCAATAGTGTTGATTCCCATTACAACAGTCAAGCAATTGAGATAATATGCAGTACTAAAAACCCACACAACTTCTTGTCCTTTATGATTGAGAGCTTTGTTGACCAAATTATTCGATTGATTTATGTCTCAAAGTATATTAACTGTATGTAAATATTTGCGTGTGTGATGAATCAAATTGAAAATTTTTCTTCATTTCTTTAAAATTAAGAAATTATTTTAAAATTAAGTAAAATAATAATTAGTTAAAATAATTTATCAGTCGATGATTAGATTTTTTACAGTTTATATTTTTAAAAGAGTTCTTTTACTTGTCATTTAAGAAATAAATTTGTATATCAGGTTCCCCCCACCCCAAGAGAAATGATCTTTAATGATATGAATGAATAACATTATATGCCATATAGAATATTATTAAAAAAAGCCAACTATAAAAATTTAGTTCAGGATAATTGGAATTCTATCAGTAAAATATTTATGCTTCTCAAAATGTATGAAAATTTTGATTGAAAATCAGTATTCACAATGGGATGTTATGATTTTTAAATTCTATTTGAATATTATGTCATTTCTAAAATTTTGAAATATATAATTTTTTGCTACTAAGGGGATAAGAAATTAATATAAGTTTTAAGTAAATATTATGATTGGTGTAAAAATATTAGAAATTACTTAATGAATTTGTTTTCTATTCCTTTAAAATATTTTTATATATAATTATGATTTATTTTATACTCATATTTTATTTATTCATTGTCTAGATCTTTGTAAACAACTTACCAAGATAATATTCTATTCGAAGAATAAAAATTCTTTTAAACAATATTATTTCTAATAAACGTTTTTATATTGAGATCAATTTTTAATCCTTTATATTCACAAAGATTTTAGAATTATTTTTAAATGTATCAAAAGCTTATAAGTCCAATATTTTTCTTACATGTGAAGATGATTTTCATTATCTTGTTACTCATTATTTTTATAATGCATGCAGGCTCATTCAGTGACTGCTGAAATGTTTAGACTGATGTATCCATATTTTGGAAAATGGTGCTCAATACGTCACAAGTTGGATCCAACAAATATGTTTTTTAATCCTTATATGGCTAGAATTTTTTCTAACAGCCGAATGTGAATCATTTTTTTAAATATATTTTTGTATAATTTTGTATAGTTCATTATACGATCAGTTTTAAATTATATGTATGTACTCTGTGTTGTTAAAGATTGACTATGAATTATATTAAAATTTAACTAAAAATATTTTAACATAAATAATTTTTATTTGTAAAAAAGATTGTATTGTTTTCCCACATAAATAAATAAAAACGTATAAAAATTTTGTTCTTTTAATGGTTCTAAATTCAATAATTTAAAGACAGAAAATGTTATACCTTATGTATGTAGATGTTTTGCAGAATTTCAATAAAGTGTTATACATTTATTAATATTTCATCTTTGTGCTGAATTTTATTAATTTTGAAAAATATTTTTGCAAATTTTTGAATTTAAACAAGTATTTCATTAAATTCTATATAGTCAAATCTATTTTTATGCCCTTCTTTTCTATGCATATTTTTCATATTATATGAATTTTAACATCATTGAACAATTTAATGTTTAAAGTAATACAGCTGTCTTTTAGTAAGCACATCCATGATATTGTTAAATAAAAAAATATTCTAAAACGCTAAATGTTTGTGCACCTGTTTCTCCATAAAACAAGTTTTTATCTTTATAAACACTAAAATGAAATTAGAAAGAATATTTTGGGTGAAATTTATTTTTATAAAAACAGAAATAAAGAAATAATTTGAATATATTAAAAGCAAAACAAATGTAAATATAGAAGTACATTTTTAAAAAATGAAAAACATACAAATGCATGTTTTCAAAACAAAAATTAAGCATTCTAAAATACAAAAACCAGTCTTCCTCTTTTGAAAAAAATGACTTGTACATATACAATATTAAAATGAACACAATCTTGTAAAAAATTTCCCTGAAAAGTTTCATCATTCACATTCATCTTCAGAGTTATTTTAGATACAATTACTTTCATTCTATATTCAAAAATTTCGGATTTATATGCAGACATTCATTTTAATTGCTTAAGCTTAATCTAACTGAAAAAATCAGTTTTTTAAGACATTCTATGAACAGGACTAGTAATATATAAATATATTGGGTTGTTCGGAAAGTAATTTCGTTTTACCCACCTCAATCAGTTTTTTGTTAGTAAAAACCAACCATTTTATCAGTGTGGAATCAGTCTACCACCGGAAAGATGGTAAAAGATGTTGGACTGAAATTGACAATATATAATGGAATAAAATATTTATTCATTATATGTCAAAAGGAACGAAACTACTTTCTGAACAACCCAATAAATCAGTGATAATAAGAATAAAAGAATCTTTAATTTGACCATTACCAAAGTTATATTATGGCTAATTAAAAGTTGAATTCAAAACCAAACCAGGTATGTATTAATTTACTCATTTATTAATATCTTAATTTTAATATTAAATTTCTCATAAAATAAGAAAAGCACTTTTTCTATATTTTCAGCTTCTTAACAGAGTTTATACAGACTTCAATAAAAATAATCTGTACAAAATATATAGACATATTATTTACAAACAAATGTCTTTAAAAAGAGAAAATTAACAAGCATTATTATTTAGAAATATCTGAATTTATTATGATTATAAGAATGAAAGAGAACACTTATAATCACAATAAATCTAAGCATATTTTAATTGCATACTACTCATATAAATATATTTAAAATATAGAACATTACAATAGATTTTTACAAAAAGCTAAAATAGTTTAACAATAATTAATTTATAGGAAATAATATATTAAGTCACATACATGAAAATACACCCCTGTTAAGAGACAAATAATATCCCTCACATTACAATATTGAAGACTTCCAAGGATATTATCCAAAAAAAAAATAATAAAATACAGTTTTTCTTCTTTTTCTGAAAAATGTGAAATGACTTACAATTCTTGGAAAATATATTTGATATCTATTTAATTATAGTTAGATTTATAAGAGATTCATGCGTATGAGATTCACTTTTAAATAAGTTAACCATTTTCAATAAAAAACTTTCATTATAATTGTTAAAAAGCATTTTGTATCCTATGTTCTTTCTACTAACTTCTTCTAGATGAATAATTGCTTTGATTTAAATAAGACTCATCAGATGAATTCAATTCTTCAATAACTGCTAAAGGTGCTCTTCGCAACTAGAAAAACGACATAGTTATTTTTAAAAAGTAATACCTCATTAAAGAAATATATAGTAATAAAAAATTAATTTTGCTTTATATTTAACACTAATGATTCATTGTTGAAAAATTATATTACCATTTAATTAAATCCACTATTCCTGAGGAAGTGCATGCAAATCAAGATAAATAAAATTTATTATTATAAAATAAAATTTATAATTAAAATATATACACAAATCATTGATAACATTCTATATTTAATATTTGTTTTACATATTGATTATTTATAATGTTAAAAACTATAGATTCAATTTTAAAATATAACAGTAATATTTCAAATATTAATACTGTAAAAAAATTTGCAATCTAAAAGTTTTGCTTAAGTAAAGAATCTCAAAAATAAAATCTTATATTAATACTTGCATATCTGTCTTATTTTGTTTGATGAAAATTAACTTAATGCATCATTTCAGGTGATATAATATGTTGACATTAATGTTTTCAGTTCTTGGTAAATTACAAGTAAACAAAAAAGTTTGCATATTTAATTTATAATCGTATTGAAAAAAAAAATTTTTGGCATAAATGTGCTGCACAATTTAATTTTGCTTATAAGAAATAGAGTATAGTAAACTGATAATTACAATGAGTTTAGCAAATACTCTCAAATGGGTTTTGATATGATTAATGTAAATCTATATTCTTATAAGGAATGCAATGTGAAGTGAAAAAAATCTTTTTTCTTAACATCCTTGTTTTATTGTATTCTTTATTTCAATGAAGTATTCAGTATTTGTTCTCATTGAACTATGAGAAAATATTATTTACTTTTTCACTGTAGAATTAAATTATGCAACTCGGTAATTTTTACTTGCAAATTATTTTGTTATATTTACATATATAAAGAGATTAAAAAAAAATTATTCAATGTGCAGTTGTTGAAACTCCATAAAGTTCTAATGAAAAGAAAACAAGAAAAAATGTGCAATAAAACATTGCTATAGAGAAATTTAAGAAATTATTGATTGTTCACAAAAATTTCGAAATTTCTATTTAGAATTTGTCTATAAGTAACCTGTCAACAAGAAATTAATTTTTTCAAACTATTTGTAAGAAAATTTTTAATGCACGAATAACAATCTATAATTTGTCTTCTAACTTATTTAATATCTTGCTTTGAAGATCAATATATTATCGAATGAATTTTATTTCCTTAAACCACACATCACTTTTGGTTCCCACTTGTTGCAGATTAGTTTGTGGAATTATAAAATACAAAATATAGATTTAAATTAAAACATTTGATCTCCATTTTTATATCACAATCCTCACAAGTTAATTGAAAACACATTTGTTTTATTTATATTTAATTGTTCTTACATTGATTCTATTAATTTGATTCAAAAAGTCTACAAAAATCAGCAATGTGACCCTATTAAGTATTCAAAAAGTAACCAAATATAGAAAAGTCAGAAAATATGTCTCAAACTACAATTAAATCACTTTTTGAGATTAGCAATTCCACTTTTCTTGAAATAAAAAGTTGTATGTACTAAGTTTTGTGAACATTCTCAGTGTGGCAGGTTTAAAAACATTTACTCCCAAACATAATCACAAAAGCAAAATTTGAGTTTGATTACCAGTTAATTAAAAATATTTATTTGGATACAATAAGTTATAGTCAGCATAAATGTAACTAATCCTAAATATTGGTCTTATTCATAAGTATTTAATCAGAAAAAATTCACTTCATCAAATTTTAAAATATACCCTTATATTATCTTAGATTTAATAGTCTAGCCAACAACATTTTTCACATTAAAATAATTTGTAATTATTAAAATAAAACTACATATAAATTCGAAAAATTTTAATTAAAACCTGGAGAAAATTTTGTTAGTTATGACAATTACTTTTTTTAATTTTTAATGCATATTCTAGCAATAAGCAATTAGTCAGGTAGAGCATGCATTTGTGAATATATATTTTCTTATCTTAATCTAATATGTGTAATTTGTTTACCAGTAATCAACTAATGTTACTCTGTACCTGCTGTAGTGTAGCATTTTCATTTAAATCATCAATATGATTTTGGATTTCTCTACTTCTATTGCTCAAATTTTCTGAAAAATTAAAGCAGCAATACATATATAATGAAAATACGGCAATTTATATTATAAAAACAATAACGGACTGGATGACAAATATTAGATGAATTATACCTGCATCAGCCTCATCATTTTGCTCTTGATTTCTACTACTAGAAGCAAGTGATAAGCGTCTAAAATGTATTGAAAATTAAAATTATGAAACATTTTCATAAAGGATATTTTAAATAAAAACAGCATAAAAGCATCAAATTTTAGCAAGAACTTTTAGTTGGAGAGTTATATTGGCAAATAATTTAAACTATAATGATTACTGTTCTGATTTTTCTTAACTATTTTCATTTATTTGTTTTGCTTCATAATTAATATCATTTTTAGAAATACAAAGAAGGCAAGCTCTGCATTCTTTTTAGATTTTAATTTTTATATTTTCAACTTTTTGTTATAGAATCAAATTTTATCTCACGTTTTCAGATAAAACTACTCTGAAATTTATTACTTTAAAAGGCATGCGATAAATTAGTTAGAATTACACATATTTAATCTATTACATCGATTTAAATGTTATTATTATATTCTATTAAAAATATAATTTAATTATTTTTGGAATAATAAAAAAAGTATTGGTATATTTTTATGAAAAATCATTATTTAAATAAGTCATATTTGTCTATTTTCTATTAAACTGCTTATGTTAACTGGAACTAGAATTTTATCCTTGAGATAAAAAATAAGAGGTTAGTAAGTTTTTCAAGGTATTAAGAATCTAGTGGATAATACTTAGTAAGATTACGTATTGTTATATAAGAAATATAAAATTATATATATTTTAATGCTGTGAATGTTTACTTATATTGATGATGCCCTGAATTTGAAATTTAACTTAATTTTATTATTAGCTTTAGAAGATTAAGAGGCTATGAGAGTTGCTACATAGAAACTTAATTTTAAAAAATTTTTAACAATTGACGGTGAACTCATCATATGTAATGAGAATATATCAAAACTAAAAAAATTAGTTGAAAAAAATTTTAATTACTCTACAGCTGAAAATTACAGAAAAACAAGTGCATAGTCATAGTATTTTAAATGATGCCTTTTAGTTTTACATTTGCAACGTGTAATTTTATAATTGAAAATTCTGTTGTAATATTTTCCATGCTATCATTAAATTAGAAATGTAGTTAAAACAATTCTTACTTTTATTAGTACATTGTTAATATTTTTTTTAATTGCATTGAAATTACTTTTCCCAATGTGTTGTTAGCAGAGATAATGCTTAATACAAATTCTAAACTAAATGACTAATTTTCTTTAGAATACAAAAGTAAAATTATATATGCTGCACATTATTACACATCATAGATTTTTTTATGGTTTATAAACATCAATTTGATTTCAAAACATTCATTGTTTAAGATGTATGAATGCTACAAATGATTTAAGAAAATTTATTTACTTTAGAATATCTTATACTTAGACTAAAAATACATTGCTGTGTACACAACCTAGAAAAAGGAAATTATCACATCAATGATTTATTATAATTTTAAAAAGGATTGCTAAAGAAATCAATAAACTTTCATAAATTGAGGAATAGAGATCACAATTCACAGTATTCTAACAAAAATGCTCAAACACATATTTTGACTTCTATTTGTTAAACTTTACTCTATTTTTCTGATAAGCAAATAAATAAAATTCTGTTCAATGGATTATAATTTGCTAAAGACAGAAAAAAATTGCTATGAAACAATATATTCAATGAAAAAATTTGAGTTATTGTAAAATAATTATTTTTTTAAACCTAAGTGATTTCTTATCAATCATTTAGGATTGAAAGAAAAAGAGATGAAAAATTGAAAAAAAATACTAAATCTATAGTTTTTTTTTTTTTGTCAAATTTTAATTTTTATTAGTTTTTAAAATAATGCAGTACTTACATGTTTAAAATTTAAATGCAACAATGTGGTGTGTCTAAAAGTAACATTTCTAGAAATTACAGTTATTAAATAATAAGGAAATTAACTTTCCTTTGTAAGAAGTGTCATTTGTATTGAGTTAAAAAGCTTAACAACAATAGTAAATAATAATCAAGCCTGGAAACTCTTTTTAAAATATATTCAATAAAAAATTTTGAGTATTTATTGCACAACTTATTATAATTTTATATATATTTCAATACTAAATAAGTACACCAATTATTAAAAATAAAATGTAAAAGTATTAGTAATAAGCAACAACAATTAACAATTGAATATAACAAATAGTAATGAAATAAATTTTTGAATGAGAAAAAACTGTATCAACAAGAACAATGTTTAAATACTTCTCAAAATATTTCATTGTGCTTTTATTAAGTTAAAATAAATAATGTATGCTAATATTGTTAATTTTTATTCAATCTTAAGATTTGAAAAAAAAAAACATTTTTTATTAAATTATTAATTTAGCACTTACCTAGGCAGTTCATTACTTTCAAAATTATGAAGTTCTCCATTAGTATCTGAAGTACTATTATAGCTGCAAAATTAAAGAAAAACTGTGTATTAAAAAACTAACTTATACTTCTTTTCATTTTATAATAATATATTATAAGCTCCAACAGTTGACAGTTACATAAATTCTACTACTTAATTAGATGTTTAATAATAAAGAAAATAATATGATAAAAAAGGCAATATTCTAAATAAAAGTTTAATTTGAATAAATCTGTATTTTGTAAAACAAAGTAATTATTGAAACTTAATATTCAGAATTATTTTATAACAGCTAAACACTTTTAAAATTGTTCTGATAAAATATTTAAAAAAATTTCAATCAGACTCTAGTTTAATTATTATGAAACTTACAAAATTAATATATTTTATGTTTTGAACAATAATTAGATCATGCTTCTGTTATTGTTATCATCAGTTTAAGGCATACAAATAACTACAAGTGAAATTTTAATATTACCAATTCAAATGCTAAAATATTGTTGAATGATAAAAATTCCTAAATAAACAATATTATACGAGTTTCACTGGGAAATTCAACATTTAAAATTAATATCAACATTCTGCATTAATGTAATACAATCAGATATGTAATCAATAAGGCATTTTTATAATTAATTATTATGATGGATAAAATTCATTAATAAGATAGACTGTTAGCCAAGTTTTTCCAATACTGAACAAGCCAATTCTTTGAATCTTTTAATATGAATATTTCTAATAATTTAATTTGAAGTTGCATTTTTTAAATATGGCTTTAAGTATTTGTTAATAAGTATATACATACAGCTTATAATATTACTTAAATTTTATTAAAATTTTATTAAAAAATACACACATTATGTTTCTATATAAAACTCCAATTGAAACCAATTATGGTAATTAATAATGATATTTTGTAATTTCTAATTAAATAACTTCTCTTAAAAATTTAATAATTGCTTTAATAAAGTTAAATAATTCAGAAAATGACAGTTAAATTATTGACAATTTTGTAACATAATTATATGATACACCAAAATTATAAGTTTACCTGATAATAATGTTACAAAATTCTTAATTATTCTACACAAAATTAAAAAATTTCCTGTACACCAGAAACAACTACAGTTGGCCCAAGAAATATTAGAGAATTCCAAGTATAGAAAATAAGTATAGCAATTAAGGCCACATCACTTGCAAAGAACTAAAGATTGTTGTTGTTCTTGTGATTTGGATTGAATATAGTTTTAACTTTTTCATTAAGATAAATTAGGCACCATTTTTTTCCATTTAGATTCAGGACTAATACTAAAATCCACAATATTTTATTCCTGGAAGTACAACACAGGTGATCTTTCTTAGGTTTGTTCAATATTATATTAAAAAGTGATATTAGAAAATCATTTAAGAAATGCAGAAGTAAGCATGTTAATATAATAACATAAGCTTTACAGTTAATTACAAGAAAATAATGCACATTTATATTTAACAACAGAAATAACTAACAGAAAAATAAATAGCTAACTACAAAAGAAACCACAACTATGTTCAAAGAAAAACAATAGATAGCATTAGTATGATAACACTATAAAACTCAAGCAATATATATGTAAATCAGATGTTTTGATGCATGCTGCAGTATATCCATTCATGGACCTTGTGCTATAAAACCCAAACAACCATTTTGCTGCATGCTTTGCTCAATAGTTGAATCATTAAAAAATTTGGATTTCTTAAAAGCAACAGTTTATTTTTTCCCTTTTTTTTTCTTTTGTCAGATAACAATGACTTATTGCAAAAGATAATCTTTCTGTTTCTTAAAATTCTACAACTTTATGTGGACTCCAAACTAATTTAAAAGAAATGTTTTTACAATTTTAAGTGGATAAAATTACTGGACTGAAGGCAGAACACCAAACATCAGCTAGTCTTATTTTTTCTAGATCAATAATTAAGGTACAAAACAAAGGAACATACATTAATTTTATTTTACTTCATGATTATTATTTCTCATACTTATCTTGGTTCAAACGTATCTGATTTCTTAGTTAAACATAGAAAGTTTAAAGTACAAAATATTAAAAGAAATAATAATTTCTTAAATTTTGTTTTGAAAAAAGCTGAAGGATGCTTGGTATCTGAAGACATTCCTTGCTTGCAAATTATTTTGTTTGCATTGAAAACAATATTTACTTTAATGGTGCCTGTTAGAATAAATACTAACATGCCTAAATCTATAAAAGCAAAATTATTTTTTTTTAATTAAGCAATAAAAACAAAACATAATAAAAATAGGGCGAAGTTGTTTAATTAATCTCTTTTCGAGGCACTACAACCTATTCAATACCAAGGCTGTTAGTATTAGCGGCCCAATCTAAATTCATCTAGAGCAAAAAATCTCCATTTTATTTTTTTTATTTTTTTTTAAAGCAAAATGTTTAGACTTTTTTCAAACTATCAAGCCATTTAATTTGTTGATATCCTTTTTTTTTCTATTTTGCATAGCAAAAATGAGCTCCTCAACAGGATTTGCATCATCACCACAAAATAAGTGACTTAACCATCATATTCCACATCTTTTCATTATTATAATATTGGGCTGTTTGAGTTTACTATAGAGATGAAAATCAAATATTAATTTCCATTGTTAGTTTTCTTAATATCCCTTTGCACCTGAAACTCATTTGTTTATTTTCAACTATTTTGGTGGTAACCCAGTTTTACAACTATATGATATTATATGTCATACTACACTTTAAAAATATTAATTTTAATTTGGTGCTTATAAACTGAGATTTAAAATGATTTTTTAAAAAAACTATATCATATATTTTCCATAGAGAATCTGTAGTTTACTTCATATAAAAATCATTGTTCCTGTTGATGATAGTTCTGAGAATCCTTTGAAATATATTAAAAGTGGTTTTCGATAAATTTAATTTTTTTTTATCTACAATCAGATCTAATTTTCTAACTTTGGTTTCTAACAAACTGAATGTCTCTCAAATGTATTTTCTTTCTATGAAATCTACCAACCAAACAGGTGTTATCAGCAAAGACCAAAATTTAGCAAGTTATCTGGTAAATTGTTCTCCTAATTCTAAATCCCAAAGCTTTAATGGTCTTTTCAAGGGACAAATGGAAAAATAAATAGAGTAAAGCACAATCTAATCAAAAAATTTCATTTGCATGAAATGCTTCAGATAAATCATTATAAAACCTAACTTTATAAAACCTTCACACTTGCAAGAGAAGCACTGTTAGATTAAGTAGCTTAGCTGGTAATTTAAATTCTTCCATTGTTTAAAAAAATTTTTTGCAATTAGTGTTCTTACATACACTTTTAAAATTTCATAAGTTCATATTGCATTCACTTGCTTTTTCTAGTATCTGCCTCAAAGTATGTATTTGGTAGTAGTTGATCTTCTCTCCACATTGAAGCATCTAATAATATTTCCAACATGTACTAACTCCATTGTAAAGAATATTCAAAAAAAAAATTTTATTTTTAATGATAAGGTAATGGACAAGATTACAAGAGCCCTTGTAGTTCCTGCAATCTTGTACATGACTCTTTTTTAAAAAATGGGACTTATAGAATCCTTAGCTTCATTTTCATCATTTAATGGGATAGCATTTATCATATGAAATGTATAAACTTTTTAATAATTTAGCATAAATTCCATTAGGTCCAGGGGGTTTATTTCAATTTTAAAGATAGAAAGAATTTCATTAACTGTGCACAGGACCCATTTAAGTACAGATTCATTGACATAGGGAAAAGATATTCATTAATTATTTCCTTTATTATGGCAAGTCCATAAATTATTCTCTTTATCTTTCCAATATTTCATTCTTGTTCAAGTACTCACCATATTTATTTTATAAAAAATATGCATGATTTAAATTTTTCCCAAGCTTTGTTAATTATCTAGTTGATTATTTTTAAAGCTTTAAAATTTCAGTTTCTTTAGAAAGTTTTCCACATCAAAATCACATCTTTTTTCTGTATAAACATTTTTCACATTACTTTCCCATGTTCTTCAGATCAAGGAGTAAAATGTTTTTGAATCAATAGTTCTATTCATTTAAAATCATCAAAATTGGTATTCATCATATCTTCCGCAGTTTTGCATTAATATTTCTAATCAAGAATCTGAGATTGCTTTGTGGGAAGTGCCCATAAGTAATTTCTCAAAAATTAGAGAAAAGTTACCTTTTATTACAGTTCTTGTCATTGGTGAATGCATGGGCACAAATGTTAATGTAATGTTGACTTTATAACAAAAATTTACACATGCATTTTGGTAATGGGATTTAATACAATGAAAGTTGCGTTTAATTAGGTTAAAAAAAAAAAACTTCAGAAACTTGGTGACAAAATTTATTATCTATAAAAATAAATCCATTTGATAGTCAAAAAATTTTTAATCTCTGATAGAGCAGCTATTATCAAATCTATATTAAAATGTCACACATATATGGTATAACCTTTATATGATAATTTTGTTATGGTAGAGTGTCAGATATAATTTTTTGATACAGCTCAGCAAAAAATATTCCCAGTTTGGGCTCTATTAACAATCAATCTCAAACATAATTCTTATTTATGAGTATTATCAAAACTTTACCAAATTTAAATTAAAATCTAAACATTTTTCTAGAAATTAAGTTTATAATCATCAAATAACTAAAAATGCCACAGTTATCTTAATGCAAATTGATTTAGCAGCTTTTATAATTACATTACCTAAAAATGGAAAACCAAATTTTTGAAGTCACAGGAAAAAAGTTATCTTTTAACAGTTAAATAAGAAATTAATAATATTGCAACTTCAAATTGTGTACATAAATAAAATACTAACCTCCCTTGACAATTCTGTGGCGCAATGTTTTGCATTTCTAAAACGATGCTTTCCAAAGGTCTAAATGGTTTTCTTGCTCCTTCTGGAAGTTCAATTTTACAAGCGGCTTTTGTAGTTATTGCAGATGATAGAGAAACAATTTCAAATTCAGACATTGAATTCAAACAGACCACTAAGCCATTGTTTAAAAGGAATGCTTTAGGTAAAAACCTGAAAAAATATGAACAATTTACATAAAATTATATTAATATAGTTTTCTTTGTAATAAAAATAATTCCAATATTTTTTGCAATATAACAATGGTATCATTAAAAACAGAATTTATAATAAATTTTCAAAGGAAATACTTTCAATTTGTTTTTAAAAACAATACATAAAATATCCTTTATAAAATCAACTTAAATAAACTTAATCAAAATTGAAATATAGAAGGGTAATGAATTAAATGTTCAAAAAATACATCTCAAATTTGTAGAACAAAATAGTAAGGCAATAACATTTTATTTTAAGTAAACAAATAAAGAATGTACTATTAATTAATATGTAACCCTTATTTTAGAAAATATTAAAAAATAAAACTTTCTTAAAGTATATCAAAAATCAGTCATTAGATTTTACTGCCACTTAAAAAAAGAATCATTATGCTTTGCATAAGTTGCATTTCTAGATATAAATATAATTTGTGAAATTATATAATTTAATTGAGTAGTATTTATAACTAATGGTCATACAATAGGCAAGAGATCTTATTAACTTGAATGTAAGCAATAAATACATTAAGAATTCAATTCTCATAACAATAAATCTGTTCAATTTGCATAATAATAAATGTTTTAACTAAATAATAAAAATAATTCTTACTCGTTATCTTCTAAGGAACAATAGCTAAAGGAAATAAACTTTTTTAAATCAGGAATACTATAGAGTGTTATTCCACAGGAACGAGAGAGACAAAGAACACAATTCTCACAGGATTTCGAGTCTGAAATACATATTAAAGTTATATTAAAAGACTATGCAAGATAAGCAATTATAATTTTCATCTTATTCAATCTTTTGCTCATTCCAAACATATTTAAAATTGCATACATAGTTTTTAGTTTCATATCTTTATAATTAGCTACAATAGTTTCATATTCTTATAGTTAGTTCATACATATGAACATTATTGAAAAAATTAATAACTTTAAACAATTTTAAAATAGATAAGGTTTAGTATTACATATTAAGAATACATTATTTTAGGCAAGTTCAAAAGTATCAAAAATTATTTTTAAATGTACTTGTTTTTGCTAGATGCAGTTGTCAATACTAAAAAAATTAAAAATGTGATTTGTAATAAATAGTCCTGATTTAAAGTCAGTACAATTTTCTTTAGATCATTTTTTTAAATGTTTAATTACCTCAAAAGAGAGAAACAAAATTTAGAAAAAAATTTTGTAAATAATGCCTCTTGTAAAATAGTAAATAGCAGTAGTCTCCAAAAAAGTATAATTCTTCTATTAAACAGAAATTTAAAAAAGTAAATATTGTTTATTAGATACATAACATCATTTCCACATTTACAAATATGAATAATTATGAATTTGTGTTTTTCAAACAAACACAATAACAGAACATTGATGAAAATATACAGTTGGTGCAAATGATAAGTTTGATTTAAAAAAATCACTCAGGAAATGCTAAACTCATAAACTGAATTGAAGTATTCATGTAACAGCAAAACAAATAAACTGTGAGTGGCAAAGATTTTGTATGTTCTGCCTAACACAACTATTAAGAATAACTATCGTATTTGAAAAGAAAATGTTTCAAATACCCTACAAAAAATGTGCTTCCAAATTAAGGACTTTAAGCCTAAATCAAATACTATTTAACAATTTTTAAAAATTCATATCTAAAGCTGCAACTTGAAATATTAAAATAGAAACAATATCTTGAGGAAATATAGATATTAAATGAAACAAGGAATAATATCTCGAAAAGTTTCAAAATTAACTTATATCTATCTGAGAAATCAAACAGGCATCAATTTGCTTCAAAATTTAACAATATTCTACTAAATGTATTTGAAATTCAGCCTTGAAAAATATGCTGTAGACAACTACAAATTCAAGTATCAATTACATTATACAATTATCCTCTCAATCTGGTTACACTCAGTAAAAAAATGCTAACTTTTAAAATAATATTTTTTACTGAATGTGTAATTTAAAAACTTATTGTCCAGGAATGGTACATGAATCAAATTACGATAAGGATCAAATTATGGTGAAAATGTAACATTTTGACAAACAACCATTACAGTATCAAAAACATTACTTTTAAATTTAAAAATGTTGATATCATGAACACATCTTGATTGTGTAAATATAATGTACTAGCAAAATATCTTCAGTAATAATATTTGTTAAAAATTTTGAATTTTTAAAAACAAAACATATGTTGTTAAAAATACAATAGTTCTCTTTATTTGATCAAGACAATATTTACTGATGAAGTAAATCTGCAGCTGAACAACAGTAATTATAAATATAAAGATTAAATATTTACTGAATATAGAGACACGTCAATACTCAATGTCATTAATATGCATTACTATGTAAGTTCAAAATGAATATCGATTCATATATTGTGAGAAACATGAATTTCTTACCTGTTCTATTTTGAAAACTACAAAATCCTACTTTACATATATGATAGCCTTCTGTAACAGAAACTTTATTTTTGCAGAATGGTTTCATACTCGGTAATGTAAAAATCTAAAAAAATAATGCTGAATCAAAAAATGGAATAGCTAAATGGCAAAAAAATCCTAGATAATATTTTGTTTAAAACATAATTTATGTGTCAGTTGTTTTCAAATTGTGGGTAATTTAAAATATTTTTTGATATAATATGTAAGTTTCAAAACGTGAAACTCAGCAAAAATTTAAGCAGGCAGGTGCAAAAAATTTGGTATATGTTGTTACATTATCTTCATTAGAAAAAAATGTATATGAAATTTTTGTCTTTATTACACAGAAAATATGATTACAGTACCTCTTACATTTCAAAATAGAATAGATTTGAATTCTTTTACTTTTCTATAGTTCAAAATTAAGACACAAATACATTCAATACAAGGAGAATAGTTAAAATTATATTACACAATTAGGTAAAACTATGCCAATATATTCAGAGTTTAATACTGTTTCATATGAAAAAACTTTAAGAAATTGTACTATGACATTTATTTTAAATAAAAATAGAAGTGATTTTAAAATCAAACTAAATTACAAAGCTATCATTGTCATTAAAAGACAGAAAAACAATTGGAATACTAATATAATATTTTAAAATGATCAATAAAATGGTTTCACTTTCTGAAACATGTTTGGTAACCTACGTCATTTTAAAAGAAACTTTTGATGTAATTATGCCTTCCATTAGCTAGCATGAAGGTTTCTCAGATATGACTATCTTTCTACAATTAGTTTTTGCATACAAGAGTTAATTTGAACAATTCCTATAGTTTTAAGTTCTGAACCATTTCAATCACTTTCCAGAGGGGAATGGAATTCACAAACAATTTAGTTATAAATTAGAATGCAAGCCATTAATATGTCAGTTTGGTTAAATAAAAAATTTACATTTTAAAATATTTATATATTTTTTATTGCTATTTTATAAATTTATTTTTTAAATTTAATGTAAATTTAAAGTTAAATCTCATAAGTTGAGATACATATACTTTGAATAAATAAAATTTAAGCTGTTAAGATGTTTGTATTAGTAAATTTATTTCAAACTTGCTGAAATCCAATAATAGGAATAATGAATAGAAAAATAGAATTGCGCATATATCTTTTCATTTTTTAAAAACATTCAAAATTTTTTAATTATATCAATTTAGTCCACTATTCCTCAGCATATTTGTCTATTTCTCCTTTAAAATTTTCAGTTATCTTCAGAACCATTTTTGCTCCACCAGTAAGGAAAATTAGAATCCAAAGTTATCATTGCTTTCTTAAACCTGGTTTTGTTATATACTATATATATATATATATATATATATATATATATATATATATATATATATATATATATATATATATATATATATATATTATATATATATATATATATATATATATATATATTATTTTTAGATTGACTAGAATGATAATGTTAGCTTTCAAATTTTAAATTCGATTGGTACTTGAGAAGGGAAATTAAATAAAGTTTCAAAATAATTTTAAATAATAGGCAAATTAGCCTTTTATACAAAAAAATATAGAATGACAAATTATCAAAATCTAAAATGATTACCCAAATGTATTTTAATTGATTTAAATGATTAAATAATCCAGTGATCAATGCATTTCAGAACTGAGTGAATTTTGCAGTAATTAAAATCATCTTTCAACAAACAAAAAAGAAAAAAATTCAAAGCATTTATAATAGAAAAACAAATGCTTTGTGAGAAATTTCTCTTTAAAAAATACTTTTTGAAGAGAAATTTCTCTTCAAAAAGAAATTTCTGCACAAAATATATTTTCAATATTACAAGAGCCTTATATTTTGTACTATAGCCATATATTGTGCAAAAAAATTCAGAGACATTGTACATAGAGCTGCATCACATTTATTAGTGAAGCTTAGTTTTTGTATGATATTTAAATTCAAATGATAATAGTTATATCATTTAATAACTTCTTTTTTTACAACTGTGAATAAAACTCACTTTGATTTGCTCTTCTGTGCAAACAACCACTCTATGACTTCCACACAGATCAGCTGGTTTTGATCTTTGTGACTGAACTTCAGTAGGATCAGGCAATGGATAACCTCTATGATCAACAATTTGAATGCCAAGTATTGGAGCTTGGTGTTTCAACTGCACTTCTTTACCTGACATAAGACCATTATTTTAAACAATCCCACAAACATTTAAAGAAGCTACAGCATATAGAAAGCATAAAATTAAATAAGTAATATATCAAACATACATATTTTGAAATTAATATTTTAATTAAGTATCACTAAAAACTATTTACTTATAAATTCACTAAATATATATAAGTGATTTCATTGATTGATGTTTGTAAATAATATGAATAAATGTTAATTCATTTGTTAATTATTACTTCTTAATAACCTTTACATATTATCAGACAAAATATTTTCTGATTTCCAGTTTTTTTTTTTTTTTTAATTTTTATTTTTTTTATTTTTAAAGATTTAAGTGTACTTTCATCATTAGCTGTTTTATACATTCTTATTGGATGTGTAATATTTCTTTTTTATCATCATAAACTGAATTGCTTTACTGGAATGCAAAGAATAGTCAAATTCCATTAAAAGAAACATTTATGAGATTAAATTGTCTTAATTATAATACATTTTAGCCATAAATTTATAACAATTGCAAAATTTTTAAGCTAGGTGAAATTAAGGTTTTGTTATAAATTTATGAAAATTTAATATTTTCACCAATAATGAGGAAGGAGCTTAAATTTATGCACAATTGATCATTAACTGCAGAATTTATAGAAAATAGCATTATTCACCTTCCAAGACACTATAGCCTATTACAACACAAGATCGTCAATAAGAATCATTGCCTTCTGGTCCTAACCATTGCAAGGCTCTTCCAATTTCCTGTATTTATCATATTAAAGTCCTTTTGAACTGAATCAAGCCACCTAATTGGTGGTTTTCCTCATCTTCTGTTTCCCATGGGATTAGTAAAAGTGAGCTCTTTTTTCTGTGTTTTCAGATCAATACAAATGCCTGAGTTATTGTAGTCCATTGCATTTTATGATTTTAACAGTATCAGGTTGCTTGTACTTTTGATAAATTAAACAAGGATTTTCAGCTGTTATTCACAATGACTACGTCAAAAAATTTCTTAAGATTTTATGTTCAAAAATTAATAATTAATTTTCATGTAATTTAGTAATTGCCCAACATTCACTCCCATAAAGGAGGATCAATTGAATTAGTGTTTTATATATGTTAATTTCTGTTTTTAAACTCATAAATCGAGATTTTAATTAATTTTTCTGGCCATAATAGCAATTAATTGACATGGCGAGCCATTTGTTTATCTTTACAATCAAATCATTGTTAGCAGTAACAATTCCAAGATATTTGAAATGTTTCAAAAAAATGATTTTCACTGTAAATGACTATGGTATAGGTGTATAGTGTGAAGCCGCTAAGAATTTCCTTTTATCTTAATTTATTTTTAGGCCTAATTTACCAGCCTTTGCAACAAATTTTCTGGATTTACCAATCAAGGTGATATTATCAGTAAATGCCAAGGTTTGTATAGTCTTCTGGTAGATGGTTCCTCTTATTGTGAGACCAGATGCTCTGATAGCCTTTTCTAGAGCCAAGTTAAACAGTAAACAAAACAGAGCATTGCCATGTAACAAACCTCTTTCCATGTAGAATATTTTAAAAAAGTCATTCCTTAGTTTCACTTTGCAATTTATCCTATTAAGTGTTGTCTTTTTCAGGTTAACTAATTTAGCTAATATATAAAATTCATCCATTACTTCATAAAGTTTTCGTCTAATAATGCTGTCATGTGAAGCTTTAAAATCTAAAAACAGATAGCACATTGAAATGTTTTGTTTTCTCCAGTATCTGTCTTAAAGTACATACTTAGTCAGTAGTTGACCTACTTCTTAGAAATCCACATTAGTAAACTTTCAATGTGACCAATGACTTTTTCAACATGTTGTCTAGTTTGTTGTAAAGGATGTTTGAAAAAAATTTAAATAGAGTTCAGAATAGTTATTCCACAATAGTTGCAGCAATCTAATTTATCACCTGTCTCTCATCCCATTCATTAGACATCTGTTGGTTATCCAAACTCTGCAAACTAAAACATGTATGGTCTTAATTAATTCTGGTTCAGTAACTTTCAAAAGTTTGGCATTAATTCCATCAGGTCCAGCCGATCTGTTGAGGTTAAGTTTTTTAATTGCAATTTCAACCTTGTCGAGGGTTGAGGTAGCTATCTCTTGAGAAGTTTTACCAATGGAGTAAAGTTTGGTGGGAAAATTTAGAAAATTACCAAGAATTCAAATAAAAAATATATGTGGAATGGAGCTGGATTCTGTCCTTACATAGCACTACATAAAATTACCATGATCTACTGCAACAACAAGTCCTGAAAATAGGTATTAGTAGTTCAATAAAAGACAAGATTTTGAGGAAACTCAAGATAGGGTTATTTTACAATACATAATGTATAGCTTATCAGCTGGAAACTACCATGAAACATTTACTTCCTTACACTTAGACTTATTTTTCATAGGCAGTGTCCCCCACACGCATAAGGAAGAAAACTTGATAACCTCTAAGCATTTATTCTGACAAATATGAATACCAATATATACAGTAGCAACATCTGTTCACTATTGTTTAATATTGGGTAGATTTGAACACTGAAACCTCCAAAATGAAGAGTATGATCTTATCACTGGGTAATAGTGAATTCTTAAATCATGCAATTATAATATTCCTATTCTCAATGCCAACATTCTCACACACATAGCAACTGGAACTAATAATTTAATTAATAAGTTATAAAAATAAAAGATATAAAGAATTAAAAATTTATGAAATTATTAATTATATCATTAAATTAAGATTAACATTGAAATAATCCTTATGCAATTATATCCTTAAACAGTAATTAAATAATTTAAAGGTAATATGCCTATCAATTTTATTTAATAAACAGATATTATACAAGCATTATTAATATTTGGATATAAATATATTCATATAAAATTATAATTATAGTACTTACAATAAATTATAAATCTTTAATTGAATTATCAAATCGACCAATATAAGTTTGCATTCTTTAGAATAAGGTTAAACAAGGCACATAAAACATATTAATAAATTGTATCAAACCTAATTGGCATGTAACAGCATCTGATGTGCGACAATCGCTAGCTGGCATTGTAATAGTATATATGTAGATGGTTCCATTGCTAGTGCCTATCCATAGGGTTGGAGTTGTAATAACATCTATAAAAGAATGCTACTTATAATTTAATACAAAATACCGGAATTCAAGAAAAGATTTTAATATAAAAATAATAATATTCATAAAAAAACTCAGTCATCCCTATATTCTAATATTTAAGTTATTTTTAGTCACTTATCTCTTTTAGTATTATTATTTATCAAATTATAAAATACCAAAAGAAATTTAATGTAATTAAATAGCTCAAACTTTTATAATACAGAACATAACTATTAAAGTAAAGAATATAATTATTTTGTGTAAAATTAAAAAAATGACATTTTTTATTGATTAAAATTTGAAACATATCTTAACTTACTATTAATAATAAAACTTTGTGCAAAATATAAGCATTGAACAGAATTAATGACATCATCAATATGGGATTCACCATCTCCATCAAAGGCACGGATGTCAGTAGATGTTGAGCTAGCAAGAGTTGGATCAGGACTTGCAGTAAAGCTGTCTCGTTTCATGCTGTTTTCTCTAGAACTAAAGGCCAATATAGATAATTTATGAGCAAATTTTAAGAACAAATCAAAGAATTTTTAATTTTACAAAATACTAATATTTTTCTTAATCTCAAATTATTATTTAAAATATTTAAATATAGAATGAAAATACAAAAAAAATGTAGGCAAAATTCAAAAATATATTTTCAGATATTTGCTACATTTTTAATTTCAATAGAATGTATATTCATAGTTTGGAAATCGAGTCAATATCTGAATAATCCAAAATATGAGTATAATTAAATAACACTATAAATATATTGTAATTAAATTTTCAATCAGGACAACATTATCACAGGAAAATTAATTTTCATTATTTATAATTTTAACTTGGATTATTAATTTATTTCCAAATTATGATGATGGTTAGTTATATTGGTATGTATGTTGGTTGAGTATTTACAAATGACTAATAGAAGGCACTACTGAAATTTGTTTTCAAGGATATTCATAAAACTCACATTCTTTTAGGATCAATTGGAATCAGTGGCATTTTAGAAATTGTCTGCATGTTTTGTTTATAGTGAGTATTCTAACAAAGTAGGTGAGTGACAGAATGGAAAAAACTGGGGAAGGTTTCTATTGGATGATTTTTTATGATTTTAAGAAAGGCTTCACTTAACAAAAATGCTTAGCATTACTTCGAGTAGCTTTTAATAAGGAAGTACCATCAGAAAAAAACTGTTTACAACTGGTTTGCAGAATTTCATCATGGTCCTGCAGCCATGAGTCAAGAATCTCATGAAGGAGGACCAAAATCAGTAGTGATTCCAAACATCAATGCTGTGTACAAGATGATTGAAGATCAGTATATCACATATCAAGAGATAAAAGCATCCTTTGGCATGTTATAGACTGTAATACATTTAATTTTGCATGAACACTTAGCTGTTAAAAAGATTTGTTCCAAAAGAATTCTGCACAATTTGACAGAAGCTCAAAAAGAAGTTTATGGAAATCAGTGTGTAGAAAATCTAAAAAAAATTAAATAGAAATCTGCAAAATCCATGTACAACATTGTTTCAGGTGACAAAACTCTTCAATACATTCATATGAGCTGTAAACTAAACAATATGCTGTTTTGGTATTCCCAGGTGAACTAAATCCTTCTAAATTTGCTCATTCACGAAGTATTTCTAAGAAAATGATTTCTTTTTTCTTTAAGCTTGCAAAAATGTGTGGGCAGCGATTTTTATCACCTCAAGAAGCTGTTGATGTTTTTAAAATCATGCTTTTAAAATATTAACTTCAGAATGAAAGAACTGTTTCAAGAATTGGTTTGAATGGATGGAAATGTTTTTAAGTCTTAAAATCTAATATTTTAAATAGTAACAGAGCAGTTAGTTCTCAAAAAATTCTTTTTCTTATTACATTTTGTAGAAATTTCAAAGGCAATCATCATGTACATTGTGATTTATTTAATATGTAGAAACATTTAAAAACAAATCTTTAAATTCCAAAAGATACTAATTAAAAATGCATGCTGAAAAGAAATTCATCATTAATTGTATACATTTATTTGAATTTTGTAGATAATATATATCAATAGCATATAACACAAAAGAGTTTAGGTTATGCAATACTCTGCAAAATATCTTCGACATTTAAAAGATATAGAAGTATTTGACCACCAAGTACTTAAATAAAATATTACAACATACAGGAGTTTGGCTTTAAAAGCTTACTGTATAAGCCATTCTGAGTCTCAATTTGTATATCAACTAGGTAAATTCACTGATAGTGGAATCTATAATCAGTCTTTAATTTTGGTGAAGAACCTTAAGGCTAGCTTTAACTGTTCCCTTAGATATTAAAGGTGCTTTTCATAAAAATACTTATTGAAACCATTCTAAAATCTCTTTTTAGAAAGGGAATCTGTTTTTGGATTTAAAAAAAATCTCATCAACAGATTTGTCAGTGCCTCCTTTTTAAGAGAAAACGTAAAGAACCAAGCCAAAGCTAGTTGTCTGCAGAGGGATTCTATAACCCACCATGTGTTGTTGTAGATTCCTTTCTAGAGGTTTTAGACAAGCCCAGCAAAGCCCCTATTGAGAATGCAGATGATTAAATTATTATCATCAGAGATAAATTGGCGAACAGGTCTCTAGCATCATGTCCAATGCCCTTAAAGGAATTGTGAATTGGAGTAATAATGAGTATTTTCTCTTTCCAAGAATCTCAAAAAACTACTACGATTGCCTTTAAAAAGAAAAAGCATCTTAGTCTAAACAGAATTTTTTTTGGTCATAAATTAACTTGACACAATAGAGTGAAATTCATAGGAGTATTTTTTGATATGAACTTAAATTGTAACAAGCATTTCAACTTCTGTATTGAAAGAGAGAAAAAAAGCTTTCTGGTCTTGTAGAATCCCAAAATTATTCATTGGATATACACTATGATCATTAGTCCCATCATTATTTATGGCTCAAAGGTCTGGTGGTCTAGAATCAGAAATGAAACTGCTAAGGCACATTTAACGAAACTTCAAATATTATTTTGTGTAGTTATATCTGGGTGTATTAAAACTTCCATTTCTACACTTGGAACTTTTGCTTGGCGTGTATGCATGCATTTTACATGCAAATTGAAGCAAAAGCTATAGATTGTATGAAAAGATTTTAAAACATAGGTCAGTGGATTGTTTACTCCAGATTTTAATCTTAAGGACACTTTAATGCTGATATTGTTAGTCATCCTTTTGTAAGTATGCCTACTGATTATATGATTATTTAATATGCTTTTGATAAGCCTTATACAATCAAATTTCTTTACGAGAAGACTGGAATAATGTTGTTATTAGTGAAAACTGTGCTTACTGGTACACTGTTGGCTCAAAAATGAATTCCAACAATAGGTTGGTATCTGCTGTCCAGCTGATGGTACAAAGTTGTCACTCCCTTTGGGAAAACATATAACTATATTTCAAGCAGAAGCCTTTGCCATTCTCATGTGCAGTAGAATATGCTTTGGGCAGAAACTATTGTTATAAAAGAATAATTATCTGTTATGACAGTCAAGCTACATTACTCGCTTTACAGAATTCTAAAATAACTTTTGTTCTTGTCTGGAAATACTACTTTACTCTGTGCAGATTGACTAGCACTAATTCCCTCACCGCAATGTGGGTGCCCAGGCAATCTGGTGTTCCTGGCAATGAGTTAGCTGAGGAGTTGTTGGCAAGGGCAGAGTCAACTACCAGTTTTTTGGTCCTGAACTATTTCAAAGGAACTGATCAGAAAAACTGTTTTTAATCCCTACAGGAAATAACAGTTTTTGAATTGGTATAATGCCAGTGATCAAAAACAAGGAGGTTCATTAAATAGAGCATGTCCTAGTAAAAGGCAAAAAATGTTATTAAAACTCAGCAGAAGCTGTTTAAGGAGAGCAGTAAAACTTCTTACAGGACACTACCATCTTAAGAGATATCTCACCATTATGGGAGTATTAGATGATCCCACTTGCAGGGGTTGTCAATACATGGAAGAAACTTCATTGCATATTCTATGTGAATGTAAAATTTTTCTGCACATTGATTTGAACACATGGGTCAGCATTTAATTGAGCTTCAGATACTACAACATATTCTTGTTAAATGTCTGCTGAATTTTACTTCAGTTACATGTCTCTTCAAGTAAAAGCTTTCTATTCAGGGTATAGTACAATAGACGTAGGGTCACAGTGCTAGGTTCCTTTGAATACCCCAATCCTTAATCTTGCCTTTAAAATATTTAAACATTAAGTAGTAAACATTTAATAATAACCAACTATTAACTAATTGTAAACAACCAAATATTAATAAGTCACTTTAAAAAGGAAATATGCCAAATGCAAGACATCAGCAGCTGAACATAATGACAGACTCTTGCTTTTTCATTCTACTTGCCATTCAGGCAACATGAAATTTCACAGGGATTGCTGTGTTGCCACAAGAGTAAGAAGTAATATTCCCCAAATGGTATATTTTATCTAATCTTACATCCAGTTTGCTTATACATAACTTAAACATTATCCAAATTAGCAAATTAATGATTTCTTAATTATCAAACATGTTGGCAAAAAAAACTACACAATTAAGAAAAACATTTTTTTTTAAATGATTATCAGTTTTAGAAGAGTTTACATCATTAAAAACTACTTTATTATATAGGCCTTATTACAAACTTTAAATAATAAATTCAAGAATCTAAAATATATATTAAAATTTGGAATTGGAATTTTAGAATTTTGAATTGAAAATTGTTTTAACATAAGAAATAAAAATGAATAGTATGTTTGGTACAACACACAAAACAATAAAATAATTAAAATAAGCTTACATGTCTTCAGGTATATCACTGCTTATTGAATCATTGCGCTCTTTTTTTAACGATTTACTTCGTATTTTTAATTTTCGAAATGATTCCCTAAATGACTTCTTCAAAGATTTAGTCTTTGGGGCAACATTTGAAATTATACTTCCAGTATCTGCAAAAAATAAATGAAACAAATATATTGAAAATTAAATTAGAATTATTTGCTCCAGCATTCTCCTCTATTACTTATTTTTAGAAATTTTTATAAATTGTTCAAAAAAATCAAATGCATTTAAGAAATTTAAAACTCACTTTACATAAATAAACCAAAATCTATAATTATCAAATCTGTAAACAAATTGTTAAATATACACAATAATGAATATAAAATGTTAGATTATAATATTTTATTCAATAAAATTCAGATATATTTTAGACTTACTTATTTGTAAATCTGAAAGTTTAAGTATTTAGAAACAAAACATGTATTATGACATTATATATATTACTCCTTATTTTGATAGACTTTTTATAGAAAATTTTGTACATTTATGTATATTTTATTATATTATCTTATTGTCAAACAAAATAAAAACTAAATGATTAACATTTGAAACCAGTACTTAAAAATAAAAAGCATCACAAATAAAAAATAAACCAAAAATAAATATTAAACACAAAAAAAACATTTATTTACACTTGTGTGTTATCATATTAAAAAAGTGTCATCCATAGGATTTTTTTTTATTTAACAGGGCATTGAGGAGATTTATTTTGTCTCATAAATTTCTATAACATAAGTTGAACCATCGATTTAGCTACCCACTTACTTTATTAAACACAGAAAGATAATACAATTGAAAATCTTTTTAAATTAAAATTTTTAGCTCCCCCAGATCATAGAATCAATAAATTGCCAAGCAACACAAGATACTCTCATTACAGATCATAAAAAAATGTTAAGTAGAAACTTCTGTTTGGAGAGATCTGATTAGTTTACAGCATTTTGGTGCTTCTATCAATAAACATTATAGAAAATATAATAAGAAAAACCTAGCTAATTAATGACACAAAATTGAGAAATTAATTACCCTTGAGGTGAAACACTTCTGCTCAGAAGTTGGCAGCAGCAGCTAGAATAACTTTCTATCGGAACATTGGCAACACCAATCTTCTCCGAACAATAGCTCACTGTGAGTAACAGGGCAGATTCACTTTTTCCCCCGACAATGTGAACGGACTAGTTCAGAAATCGCTTCTCTCTCAGAGATTTTTTTATATTTGCGACTTTTTAGCATTTCTTTAATTAGCAATAAAATTCAGTTAATTTTCAATATATGGTGTGTGCTGCCATATTTAAAAATCAGTTAATCTGCACACTATACCCTTATCAAATTATAAATGAATGAACTATTTTGTCATATGTACACAATATGAATTTTATGAATAATTACTTTTTTGTACCTCAGAAGGAAATACATTTCAACTATTTAGAAATTTTACAATGATTTTTCTATTTATTAAATCAGTGAATAATAAATTATATATATATATATATATATATATATATATATATATATATATATATATATATATATATATATATATATATATATATATATATATATTTTAAAAACCTGACATTTTAGAGAGATTTACAGACATATTGGCAAATAGAAGTCTGGCAAATCATTTCAAAATATCCAAAAACTTATTTAAACCCCTGGAAAATGCTTTGATTGAGAAATTCATCCTTAAAATAACTTAATATAACTAAATAAAATAACTTAATAATATAACTAATAAAAATTCTTAATATAACTACATATTAGTTATAAAAGTGTATATTTATTTTAAAAGAAATTAGATTTTAAAATATTTACAGTTCAATGTATATTTTAATCAAATTATTTGAGTGCAAATGGGGTTAATTTCCTAATAGCTTTTCATTTTAGATGAACTTCTCAAAACAATTATACTTCATGGAAAAAAAGATATTATATTTTTGTCATTAAATACATATAATGTTTTAGCAAGTTACAACATATTTTTATTATTATAAAAATAAATATCCTTAAGAGCCTATAGTAATTCAAACAAGTTCTGAAACAAGTTTTTCAACATAAATTAATATAGACTATGCTTTGAAAAAATTTAAGACACAATGTCTTTGTGTTATTTACTTGTGTAAGCAAATTTTCTTAGGAAAATATGTAGCTCATTTCTACCTCTTTTAAAATTTAACAAAATTAAATACAGAACAATGGAGACATGCATTAATTAAAGATAATTCAGGAACTCAAAATTACTTAAGAAAAAGCCTTCAAATGATTCAGCTTAGTCTAAACTACATACTTTTTGACATCAACTATCTTAATGAAACATAAAATGCCAATTCAGTTAGCTACAATATCAAATATTACTCCCAAACAAGCTGAAGTGGTACTGTGTGTGATAATTACAAATTGGAAAACATTTAAATCCCTCACACCAAAAGATTATTTTCCAATTTTTGGTTGTCTACCTCTCTGTGTTTCATATTCCACAACAAATTTTAATTGGAACCTTTCTATTTCCTGATGGGAAGAGAAATGAACCATAGACATAATCCAGTGATATTTGGTTAATATTTTATAGTGCCTTTACACAATAGGAATTTATATTTGGTGTTTACCTCCTGGTATATATGAAAGTTCTTTCCCATAAGATTAGAAAAATGAAGCATTGCTTATCTCGGGCAGTCATTATAAGGATGATTACATTCTCCCTTAATGAGTTAATGAGTAGATGAAACTCCTTGGATTAGGGACATTAATCTTCAAAGTCCAAAATCATTCTACTGATGTGATGTGGATTTGAGGAGGAAGGTGCCAGTTCAGGTGTAACCACATCACCCAACTGTGATTCAAAATTATAAAGTGTTTAGTGGAAGACAAATATGAAAGACAAGTTACTTATACCCTTAAAGTGCATATGAGGACTCATCAGCATTACTATATAAGTATATATGCAAACATGCTTCCTTGAATCTGGAACCGATTTTCTTTGGATTAACGCATCTTGACATTGAATCAGTTTCCTGGAACTCCTGATCTTGGAAGATCATGTATACCTTTACTATTATTACTTCTTTACTATTCGATTAACAATTAGTTTTGAAATTCTAACTTTATTGGTGACAGCAGAACCTTTTGTAACTTAAAAGTCAGGAACAGGATTTGAACCAACATTGTACATGGAAATCTGCTTCTAATCAATGAGATAAAAGATGCCTTTTGTGTGTGATATATATTTATAAATCAAATATTAAAAAAGTTAATTTTATCAGATTGTCTTAAAACTTCTGCTTTCAGCTTTCTAAATTCATAGTTTTTAATTTTTAAATTAAAATTTTATACATTCCATGTTGAAAAAAGTAGAGTATTTAAAATTTAACATTACAAGCACAGCTGCACCTGTTCATGATTTTTGATGAAACACAAATTTAATCTGCATTTAATCAAGTCTAATAATAGAATTATTCTGTTATATATGGTTGATTTATTATTAAGTGCTTAAATTACTTAATACCTAAAATTAAGCATTATGAGTATGCATTTAGTAAAAAGTTTTCAAGATTGCATGCAAATTTAATTTTTTAAAATAGAGTAAAAAATATAGAAACTAAAACATTGTTTTTCTTATTTGTATAATTAATCGGGTGTGTAATGCCATAATAATTTATTTATTTATTTATTTTTGCAAAATTTTAATATAAAAATTACATAAAATTACCTGAAATATTTAATGTATACCTTGATAAGACACATTTCTTTTGCACTATATCATATAAAAGAAATCCATGAGTAATGCCAGCAGCTAATCTAAAACAAAAATTGCCAAAGTTTAAGAATTTCAAAATATTTCACTTCATTATATTGTAAAGAATTACATCAATCAAAATTGATGAAATTTAATAAAAACTCCGAAAAAATTTAAGAAAATTAATTCAACAAACAATTACGTTGTAGGATTCAAGATTCAAATTACATATTTTATACAATTATATAAAGTATTATAATCATGAAACAATTCTAGAATGTGACATTTTACATAGACAAATCTTTAATGAAAAATAAAAATGTAGCTTATTTCATAAGGTCTTATAGTTAAAGATTATAACATTCATTTTTTAATTCTTTATATTAATATTCATCACATAAAATATTTAAAGAATTGATTCCATAGAATTATATTTTGGAGTTTAAAATTTGAAATTTTTTGTAAAAAAATTCTAGAATCAAGTTTTGCATCTGAGAAACATCATAAAAAATCATACTTGCGAACTTCTAGCCAATAAAAAAAAGGCTTTTATTAAGTATTTTTACAAAAACATTTTCCCAAATTTTTTTAGCCCAATTTTTTTGTGTTTGAAAAATGTTATACAATAACATTAATCTTCTTTCCTATCTAATAATAACATACACTGAATTAAAACTAAAAAATCTTATTTAAGTATTAAGTTCCTATATTGATATACACATAGAGAGAGATAAAATTCAGTAGTTGCACTAAACAGTGACTTAATTAAGGAATGACTTTGTTCAATTAAGGAACGTCAATTCACTTCTTTGCAATCTTAGAAAGAGCCTCCTTCAGTGTTTTTATCTTTCTGACTACAAAAGCTTTTATTTAGTGAGATTTGTTATTTTTATGAAGGATTTTGCTTTGTTATTTATGCAACAAAAACAATTGTTTATGAATGAAACACCCCAGATTCATAAAACTCGTTTGAAAATGAATACTTTCATGATAGGCTTGCCATGGAGCATTTAATCATTTAATGAGTTATAGCACTTTAGAAATTATAGCACTTAAGAACAAATAACAGCCAAGAATGCTATTATTTGTATGGTTCAAGTCTGAAAAAACATTAAAAAAAACTTTTCTAAATTTTATTGCATGACATAAATGTACCTTTAAGAAATTTCTTTTATTATAATATATACATAATAGAGATCAAATTTTTACTACACTGAAGAATGAAAAGATGTTAGATTTATAAAAAAAACTTTTTTAATGCAATGAGATATGAAAATTTAACAATACAATTTATGATAACATAATTAATTACATCTATACAAAATAAGTGTGATTAACATGGATAAAAAAATTTTGATAATAAATATCAAATTTTTAAATAAAATATTTTAAAATACACCAATACTACAATTTTTTTATAAATAATTTTTTTAATAAAACTCACAAATTCCATTCAGCATGGAATGCTAAAGATGTTACTGGAACAGGAGGAGATATTTGAACAACACATTGCACATGAAAACCTTTTTCATATCTTCGTTTACCAGTCTTGACAATTAATGGTTGAGAATTATACCATGAATTATTATCACTTTTATCACCAATTGTCACATGTGAAACCTTTAAGAAAATTCAAAACGTTAATTTAAATCACAAAAGTTCATACATATTTAACAAATATATAGATGCTGCAAAAATATTAAACATCTTAAAAATATCTCACAAAAATATAATATTCTACTGAAGAGTAAAGAAACAACATGATTTTAAACATAGAATCAGCATAACTACCAATTATCTATAATCAAAAGGACTTTATAACTAGTTTCACAGAAAAATGTCATGAATTCTATCATTTTTAATACATAATTATGTATAAGTTAAAATACAATAAAAAAATAAAATAAATTACATCTTAGTTTCTAAATAAATTAATTTAAATTTGCAGAAAAAATTTTTTTTCTAAAAATCATGAATCTTTGAAAAAGAATCGATAAAACACTTTTTCATATCATTTTTAATTTTATGCGATAATTTGTTTAAGAAATAGTTCATTATTTTTTGTCCACTTTTTTATGTATTATTGACAAAATGCTTGAAAAAACAGAAAATTGTTAATGCAAGTGGTTTTTATAAACTCTGAATTTATATTATATGATAAATGAATTTATATTATTTGATATATTACACTTAAATGTGGTTTCCATGTTCTAAAGAATATCATTTTCTATTTATTGCAAAGTGATTAAGAAATGCAAGGAATTCAGTAGAAATATTGTCAACATAAAATCCAAAGATTGTGAAATTATATCCTCAGATAAAAAAGAGTATTAAGTACAAAAGATATAATTGGCAACCTGACAGACTTGAAATAGTTAAATTTTAGTTTAGATTATGACTTGTTAACATTTTTTTTAATTTGAGTAATGAAATAAATAAATCCTCTTTGACAATTTCCTGTAATATAAAATTTGGTGCAATAATTTTTGAAATTAAAAATAAATTTATAATTTTTATTTTATCAATCAATTTAATTTGATTGCAATAACTTTTACAATATAAGAGTATTATTAACACATTCCCATTTTAGCAGAGAAATACATTCATGAGTGAAAGTTCATATTCAACTTTTATCTAAAATATGCATTTTTTGCTTAAGCTTTCATTCTATGAATTTTTTAACATGAATTTCTTTTTAAAACTTTTTATGACAAAACATAGATAAAGATTTAGTGTTTTGAACTGATATTCAAGCAGTTTGACTTGGTGAGGTGTGTATATTGGTGCAACACTTTTCGGTGATTTAAAATGCTAGGTCATTTTCTTCCAATGCACCTTTTACAATAATAGAACCTCCATTCAGAAATTACAGCAATCACATTAAGTTGTCTACAAAATAAAGCTACTTTTCTGTAGTCTGCATAAAGAAATCTTGTTTGAGATAACCTAGCAGGATAATAGTTTCCCTCATTGAAAAGAAAGGAAGAAAATAAAATGCTTTCGTATGCTTGAAAAAGTTTAGCCTATTGAAAAGGCAAAAATGTCGTACGAACTTAAAAGTAGCTTATTATACATAAAAAAGTTAATAAAAACAAGTAGTTATTATAATAATCTACAAAATATCTAAGAGACTCTTGTGGACTTTAATAATGATACTCTTAACATCTTATCATTAAAAAATAATGCTGAAATACAAATTACTATTTTCAATATTTGAGGACAAATAATTACACAAAAAGACAAAAAATTGATTCAATAGATTCAGCATCTAGAGAAATTTGGCTGCATAAACTGACACAGTGAAGATTCATGATGTAAATAAAAAACGGAATTGATTAGAATTTACTGTAGAAACTCAATAAAATAGCAAAGCTTTTATTTTATAATATGTAAAAATTAGATCTGTATAATAAAATTGAGAAAAACTGATCATGGTTCAAATAAATCATTGTATCATGATTAAAATTGGTTTATGAAAACATTGTACATGTTTAAGATTAATGGAAATGGAAAGGAATCCTGTTTAAAGAGATTTTTGAAAATAATGCATTTATAAAAATTGCAAGTTACAAAGACATACCTTAAATTTCATGATTTTAATAAAACACGTGGTGTATGCATATTAACAAAAAATGTTAACATCTAATTTGAAACATAAGCTTTGATTATGATCTATGAAATATGAAATTCACAAGACATTTGGTAAAATATTTAATATTTTTTTAAATATAAGAAATTAATCATTTTTCTTTGATTGATACATCAAATTAAAGAAAAAAGTAAGGTTTTCAGACTTTCTCAGTTTATGGAAGGATTAAACTGTTGTCAAACAAAAATAATAGTAGATAAATATTGAGAACTTCATTTCAGTGCGTTTAAATAAACTTAATTCTAAAGATAAGTTATAGCTTTATTAAACAGTAAATGTAATTCTTTATCTACACAGATAAAATGTTATACAAATATTCAGTAACTGGTAGAACCCAAATTTAGACTAAGTTCAATGAAATATGTTGGTATAACAAAAACCAATATTCAGTTGTTATAGCAAAATCTGAATAAAGATTTTCAGCATTTCTTACACAATCTTTCACTAACCATCAATAAAGTAGAAAAAATTCACATAAATTAAAAACAAAAAAATTTTTTTAATTTAAAATCAAATTTAAATTTTAATATTTTTTTGCTATTAATTTAAAAGAGGAAACATTTTATTCACGAAAATAATTAAAATTATAATAATTTTCTAAGGTTAAAAATATTGTAAAATTTTGCTTAAAAAACTTAGCCCTTTTAGAGTACTTGTACAGAAAAAATTACCTAGGCACAATATTTATAAATGATATCAATATAAAAATGTGATAGTACATTTCATTTTGCAAATATTGAAACAAATTTATGTTAACATGATAATTTAAAATAATACATTCACTTTTTAAAGATATATAATGTCACAAATTGTCTGTAAATGTTTCACTTTTGTACATATAGAATATAAGGGAAGATCCTGTATTTGATGCATTATAGCATCATATGCAGGATGTATTATTTGTAATGCAAATCCCTTGTTATATAAAATTTGACAGTAATTCTTATTATTTGCTCAAGACACCATTTCCTTCAAATGCATAATATTGTGATAAAAATTTAGTTAAGACTTTGTGATTAATTATAGTTTAAGTTTTGAATTTTATATACATGATAATATCCACTACAGTAGTAATTTATGACAATTATTTAACATCTTAAAAAAAACTAGAAATGAAAAAATTTTTTACTATATATTCTTTTTCTGCTTCAATATCCATTAGCTGAAGTACAAATATTTGTCCCGCAGATCCACCAGCAACAAGAGTGCGGCTAAAGTCATTTAACACAATACTTCTGATTGCAAAACGAGGATCATCCATCAAAGGATCAAAATTTCCTAGCTTAAAATAAAAGTCTTGCATTCAATAAAGAAAATGAATACATTCATTTAAAAATTAAAGGAATGATAAGAAAATAAATGAAAAGTAAACAAAATAATTTGGAAGTGCTGTTACATTATAATAAATCAATATTTAAATAATTAAATTTACAATATGTGGTATGACAGTGTACACATACATAAATTTATATGCATTATCTGACACATAAACATGACATTTGAAACGTTTTTAATCACATAATCTATGGTTTCTATACAGGAAAATACAGTAAATAAATAGTATATAAAGAATAAACAAAAAGACATAGTAATTACTTTACGGAAAGGAGGCCATTCTTCACCAATACTATCATTTTCTTCTATGGTATCTACAACAATAAATATCTCTGAAGTACTGAAACTATGAATAAGTTGTAGTGAAGTTAAAGTTGCATTCCAGACTTTTATGCAACCATTTTCATGACCTGTGACTAGAATATTGTTGACATGATCATTATTGCCAGCTTTACCCCCTTTGATTGGCCACTCCTGTAAAGTAAGACTTTTTATTCATTTCTAAATAACCATTAAGATTAGGAATTCAGAAAAGTGAGAGATTAATATTTAATCAATCTCTTGATATTTAATCAATTGAATAATTAAAAAAAAATTTCAAAAAAATAAAAAAAACCTTTGATATATAAAAAAGTTAAATTAGAGAGGCATACTTTTAAACACTCTTAAATAAATAAATATGCATTAGAAAAATTCTATGTTAACTGTTAAGCAATTCTAAAAAAACAAAGAATATACTCAGTAAAAACTGAACAATTACAACCATTTACTGTGATATTATTACTTAATAAAGACTAATAAACATGGTTATATTTATAATAAATCATAGAAACTAAAAAAAAATTTAATTAAGAGATTCTTAAACTAGCTCATACAAGTTAGAAAGATAAACAATGCATAAAAATAATGAACGAAATATTACATTTTCAGAATAAGAGCCTGAAGATTCTATCTGACAATTTTTAAGCAGCCGCCACATATCTTTATGGACTTCAGAAATATATTGGAAGCATGTGATTGGAGATGAATGAGGAATTTCCAAATAAGGATACTTGAAAGGCAGCCAAGATTCAGATTCTAAATCTAAAGCAATAAGCTCTTCTTCCAATAATATAATAAGTGCACGAACATTATCAAATTCTGCAGAAAAAATCATGAAAAATAAATTTCACAAAATTAAATGACTTACATATTATTATGTTTATAATAGTGACATATTCTGAAAATAATTTGAAATATATCTTTGCATTTGTATCTAGTAACAATATTATTTTAAGATTTTTTTTTCACAAAATAGAAAAAATATTAAAAATAGCATTTTCTCAGCACCAACAATAGTATATCAATTTAAATTTCTTATTAATAATGAGAAAATATAAAGTCCATATGAAAAGACAATGGTTCTAGATGTCATTTGATTTTGTTCCTAAATAATCGATTTTGTTTAATATGTAATTAAAACAAAACCAATAGATAAAATCATTCATGTTGTAATATGTATTTTAAAAAAGTTGAATTTAACTAATTTTTACTAAAAAGAAATTTATTTTTATTCGTTTAAGTAGTACTATAAATTCAAATACATTATTTAAATATAATACAAAAAAGTCAAATACAAATTACTCGTACATAAATAATGGCAAATTATGCTTGAAAGTACAGTGAAAAATGGCAATATATATGACACTGGTAATTCAATATGATGGATGCAAAATAGTAAATAGTTTATTGAGTAATGCATAAATGCAACTAATTTATTTTAAATCAATGGATCATTTCATAACTACTTGTTCACTTTGCTTATTCTACGCTTTACAAAATTGTGGGAGTCATATGCATAATAGACAAACATGCAATATTTTGATTTGTTTATAATTCTAATCACATTTTGCACATAATTAGTAATTTGACCAAGACATAGTCAAATTATTAAATAAATAAATTTTATACTACAAAGATGAAGGAACTTTTTTGGGGAAAACCAAAGAGATCAATATTCAAATTATTACTAGATGGGCAAAATGAGTACAACAAAATATTCAAATTACTCTGCAATAAGCAAAAGCTTATTTTGCCATTTAACTTCTTAAACACTTTTTTTCTATAACAAAATTAAAGGTACTTCATTATTATTATTATTGGTCTCAGCCACAAATTTTCTTTTAAAAACAGCAATTTTAATTTTTATTTAGATTCATAAAAGAGAATAGTCAAGAAACCCAGCAAAATTTCTTTCCTGTTATGTAAAGTTTATAAACTTGACTTAATGCAAAAATAAAAAAGTAAAAATTCAAAAAATATTAAAATCAATACATTAAATTATGAAACCTGAAACAAAAGAAAAGTTTAGGAAAAAATGAGGTTAATTTTTCATTTACTCTATTTCTGAAATTTATAAGTAAATTAAAATAAATGATAAATAATGATAAATATAAATATGATTAAATTGTACAAAACATATTCAATAAATAATAATAAGCAATATAACTGATATACACCTGATTCATCAAATACATCAGATATGGTAAAAAAGTCTATAACTTTAGAAGATAAATCAAGTACTTCATGTCGTTCTCCACACATGATTGTCAGAGTATTTTTATCCCCATAATTTGATCGAGGCATTCCTCCAGAAAATATAACAAAGTCATCTCTGCAATGATTAAAAAGATGATATATTTTGTTTGATAGAAGAAAAAATAAGTACATGAAAATTTTAAGTTTTTTACAAACACAATTTCCTAATTTTACTTACAATACTTATATTTCTTAAATAACAATGACAAAATATGCAGATATTAAAAAGTATAATAAGATATGTCTGATTCTAGGCACTTTAAAAACAATAAGTAATTTTCTTAATTTTTTTAACAATTCTTGTTTAAAATATATCAAGATTTAAAGGAATTGGCAATAAAAAATTTTAATTTTTAAACATACCATAATTATATTTTATTAGTTACATAACATAAAAAAGAAACTTGCACAAAAATAATTTTAAACTAATGAGAGAAATTTTAAAACATTTTGCTACATAGCTCTGTTACAACTGAAATTATTATAAAAATTCAGGGATAAGGATTAAATACATAAATTTTATAGTTCAAAAATATATAACAGAATAGTTAAGCATTCATCTATGTATGACAATATAATATTTATGAAATAAAAGAGTTTGTAGCAGTATAGTATACCCAATATGCCCACTTTGGAAATTTTAAAAATGATTGAAATGAAAGTAGACAATATATCTGGGTTACATGTAAATAACAATATGTATCGTGAATGCATAATTAAATGAGAATTATTTATAAAATAAGTATTAAATATTACAAAACTTACCCTCCTTTAACTGTTTTCCATAAGATTTTATCTATTGACTTACAAGGGAATGGCCCTAAAAAAATTTATGAATTAAAAAATTTTTATAAGAATATTTAAGTTTTTTAATTAAAATAAAAATTGACTTCAATAAAAACATTGAACAAAAACAGGTAAAGAATAATAAATACAACAAGTTTGAGTATTTTCTGCTATAAAATATTTTTTGTGTAATATAAATATCAAGACAAATTATGCAAAATATTCAAAAAGAATTATAAATATTAAAATTGCATATACAAACCAATGAACTTAACAGGAAACAATGTTTTAATTTCATGATTGAAATAACCAAGATATATATCCAACTTATGATTTTAGTCATATATGTTTTAAGATATAAAAACATAATTTAAATATAAAAAATTTACCAAAAGTAATTAACTTCTATAAAACACTTTTAATTAATTTTAAAAACATGAAAAATTGGTTCTAAAATCTTGCTGTAAATGTAACTCACATCCCAATAAAAATGAAAAGCTTAAAATTTCAACATAAAACCGCAAATAAATAACAATTCTTTTAAAAACTTATTTGCAAAGCAATAAAAAATTTTTCTAAAAAAAATTGAAGTACGACTTTAAAATTCTGATGTTGATAAAAAAAATGTTTGAAGCAGGTAACATGCATAGATAGAACAAATAAAAAAATTAATGTTGGCATAAAATATAGTAAGAAAGACTTTATAATTTTATATACTTTTTGTTACTAATGCACTGTTTTTACTGTTAATAAATACTGATTCGAAATTAAACTCATGATAAACTAATTTATAATTTTATGTTCTACATAACTTCTCAGTTTTTCAAAAAAAAAAAAAAGAATCCATAGAATTTGGAATCAAAATTACTACTCATATATTACTAAATTACAATAGCATGCAGTTCTCCCAAATTCCCCATACAAATTTGTTAGAGCTTTCAGTGATATATTAATTTACTATAAGTTCCTATCATAACACTAAAGTCAGCCCAAGTCTCATAGAAACTTCAACATTATGCAACCATATAATAAAAAGATCCTTATAAGCTGTAGGAAGAATATCTTCACTCAGTTAGGAATTGAAAAAAAATCTCAAGATTTAAAATTCAAAAAATCCATTAAGTACAGAAAAATATTAAGTCTAATCTTCATTTGTCTAATGAATGACCAGATTCTCTATCTGAGAATGCATATGCTTGTTAAATATTATCCTAGTATTCTATAAGTTTTATGATGCATCAGGTTAGGTGTTAATTTTTTCATGTGACCATTATACAGATTTTTGAGGCATTTG
Organism: Latrodectus hesperus; assembly: GCA_037975125.1. Lineage (NCBI taxonomy): Eukaryota > Metazoa > Arthropoda > Arachnida > Araneae > Theridiidae > Latrodectus > Latrodectus hesperus. The sequence continues at coordinate 79,161,233 of CM075853.1, forward strand.
ATGCTAGTATAACTTAACTTGTTAATTAATAATCTCTGAGTCTCACAACTTTATCATGTATATATAAAATTAATGCAGAATGCAAAACTACCTCTTTAACATTTTTATGCATTATAAATAGCTACGTTAGATTTCAGTTTTACTAAACTTGCTCACAATAATTTGATTGAAATTTGTAAATAATCGAATTTAATGCTTAAGGGATTACAAATACAATTACTTTGATGTAGAAACATAGCACTGATAAGTTTCTACATCAAACTTATATATATTCTCTGAGTATAGCATATTTAATAAAAAAATTAAGTAATTAGATTGCATGAAATAAAAAAATAAACATTTAAAAATTTTTATAGTTAAAAAAAAATAAAAAATTAAGATCAGGTTTTCAATCTGGTTATAAATTTGAATACTGAAATTAAACTGCTAATTCATTATGATTAGTCAAACCATTTAATTACTTTATGAGATTTATAGAAAGAAACAAAATGCAACAAATAACAAATAGCACTGCATAAAAACTCCAATGTGTGGAAAAAAAACTCTGTTGATACCCCTTCTATCAGAGTAAAATTAGAAAATATTGATTCCATTATATTACTCTAGATATATAACATATTTATTGAATAATGTTAATAGCAGAACAATAAAAAAAAAACTAAAATATATTCAAATTTGCACACTATAGTTTAATTAATTATAAATATAAACTAAAAAATTAACTTTTTTACAAAAAAAAAAAGTTTATAACAAAAAAGCATGAACAAAGTAATATGATCTAAAATTGTGTTTACAAACCATATGGTGTCATAGGCACTTCAGCAGGCTTGGAAGAATCTTCTGTACTCCAAACAACATAACTACCATCACCATGGGAACTCATAAATCTCGTACCAGAATGTTGCCAAGCTACAGATTCCAAACTCTAAACGATGCAAAAAATATGCAAAATCAAAATTATATTCTTACAAATAAAATTAATTACATTATATATTGTGTAGAATATAACATGCATTATTATATAAAAATAACAGTTTATTAATGCTAATCCTTAATCATATTATTTGCAAAAAAACCATTTACCTTTGGTAAAAACACTTAAAATCTATATTATTCTGAAATTACAACTGTAAATAATAGACTGGGCTTATAAAACTTCACTCAAAATTTAAAATACTTAATCAAAAAACTGTTGTTATATTTTCAACATTTAAATATAAATTAATAATATACCTGACTACTTATAAATGTACTAATGACAACCAATTTTTTAACATCCCATAAAGCTAATAAGCCTTGCTGGTAACCAATGAGAAGACAATCTGGACAAGTAGGTTGATATGAAATAACTTTCACAGCACCTTGCTTTAGTTTCTTGTCATCTGGAATGCTTTAAGAAATGTAATACCATATTAGATAATGTGTTTAAGTAAGTTAAAGAAACTAACTCACTTGATGTTAAAATTTACATAAATTTGGTAAAACATTTTAATACAAAACTGAGTAATTCAAGAAGCAGCAAATCTAGAGTAAATTAGAATAATTTAAGGTATAAATTATTTAAAACTGAGAAATTAAATATAAATAAAAATGTATATAAATTATAGGATAATTTGCAGCAAATTATATATAGCAATTTTACATTATGTAAGTTTAAATTTTTTTTCTTACTTCATAAATTAAAGAATCAGTAAAAAGATAAATTATTTCAAAATGAATAGAAATGTAATAGAAATGATTCCTAAATATGTAATGACATATATTTTTTGATGTGATTTTATTCTAAAGTACATTCTAATATTTATGCATTGCAAAAAAAAAGCTTGTTTTTATGATAAAAAGTAAAGAAAATATGTATATATTATTAGTAGGCAGTTATGTTAATAGATATATTATAAAATTAAAACATAAAACAAAATTTAAGAAAAGACAATTCATACTTTTGCACAACGACATCTTGATAAATGACACTTTCTGCAATTTCAAATGTTTCCACATTTAGCGTATAAATATTGCCACACATTGTGCCCAAATATAAAATGTCGGCAGAAGCATTCAGGAAAATAACAGTTATCTTCTTCATTCTATAATAAACAGTTAATAAAATAAATTTCTAATCAATATAATAAAACTCAAATATTCTCTATTATCTTACTAATAAAATGTAAACTTACAATCCAACTAGAACAAAAGACTTTATTTCTTCCAAACACCATGAATCATTCTTTTCATTTAACTCCCACAAATGAAGACTATTATCAGAACACAAGCAAATTAGGCGAGCCTAAATAATACATGCATGAATAAATTAAATTCAAAAAAATCTGAAATTTCTGCTAAACCTAAAAGGAAAGGTTTTATTTTAACTGTCATATTAAAAATCAAAAATAAATATCATGTCAGAAAAAGTTATTCAAAAAGACATTCTTTAATGAAAAATATATTTTAACTTCATCAAAAAAACAGGATAATTTTTAAATATTTGCAGTGTTGCTAAAACAAATTAGATAAAAGTTTAATAGTAAAAACAAAAGCAATATGTAATTATCATGGTTTTAATTAATTTTTTAAAACAATTTAAATATTCAAGTTCATAAATTCATTCATGATTCATGATATTCAAATTCATTAATAAAAAAAGTACATTCCTTTGATTTCATTTGAAAAAAGTGCATGTTAATGTAATGCTTCCAAGCAGTAATAGAAACTTGATAAAATTTGATTTAAAATGTACTTAGGCACATAAATAATCATATGCAAATATTAAGCAATCCAGTATTAAGAAAATAAATCATAAAATACATTAAAATTTAAATAAATAACTTTGAAAATACATTAAAATATTAGAGCTAATAGCATGAAGCTTGTAAAATAATAAAAAGTTAGTTTCTATTATAGCCTATCACATATTTTAAAAAAAGAATTCAGTAAATAAATTTTGACACACTAGAAAAACAGTACTTACAAAGTAAGAAAAAAGGATTTATAAAAATTATTTTACTTGAATTTATTTTAAAAAATACTTAAATAATCATTCATAACTGATTATGTGTTGACATCTAGATGATTTTGCTCATAAGTTTTATATTGACATTTTTTTCAATATAATGCACATTCATCAAAGCAATATACCTTTGTTTCCACTTACTCATTTAACATCAAAATTTATGGGTGGAATAAAAATGATTATATATCTAAAATATTTTAAGGCTTCCAATTAGTGTAACAAATGGTGATTTTAATTTTATTTCAAAGCTATTTTATGTCCCCTATAGTTGAATTATTTATGTTCCTACTCAGTGTAGTAAATAAAGGAATATCAGTTAAGCTATTAAACACTTTGATTTTTTATTAAAATAAAATATGAAGAAAATATTTTTACTAACAGTTATTGCTGGGAAACACTAATGTCTAAAAGTAATATTATGATTTCTTTTCAGAACAATGTAATCAAAATTTTATATCACAGAGAAATATTGAAAAAATATTTTTAATTACTGTATAGGAAATCAAAAACAATGATTTAGTAATAAAAATTATTGAATAAAAAAATCACTAAATATATTAATAGCTCAACATTATTTTCTCACTGACTGATATAACTCCGAACACAAGACTTTGATAACTACAATCCTTATTGTATAAGATCAGTTTAGAATATTTTATGCAAATAAGAGATTTTAGAGAATTCATATGAAGATATGTATCAATTGAAAAATTTTAGAGATTTAATACGTTAAATTTAATACATTAGATTAAATACGTTAAAACTTACTGTTAATATAGCTTAAAAAACACTCTATTTCTCATATTTCATTTTTATAACAAAAATTGATGGTCTGACACAATTGATTCATTTTAAGTAATTTAATGAAACAAATATAAGAAACAATCCAATATTCATATTATAAATTCATGTGACTCTTAAAAGTAAATTTACTTTAAGATAACTTTTGAATTTTTTTATTTTTTTTGTTTTACTTGTTTATTTTAACTGCTAATGTTTTTATGAAAAATTATATAAAGCATGAGGTATGTAAATACTCAGAAGTTCTAAAAAATAAAATGTAATAACTTTCATTAATTGAATAAATTATGCAATCAATATTAAAAGTTATAAATCTTAATATTTACACATATTGATCTTTGATTCAAGCAAATCAGATCTTTTAAGAAATGCTTGTGGTTCCTTAACTAGGAACTTCCAAATACTAATCTAAATTTTTTAAAAAAGAAAAACCTTCGATTTAATAATTTCTTACAATTAGTTTCCTTAAATGATATTTCATAAACATGATAAAATAAAAACAGCTTATAATTAACAATAACACTGAATTTAGGAGTAAGGATAAAAAATTTTTATATAATTTTAGCAATATCCATTAAAATTTGATATTCCAATTTAAAACAAATAAAAATTTATTACTGTATAATTATTGTATAAAAAACCAAAAAACAAAAAAAATCAACTAGGAGTTCAAATTAAAATAGAAAAATAAACTTTGTTAGTAAATAAAATATTTCTAAAAATAACCATATAACAGAAAATAAAACTTCATCTTATGCTTTTCAAAGATATTCTTTATGAAATAGAAAAGTTGTTTTGAGTAAGCATATATCGTTTATGGATACAGTAAAAAATTTAATGATCAGTTACGCTGAATTTTAATCTTTCTTAAAAAAGCTACATTATATGAGTAAACATCTGCTTACAAAATGGGAACTTAATATAAACCTAAGAACATTATTAAACAAATTAAAAGAATGTTGAAAAAAGTTTTCCTTATATACTGAGAACTGAACTCAAAATAATCAGATGAAGGAATGATAATGGGCAATTATAAAAGGAAAACTATATGTACAAATATTTTGCTTCTTAATTATTTAACTATAATAAGATTACACTGTTAATGCAAAAACCAATTCTTACTTTCTTAGAGATGAAAATCAAGTCAGTAATGCAGAGCTTTTGCCTAAGATCCCCACAGAATTGTACACCAGGTGCCCCATATCTAAATTATGTTAAGGAATGGAAATCTGCTATTATTATTCATATTAATAATTAGATAAGACATAAATAATAGGTAAGATAACTAAAATTTTATACGCCAGAAACTCGACTATCTGGAAGTTACACACAATACACAATTCAACTAAATAACTTTTCTTTTACAATAACCTGCTTTACATTCCTCGACCAATTGAATAATTTCAGTTGTTCTTGCATCCAATGAATGTAATAATTTAGTCATTTTACATCTGCTGTATAATTAATAATTAGCTATTATTTTTTGCATACATGAAAATACCATGATTTGGTTAAGATAATTTATCAATAATCAATTATTTTTATTTAATCCATTTTCTAAGTACATTATTTGACTATTGCATAGCACTCTTATAGAATCATGTCTTCAGTTTTATTTATTTATTTATTTATTTTCATTTTAGCTTCTTTTTCTGTACAAATTTTGCAATTACTCTTTTATGTATCTTTGTCACAAATAATCTAAATTTGACAAAGATGTAACTGCAAGATAATATATTTGACATTGAATGTTCAAACATTATTTATATATATATATATATATATATATATATATATATATATATATATATAAAAGAACAACACATTTTAGATTCTAATACTAATAATAAAACTACAGCAATCATATATCAAATAATTATCCTAATAATAATGTATTTTATTAATCATTTGAGACAGTACTGAGCACATCCAACAATAAATGTTAACGATGTTTAATCATCATTCATACACAAATTAATCATCAGTTAAGCAAGAAGTTTTAAATAGCTAACTAAGTGGATATCTTACTATACTAATATACAAACATAAGTTCTGAATTATTCCAGATTATTAATCATAAAATTATGTGCATCTAAAGAAGAATAAATTAATCATTAGTTAGAAATATTTTATAATTTATATAATATTCTAAGATATGTATAATATTACTAAATTAAAAATATCATAATTTTTTAAAAACACAAAATATTAAAATAAATGAAGGATACATTCTGATTGACCCAAACTGAGTTCCAATTGCCATAAAGCAGAGATGAGGCTCCCAAGCTAAAGCTGTAGGTTTATGTGGAAATCCAAGAGTAGCAATCTGAACAAAAAATTTTAAAAAACAGAATTTTACACAAATATTAGATTTTAATAAGCATTTCAATCATTGAAAAATGATATTGAAAAAAATTATAGGTAGAGATTATATTTATTCTAATGCACAGAATTTCATTTTAAAATTAAGTTCATTTAAAAAAGAAATGTCCCATTTCACTGGAAAAATTATAATTTATTTTCATGCAGTTTAAAATATAAAGTCTTCATAAATATTACAATACTTTATGTATAAATTCAGTTTATACATTTTATTTTAGAAAATATAAACAAGAATTTTTACTTTAGTGAAAGTAACAAAATCTTCTACTGATTTTGCTATTTCAGTATTTGACTGCTGATTTTTCGTTCCTTTGAATTTAAACATTTTCTCAGTATTCAATCTGGAATGGATAAGAAAATATTAAACACATCACAATTGACCAAAGAATTCTGAGAATAATAACAGATTAGGCAAAGGAAAGACTTTCAATAAATATACAAATATAATAAATCAATATTTAATTTGTCTAATGATCAAGAACACATGTTAAACATGCGACACACATTGTATTATACTTTCAAACAACTTTAATTTCAAATCAGTCAATTTTTAATTTGTGCTCCACAAGCTAATGGCATTTTATAAACAATTCTGTATATCGACATGATATAGTTTTAACACATTTATTTAAGAATCTACAACATATTAATGATTAACATATGAAATTTACAAAAGTGCAGTTTTTATAATATTTAATACATTGCTAAATACTGTCTATGTTTACTACTTGAAGAAATTAGTCCAATAGCACATAAAACAACTACTACAAATTCTTGAATAACAAATCAAATAACAGCATTAATATAAGATAAGTTAATAGAGTTTACCCCTAAAATAATATTTTTCCAACATTAAAACCTAGTTTAATCTTGAGATTAAATTATCACACAAGCAAGAAACAAAATAAAATAAGAAACAAGTAGTATGGTTTACCATTTCAGTACTCATTATAAAAAATTGCCAAATGGACAGCAATCCTTATTCATATTTAAAAAACTAAATCTCACCAAAATTATAAAAACCTAATTGCATGTCACACAATTAACTCTTTCAATATTAGCTTTTTTTTTATCTAAAATTGTCATTTTACTGCATAGAATTGAATTCTCCCATTATAAATCTTTAGGTAACTTTTTTTTAACTAGTAATTTACAAATGTGACACTAGCTCATTTGATATTAACAACTTCATAAGAGCAGTATTATTAATTTATAAGTGATTTCTACCATAAATGAATAAATATGCAATCTAGATGTAAATAATTTAAAATATTATTTATTTTTAATTTTACAAGAGAGGATTTAAATATTATCATCATAATTTAGGCAATCTATTTCACATTGCAGATTATTTACTTTTCTTATTTGACTATGCATTTTTAAAAAATAAAATCACAAGAAATATATTTATTCTTCTTTAATTCCTAAGATTGCATTAGGATTATTAGTATATATTTTTATTAAATGAAAAGATTTATGATTAACCGAGAAAAAAATTTACATAATAGAGCTAATAATTATTCAAATAATTAAATAAATAATAAACTTTCAAATATTGGTTTCAAAATAGCAATTGTTAGAATATTTAAGAACTGAATGAACGTTTAATTGATATTTCACTTTCAACATACTAATACTAAATGCTGTTATATAGACTTCTTTTGATTTTTCTAATAAAGAATTTCACATTTCCAAAACACCTAAATATTTTTCTCCGAGCTCCTGTTTACTAACATTTTTACAATTTAAAAAGATATTCGATTTCTTTTTCCGATAATAGAATAGTATGTGATAAAGAAATACAAATTATCATAAAAATTATTTGTGCCAGAAACATAGTATATAGCACTTTTTGGTTGCACCCAGCTCTTAAAGTAATCTTATCTGCATCAGTAAAACTGGTCTGAATTTTTAACCATAACAGCTGAAAACAAAACCGAAAATAGCGAAATCACAAACAGCACTTACTAATTTATGTTTATATAGATAAGAAAATTATTTTAAAATAGATATATAATTTAATTTATATATACTTTTACTGAGAGACACTAAATTATAATTAAAATTTCATGATAAGCCCGAAAAACAATATAAAATGTAAATAACAACAAACAATAAAACCGACTCATAACACAGATACAGTTAACTAAGTAGAACTATAAAAACAAAGTACATTTGTGGCAAACTTTAACCAAAAGATTTTAATTTGTGAATCAACTTATAGGACATAAGAGCTACACATAAAATCTTGGTAAGGAATGACTTAATGTAAAAATAGTAATATGTAAAAAAAAATTACTTCAAAACTACAATACATAATCAAAAGAAATGCTATTATTAATCAAATCTCATACCTTTAATCAATGATTTGACTTCTATTTCATTTAATGTAAAACAATTATAAAATGTTTGTAAAAAGTAATATAATCAAGATTTAAAGTATTCCTATAAAAATGAACCAAATAAGAAGGGTAACTAAAGAAATATACATTTGAAATTCATCTACGACGTCCTTATGAATAGGTTTTTTTTGTGATCTCTTTATTTATTTTATTCATTTATTTATTTATTTTTGAAGAAAAGTTTATTCGAAAAAATCCAAATTAATAAGCTGAAAAAACATAGTTTGAAATTCGATTAAAATGATTCAATTTTGAAGAAGAAATATACTGAACAAAATAAATGCTCAAAAATTTGGAGTAATAATTATATTAACCAGGATTAAGTTTTAATATTTATTCAAAACGCAATCTAAATGTCGAAGTATTATTAACATAATTAAGAATTACATAATTGAATTTCGTATATTTAAATAGCTTTAAAGTGTAATAATATATGCATTGTATTCCTCACCCATTTACTTAAACTAAATTTAAGTGCTTCAAAATGTATCGCTAGTAATGTCTTTGGAGAATATAAAATATGCATAGAATAACCCAGGCCTGCGAAGAAATATTTAAGCCTTGCTCATGCTGAGTTTGCATATAAGTAAAATTCTGGCTTTAATTAACGTTAAGCATTATCCTAACGATTTCTTGTGCAGCATTATACTATTTTATTCACGTTTAAATTTATTTAGAAAAAATGAAAAGATAATATATATTTGAATTAAATATTTTAGATCCTATTTGAAGAAGTGTTTCACAATTAAAAAATTCATAGTTTGTTTCAATAATGTGATTTTGATCAAAATAATTGCTGCAAATGCATAAGCAGGAAAGGAGTGCGAGAAATATAATCCAATATAAAACCATTAAATATTAAAAAAAAGTACCTATTATAAAACAGATGTCAAGAACACTAAAATATATATCGCACACGTTTACTCTTATTACGGTTATTTGAGCTAATATAGACATTGAATTTAACTTACATTACATATTTTGTGATTTATTTTTGAAATAAAAAAACTGTAAAATTACACAAATTAATCAATTACCTGTTTATCTTGGTGCATTTAATACACTTATTAAAAACAAATATTCACTAGGAGCAAAGTTAATCACAATGGAAAAAAATTGTTAGTTTTCTGTTTCATTGGAATTTAGCCTTCAATATCTTAAGGAATTTGGTTTAGAGTGTGTAAAAACTCTAAACAAAATTCCTGAGTAAAAACTGAGTAAACTTCCTGAGTGAGACTGAGTAAAAACTAAAATTTAATGAATCAGAAATTTCCATTTTGATGAATAAAATATACTATATCCTTTTAAATATCATGAGAATATCCTTTATTTTATAAATATTTTGTAACTCCCTAAATATTGAATGGTGACGTCAGATACATAGACTCAAGAATGACAATTGTTAAAAGCTGTTGCGAAAATTGTAATTTAAAATTTACATTTTTAAAATTAATGATTATTAAGAATGCATATATAAAATTCTCTTACTATTAAATATCGACAAAGTTGTAAAATATTCCACAGATTGTTATTTCCATTCTCATAACATATATTGGAGGAAGGTACTTTTTCAGTTGACATTAACTATAGAATTAAAAGAAAAAGGATTACAATATATTAAATTTCGTGAAATGTGACCATAACATGCAGTTAATGTTTTCATGGTGCAACATTGGCTAGCAACATCTCAAATAGCTTCAGTATGGTATGCACTTCCCTTTGTCGGAGTAGGTCGATACGGATTCGCTGATAAATGTTCTTTATAAATTAAAATGTGTATGTGTCTATTAATTTACTCTACTATTACATTATCCAGTAATTCTGTTTCATTTCACTCTTAACATTTTAGTTGTGTACAAAAAGTTTTAAGTAGCTTGTAATGATTTCGACGACTCGAGATAGCGTTGCGGAGACAGCAACACGAGATTTTTTTTTTAAAAAAGAGGATAACGGCCATGTTGAGAATGTTATGTTGGTGTTCCTATTACAAAATGTTCCTGTAAATTAACGTTATGTTATGTGCAATCATAGATGATAATAAAAGAATTGATTTCTAATATGTTGTGTGATAAATTCACTGTGGAAATTTAATTCAGCGTCAGAACAGACGTGAAGATTGGTGGCAGCTTTTCGGATTACGAAAACTCCAGTGCTTTGTGAATTCTAACAGGAATCTTGTTGGATTACCAATAAAACAGATGAAAAATAGGGGTGATCACAATGTATACAATATTAACATAAAAATGAATTCAATATTTTTAGAAATAAATAACCATAGCCAGCCCAACGTCGGTGAAGCGGCTATCGTCGGCCAAACGGCAAAGGGCCGATGGATAACCATATATGGGCACGTACTGGCAATTACATGGGCCACATGCGGCCAATATGGCATTGATGGCCACCCGGCGTTGGGCCAACAGCGGACCGTACTGCCGATCCAGCAGCAATGACGACGATCGTCGTCATTGCTGCTGGGCCGACAAAGTGGTCGACCACTTTGTTAACGGGGCCGATGAGGCCAAATAGCGGCGGGACACTGCTGGCCAAGACGGCTGACAGCAGCGGCCCGATGGATGTCCGGCATCTTTGTGTTTGCTGGGGAGTACCTTTTCTATCGGTAGTGCCTTAAGGCCAATTGGTATTTTAATCTTAGTTTTTGTATTAAAATTTGGGAAAATAAAATACGGAAATATATTCATAATTCATATTTTGTATTAAATTTTGGGTTAGGAAAACTATTTTTATGGCACTCACTTATCCCTACTTAAAAAATAAGAATATTGAGTTCTTCTATAAACGTATATATTTAATTATTTTGTTATAATTGATTGTTGGTTTATTAAATAACCTTTATGAAATCGAAATTGTGTTGAATAATTATTGATGTTTGGAAGAAAATAATGATAAGGTATACACATATATATGTTTCTCTTTTCTGAAATGTTTTCCTTGTAAAATTTTGTGAATATTTTATGCTCGGATCAGATTTGCTTAAAAAAAGAAATTAGATAAATATCAAGATTCGTTAGTGTATATTTAACTAATTAATAATTGTCTATCAATATTTTATGACACAGCATAAGTGCATAATTAGTTTTGCTTCTATAGAACTTTTGATTAGAATTTATAACAAAGTTTTGTGATGATTTAAATGAGAAATCTAATGTATATGTAATTAAAAATATGAATATATTTTATTTAAATTATGAATGATTGATAGCATTTCCTTCCTACAGTCTGTGTGTATTTTGTTTTGATTTAGGATTAAAATGTACTGTAATTGTGTTGATTAAAGTGTTTGTTTCAATTAAAAAAGAAATAATTAAAAAATATATAAAAACTGAGTGCGTATTTCGATTTATTTTTATTTGTGACATTGAAAGTATAAAAAAGTTTTTTCTATGTATTGAATTTCATAATAAGAATTTATTATTGTGGTGATATAATATATTGAATTTAGAAATAGTGTTTTAATTTACCAGCGATAGAAAAAAAAGTGTGTTATGGTTAAAAAAATATATTAAAAAAATAACTTTTATTGCTTTTGTGACAAGTTGTTTTCTAATTTGGTAAAAATTGTGCTACATTATTTTATCAAACTTGCTTGATAATGAGTTTTAAATTCTTAGGAACAATCTGATACTAGATTATATTTTGTTAAATAATAATTAGAATAAGAATTTTTATTTGAAAATTCGACAAATTGTTTTATAAGGTATGGTTTATTATTAATATCGATATCGAAAGTTCTGCAAAGATTGGTTTTTTTTCTAAATAATCAATTAGCTAGTTCTATACATTTGTAAGCTCTATTCTTAACACTTTAGTAAAGCTTTCTGATTTTGTTCACCTAATTTTAAAAATGGCCTATTTAGCTAAAGCTAAGAAAACTGAATTGTTGGAGATATGTGAAAAGCTAGGACTGGAAGCAAATGCCTCAAATAAAATTCCGGAAATCAAAACTTTAGTTTTAAGTAGTGATATTTACAATAAGGAAGAAGTAAAACTTATCTTGGATAGAATTATTGAAGATAGGAAATGAATAGAAGAAAAAAAAAACTAGAAGAAAAAGAGAGAAAAGAACGAATGGCTCGCGAATCTCGTCAACACGAACTAGAAAAGGTTAGAACTGTCACAAAGAGAATCTAGTCAGAAAACTGAATCGGAAGCCAGAGTAGAGCTTAGTCCTAAAATTCCGTTAACACTCGTTATCCAAAAGTATGATGATAACCATGACGAAATGAATCTATATTTAATAAATTTCGAAAGACAAGCTGAAATGGCTCAGGTGCCGAAGAAAGATTGGGTTGCATACCTGTTAGCAGTTTAACCAATTGAATTATCTAATATGTTAGCTAAAGAATAGCCTAGTGATGCTAGCAATTATGATTTTGTCAAAAGTCTGATCTTGGAAAGATTTAAGTTGAATAATGAAAAATTGAAGCAATGTTTCTACCGACATCACAAGTCTTCGGACAAATCTTGGAGAAACTATGCCCAAGAACTCCTTAGTTATTTTACTGAATGGATTTCTGAATTACAGATTGAGACCTTTCAGCAACTTAAAGATATGATGGTTACGAAGCAGTTAAAATTTCGAGTGCCTGCAGAAGTGAGAGATCATTTCCTCGAAGATTGGCAAAAATTCACAAGTCCCTTTGAATTGGCTGAAAAGTTGGACGATTATGAAAGTATTAGAGAAAGTTTTAAGAAGAAAGAAGTACCCAGAAGAAATTTCCCCAACTTTCGAAATCAAAATTGGAATCACAAGCCTAAAGAAAATGTGAAAGATTTCAAACATAAATTCCAAATAAAATCTGAAACAATCTCAAGATAAAACAGAAAGAAAAGGATTTTGATAAAAGAAAAACTCTGCGTTGCTATGAATGTGGCTCAAGTAATCATCTTCGCCCACAATGCGATAAACTAAAGAAAACTACAGAATCTATTTCCCATGTTATGGCTGATAAAACTATTGATGAATTAATAGCTCGATATAGCAGTGTAGGTAACGTAAATGGAGTAGAAATGAAGATTTTGCGAGATACTGGTGCTACATTGGATCTGATCTGCAACAAATACGTGAAACCACACATGTATACGAATGAAAAGATCTGGTTGAGAACGCCATTGGAAGAGACTTTGACTTGCTTACTTCTTGTAGAAGTTGAACTTGAATGTGAAATGGGACACATAATGATTAAAGCTGCTGTTATCAGAGATTCATTAGATCAAGGTAGATATTTGCTGGGACATAAAACAGCTATGTTATTTGAAGATTGCAAAATTAAAAAATTCAATTGCACATGATGAATGCTGTATAAACAAGAGCCCAAAAGAAACTTTCTGAGCTGAAAGAAAAGGAAAAACACCAATCCATCGATCGAACGGAAGAATATTTAAACAAAAGTATGCCTAAAAATAAAGACGAAGAAACCATACCTTTGGTTGAAGAATTAGCAGTGAAAGATCTCATAAAAATTTCAACAAAAGATTTCATCAAAGAGCAACAAAACAGTGAAGAATTAAAACCACTTATTGCAGAAGCACGAAAGCCTACTTTAAAATCGAACAAGTATTTCTTATAAAATCATATGCTTTTCTATAAGAAAAAAGATAAAAATGGAACAGAAAGAAAATTGCTGGTTGTTCCAGAAAAATTTCGTGAGCAACTGAAAACGTTTTGTCACGAAGATATCGCTGCCCATTTAGGCGTAAGTAAAACTAAAGATGCTCTTTTCAAGACTTTCTATTGGCCAAATTGTTATAATGACGTCGAAAATTTCGTCCGATCTTGTGACCACTGTCAACGAATTGGAAAGCCTCGAGACAAGAAAAAGGCACCACTGAAAATTGTTCCTGTTATTTCTGAAATAACAGGTTGATGCTAAGCTGAACGTCGATGCTTGTGGACCGTTGCCTGTCAGCAGTTTAGGGAACAAGTATATAATAACTGTGATATGCATGTCATCAAAATATCCAGATGCTATTCCCACTCCGTATTTATGTTCTATTACTATTGTAAATGCACTACTACCGATTTTCTGTCGTCTTGGTTTCCCTAGAGAACTACAAACTGACCAAGGGACGTCTTTTAGGAGCGTACTTACGTCAGAGTTTTTGGACAAGTTTGGAGTGCTAGTTGTGAGCAGTTCTGTCCGACATCCTCAAAGCAATCCGGTGGAAAGAATGCATCGAACTTTGAAGCGAATACTCCGAGTGCTTTGTCTAGAATCTGGAGAAGACTGGGAGAAAGTTTTATCACATGCACTCTTTACGTTGAGAACAGTGACGCACGATAATACGATTTACAGAAATTGTGGTATGATAGAAACGCTGTAAAGTGACAATTTAAAATTGGTGATCTACTTCTTGTTGTGGCCCCATCAAAACCAAATAAAGTGTCCGTGAATTGGGTTGGTCTAGGGGAAATCGTTAAACAACTTTCAGAGACAAATTACGTTGTTCATTTTCCGAACAGTGACAAAAGTCAAGTTTACCATGTGAATATGCTAAAGCCGTATTTTTAGAGAAAAGAAAATGTTAATTTGATGTCTTTGGAGGAAAACAATAACAAAGAGGACGATGAAATTCCTAAGCTTGAATTAGAATCCCCAGATTCTGATTTAAAGGAAGTGTGGCAGTTAATACAGTCAAATACGCAATTATCTGAAATTCAAATAGGTGAACTTTGTGAACTGATTATAAAAAACTCAAACATTTTTTCAAATGAGCCTTGTTATACCGATCTGACTGAACATGATATTAAACTATATTCTGACAGACCTATCTGTGCCAAACCTTATAGATTTTCACAGAGACAGAGTGAAATTTTGAAAGCCGAAATAGAAAAAATGTTGAAGCTAAAAGTGATAGAGCCAGGAGAATCTGATTTTAAATCTCCTCTTATCTTGGTAGAAGCTCCTGGAAAGGAAGCAAGACCTTGCATCGATTATCGACAATTAAGCAAAGTGACCAGAACAAAGTTTTTCCCACTGCCTAATATAGAAGTGTTGATAGAAAAAGTATCTGTTGCGAAATACATTATAGTTCTGGATTTAACCAGAGGTTACTGGCAGATACCTTTGAGTAAAAATGCGCAAAGATATGCAGGGTTCGTGACTAGTTTTGAAACATACAGATCTTTGCGCCTTCCATTTGGATTGAAAAATGCACCATATGATTTCAGTCGACTTATGGCTAGTATATTAAAAGGATGTGAAGAATATGCAATCCCTTATTTGGATGAAATGGCTATATTTTCCCAACACTGGATGATCATTTAAAACATCTAGAGGACATTTTCATTAAGCTAAATGAAGCGAAGTTGCACATAAAACCATCAAAATGCCAATTTTCCCAAGCTTGCGTGAAATATCTTGGACATTTGGTAGGACAAGGGCGAAGAACGCCTGGCGAATTGAAAATTCAAGCTATCAAAGATTTTCCTATTCCTGTAAATAAAACTCAAGTCCATGCCTTTTTAGGGTTAGTTGGTTGTTATCGAAGATATATATTTTTAACTTTTTTGTCATAGCAGCTCCTCTAACCAACCTGTTAAAGGGCAAGAATAGAAAATCAACTATCGATTGGAATAGCTCTTGCCAAAGTGCCTTCGATGAATTGAAAGAAAAACTTTCTAATGAACCCGTTTTGTACAGCCCTGATTTTACACAACAATTTATTATTCAGTGTGACGCTTAAATATTGGAATTGGAGTTGTGATTTCGAAAGTGATTGGGAACGAAGAACATCCTATTATGTATCTAAGTAAGAAATTTTCCCCTACGGAACAAAAATACAGCACTACCCGGAAAGAATGTGCCGCTATAGTTTTTGCTGTTCAAAAATTAAAATATTACTTGGACGGTCACCAAAGTTTTATAATACAAACATATCATAATCCTCTAGTGTGGTTGGAAAAGAATACCGGAACTAATCCTATACTTTTACGATGGGCCTTGATTTTACAGTCCTTAAACTACGAAATAGTTCATCGTAAGGGAAAACAACTTCAGAATGCTGATAGTTTGAGTCGTATCCCTTAAAAATTTGAAACAAACTTACTTTAAAATCTTCTGACAAATATGACTTTAGTTATAATTAGATTAAGGATAATAATGTAAATGAATCTTCAAAAATTGCTCAATCGAATAAGATCCATTGTAAAATATTTTGTTAATTAAGTAAAATAAATGAAAAATAAAGATTTTTGACAAAATAAAAACCAAATTGTAATAAATATTCTACATACAAGTTGCGAGAGAAATTGATAATAGTACTTTTCTTTTTCTAATAATTCAGCGTGAAATGTAAATCATCATACATTAGAAATACATTACAATTCTGTATTTGAGTTGTAACAATGGTTATTATTATTGATATGTAAACAAATTTTCTAGAATATTCTCATTTCATTTTTGAACATTTTATCTCAATTGGTTCAAGAATAACTTTTTTTGTAGCCTATATTATTCAATTACAATCGTTTCCTTGGTGAACAAAAAAATTTATATGATAATTGTTTTGTTAAGCGAAGTATGTGTAGAACAATAAACACATTGAACAAGGGAAACATACACTATGTAGTAAAGCAACATTGTGTATATCTATTAAACTTTCAACAGATCAAAATATCTACCAGAATACCGGTCGTGATTTGATCTTTGACTCAAATAATACTTTCAGCTCAATGTTCTAAGAAGACAAAAATTCATATACTTGTATAATTTCAATTAACTTCAACATATCGTTATATATGTCTTTAAGGGTTTGTTTTACCTAATAGTAGTCATTGGACAGTTTGAAAAACTGTAAAAACTATTTGAAAAACTGTAAAAAAGATATTAAATTTCTGACTAAAATTAAAACATCACTTGAGAATCTTTTAATGATTTTAATTCTATGATATTAAAAAGTACAAGAATTTTTTTACAGTTTCTCAAGATTTAATACGTTTTAACAATATGTAACTGGTGAAACAAATTACACTATTTGATGACAAAATGGATTGCGAAATGTACACTAATAGAAAATTAGTACGGGTTTATTGAATGGAAATATTTTTACATATGTATTTAGAAAAGAATAAGATTTATATAAAAATGCTTCCACATTAGTTTCAAAATCTAAATTTGGTCCTAACAGAATCTGGTTTCAAAAATTTAATCTTATTGTCCAGACAGTTCTATTACATAATTAGTTAATTTTTTTCAACCAAATAAAATGCCAGTAATTATAAATAATCAATTTATAAATCCATCCCTTATTATTATATTTTAAATGGATATTCAATTTTGTTTATTCACTGCAGTCAAATGAGTAAAATCTAGCCCTGCTTTACACATTGCTCTTAAGAATGAAATGTCTCAGGTTCGATCCTAGCCACTATCAAATACCTGTTGATGAATGCTGCTCTTCTGCCTTTTGCATACACATCTGAGTGGATGCTTCTGAGTTTTTAGGGATTCCTCCCTTGTGACAAGTGAATACAACTCTTTGTATATAAATATAATATCCTGAAAGGATGTTATTTATGCAGTGGATATTGAAATGCCTTTCAACAGCCTTAGCCCGTTAAGCTGTCCATTACGTAAGATCAAAACCCCTGAATATTTGGATTCAACGTGGCCTCGTTATAGGATAGCACATTTCAGAACGAAATGCTATGAACTCGAGTCAAATTAACGTTGAACAACAAAGGATAGTTATTGTCTACTGCATTCTGTCAGAGTGAATGCTTGGATGTTTTCCAGTTAATCTTTGGTAAAAGGAAACACTATCCATTATCTATGAAAAGTCCCCCAGGTATGTAATTTGTTTAATGGATATATAATTAACGAATATTACAATTAATTTAAAAGGTTATTGTGTATTTTGATTACTACTAATTAGGCAAATATAAATTTTTGACAAATAATTTAATTACCAACACATAATTATACAGATAGAGATAAAGTTAACGAGATTAGATCATCATCAAAAGTGCGTTTGAAAGAATGTCCCAACTCTTTCTGTCGATCCTAAACTAAAGACCGGGAAAAGCTCAAATCTGCTAGGAGGTGCTGCCATCTGTGGACAGTAATGGGAGTTATCCAGAAATGTTGAAATGCTTAATAACAACCTCAGATGGTTAGAATACGCTATGAAAAACATAAGTTTTGAAAATGCTTCTTGTTAAATCATGATATTGCCTAATTTTAATTTTTGCAAAAGATTCTTATTTATTAATAACTGATAAGGTAATGAAAGTAAGTCAAAAGTAATAAAAAATAATAAAAAAAGCATAAAATTTTATAGATTTAATTTTTGAATTATTAACAATAGAATTATATGAACCGTAAAATTAGCATAATTAATTTTACATGAACCATAATTCGCCTAATTAAATTTTATTTGAACCGTAATTAGCATAATTAATTTTTGCAAAAGATTCTTATTTACTAACAACTTAACAGGTGGTCCCCGATTATGGTGGACCTAGTTAAGAAAGAGAATTTTGAATTTTTTGTAAAATTTATCCATGCTGTTATCTAATTCATTTTTCATTTTTAGATCTCTTTTTTTTCTCTCTGCTTTCTTTTATTATTACTTTTTTTCATCTCATGTATTATCTGGATTTGTTTTGTAGTACATTTGTTGTACCTTCGGGCCCTGTGTGGTATTCCTTGATGCACAAGGAGATATTTTTGTTTTCCCAAATAAAAAATAAAAAAATAAAAAAAAACTGATCAGGTAATGAAAGAAAGTCAAAAATAATAAAAAAATAATACATATATCGTTATTATTAAAGTTATAAACGTACTTAAGAAATAATTTTTGAGGAAAATAACACATACGAATTCATTTATCTTACTACTTTTATTCAGAACAATCAAAAAGAGGAAGTAAAAAAAAATATTAATAATAAAAAAACGGAAAATTTTTATAAATTTAAGTTTCAAATTATTCATAAGAGAATTATATGAACCATAATTAATTTGCCAAAATCCTACAGCTTTCGCGGTTCATGGGTTCAAATAGAAAGCACTCATCAAATTTTCGGGGGAAAATTATGCAAAGCAATGTGGCAGTATATTTTAAAAACATTTACTATTTATTTAGTTTTGTTCACACACACACACACACACACACACACACACACACACACACACACACACACACACACACACACACACACACACACACACACACACACACACACACACATAACGCTATATTGGTAACTCGAAATGAGATCTGGTGTATAGATCGGCCAACAGCAAACTAAATGAAAAGTAGAATGTTTGAAATATAATTAATTTAGTTAAAATGTTAATTTAAAAGTTAGTAATTTAGTTAAAAGTTAATTTAGTTAAAAAAAATTATTAAATATTGTGAAGTCGCGATTTTCTTAGTTCGCGTTTCAATGCATCCGATAGTCGGTATGTTGGGAACAGCGTAAGTACGTTCGCTGGAAGGAGTAAAACAATGTTTCAGGGTAAATTATAGTTTAAATTAATAATGAAATGAAATATAGTTTATTTTAAATTGTTAGAGACCAACATCCTGATACAAGTTACATTCCTATATGCAGCGATTCTCCATTGAACCGAGATTAATAAAATTCGGTGGATGAACAGAATAATAATTTTATATTCTTATAGAGCGATTTAAATATCTCATAATGACATTAAATTATATTTGGTACTTTTCTTGCATGACGTCATAGAATTATTTTATCATTTTATCACATTTCCTGGTGTTTTTCTTTCATCATAGATAAAAATATTTAAATAACCGACACTTGATTATTCTTCCTATGATACAGAAAAAGCTTTAATATTCACATATTGATTTCTTTGAAATGGAAAAAAAAGGGGGGCTCAACTCCAAAAAAATGAGATACATCTTTAATAAATATATTTTAGTAAATATATTTTAAATGAACATAAAAAAATAAACATACAATTTTATCCAATTTAAAATTAATGTTTCGGTATTAATAAGAAAATTTTAAAGATTTTTCTTGAAAACAGTTTTGTTTGATATTGATAGTTGTATTTAATTTATTAAGAAGAAATGTTTCCCGCAAAATAAAACATTAATGAAAAACTGAAAAAAAATTTAAACGTTTAATGAATTAATCTATTTTTCGAAAAATATATTTCAAATTATTAGCGAATATATTTGAATCTGAAACTGAATATTATATTGAATATTGAACTGAATATTGTATTTTTGATTCAATATATATTTGAATCAAAAACTGAATCTGTTTATAGTCATTAAAATAATTATGAACTATTAAAACGAGAGGAAATGCTTTTTAACACAAATATAATTTTTCTTTACTCAAATAAAGTAGTTAAGCCTCAAGGAGTTTTGCTTTTATTTTCAGAACAATGAAGTTTGAAAAATTGTAGTTATTTCTTTATTGCATCCTAATCTGATATAAAAATATTAAGCCTAAAGCAAGTTAAATATAACATCATATAAATAAACACTTCATCTCGTTTAAAAAAAATATACACATATATTAAGATTTTTATTTTGATAACTATAAATTTTACTTTTCTTTTCAAATAAGCTAGTGCAATGTCTTCCTTACTTCGATCTTTTGTCACAAAAATAATTGATTCTTAATTTCGTCATTTTTTGTTTTAGGGTCTGAATACATTAGATGTTGTTACGGCTTAAAGTGTTTTCGAAAACACCACAAGTATCCACCACAGAGGTGAGAGTTAAACCCACGAAACGTTGAACTGAAAAGCAAATTACTGACCAGCTCTCAGTCGGAAAGTGAAAAAAATTATTAACATAATATATTTTAACTTAAAGTGAGTACGCTACAGCAGAAATCATTAGAAAATCTATTTACTGAGAAAATTTATTCTGATTTTCCTTGCATTGGTCGAAAAGAAAAAATTGGTAAACAAAAAGACATGTTACATATTTTTATAAATATTAAATAAAGAAGAATTAGAGTTCGCTAAAATTTTTCTCAAAACATTATACTGAAACTCATTATTCAATCAATTACAAATTATGTTTTGTTTACTTTTAAGAGAATGACTTTTTAAATATTTTTTAATTTAAAAAATGTAATTACAGTGTGTGTGTGATAAGTGTTTTTTAACTGTATAATTATCATACACACATATAAATAACATAAAAAATTTAATTAGCTATTTGAGCTAAAAGACACATTTGAATTTAAAGTTAAATTAATTATTATACAGTTATATTATATAAATATGAATACATTTTTTTGGGGGGAATGAAAATAAAGAATATTAAAGAAATGTTTAAACACCATATTTACTCAATGTTGTCATCAGATTTATTTCTTAAAAATTATCTTTAGTTACACTATATTTTATTTGACTTTGACCAAATATTGAACGGAAAAATCATTAAAATAAAGCACTTATCCGAAACTCTCTTCACAAAATCAATAATTTAAATATTATCAAGAGATATTTCACGTGTAATTTATTTAACATGTATTCAAGTAGCTATCCTTTAACTGATGCTTTTTTATTTTGTGCCCACAAAATAAATATTGCACATATATGTATGAAATTAAGTTAAGAACCAAAAATTTTTGTTTCTTATTGCGACAAATGAAATAAATTCACATGTAACTGAGATTAGAAATAAGCGTTATTTTTAATGCACCTTAATAGTTCTCAAGTATTGTTTATAATTTTGAGCACTGTTCTTTCTACTCTTTCTTTATTTTTAACATTGTTATTAGAGATCGCCTTTCTCACGTTATTTTAATGTACTTATCTTACAGATTTTGATGCATAAATATTGTTATAATAAATAATGAAATAGCAACTCAATAATTAAAAAAAATTTTTTTTTACTGAAGTCGGAGGAAATATACACATGTGCACAAAACAGTTGTAGAAAAAAAAGACCCAGTTCTTCATATTTACAAATGAATTTTGCATTTTCAAGAAGCTATGGTGATGAAAATAACTTGTACATTATTTTTTCCTTTCTTTTACGTAACAACTATTTTTTCATGATCTTATTACACTATTTATCCAGTTTACATAGTACAGCAAATTCACATAAACACCTGGTACACCTGCTTGCCCACATCCAATGCCCCAGGATACTATGCCGACGACGTACCATTGACCTTTGCTCTTGCAAACCAGTGGGCTTCCACCGTCTCCCTGTGAAGATAAAATTTGGATATACAGTTTACATAAATTTAATATTTAGGAAGAAGTAATTGGGGACATTGAGTCAATTTCTTAAAACATTTAAATTTATTAATATATATATATATATATATATATATATATATATATATATATATATATATATATATATATATATATATATATATATATATATATATATATATATATATATATATATATATATATATATATATATATATATATATATATATATATATATAATATATATCACACAAAACTCAGTTTATATATATAAACTGAGTTTTTATGCATATATACATATATATGTATATGTATATATATATATATATATATATATATATATATATATATATATATATATATATATATATATATATATATATATATATATATATATATATATAAACTCACCTATATCTCAATGACACTAATAATAAAAATATTTGATTCCTGAGCAATTAAATATTTTTATTATTAGTGTCATTTTTTTGTATAGTGAGCTTTGAAAAATATGTTCTTCCTTAACTTTTGTATGCCAGCCTACGTAAATTTTATGACATTATGATTTAATTTTTTTTATCAGTTTTTATTAGATTATGTAAAATGTCTTAAAATATTATAATCTATACAATTTTAGTTTTCCTAAAATTATTTATTAATTCGTTTAAAGTCCCAAGATTTTATTAGCTTTGACTAGTGAATATATTGCGCAGTTTGTGTACATTTGTGTTATGTTGATGAAAATGTAATCTACATCTTTGTTCTCTGACAAATTACAGAAAATAAACTATATACTAATACGATGTAAGAATATTTAAATATGACTGTAACTTTGTAAAGTCTTTGAAAATGGTAATAAACAAAATTTAAATCACTGTAAAAATAAGTACCATGTATTTATATATTTGGACAAATGAAATTTCAGAAGGTCATTTGACAAAATGTTTTAACTGAATCGCGAAAGTTTGGAATATATAAAAAATATATTTTATATGTGTAAGTGATTAACACATCCAAAAAATATATTTTTTGAGTTATTTTTATTTTTAAAATCAAGGAATATTGAAGTATTTTATTGATAATACTTCAATATTCCTTGATTTTATAAATTTTCTGATTTCAATTTTTTCATCTTTATACATGATGAAAACATGCTTCATTATTTAATCCATTAATAAATATTTTATTGATATAAGTTGTTAAAATTATGCGTACAGAAACCTAATCAATTAACTGAAAATATTTTCTGAACTTCATCAATATAAACATAATTAAGATGTGGGCACAAGGAAGCATTAAATAAATTAAGCAAGAATTTTTTATCCTTCCCCAAAAAATGAACCAAAGCACAAAAAATATGAAAAGATATTTTGTGTTACATCACATTGAAAACATCGAAAGATTCGTTTTTAAATGTTCACCGTTATTTAGAGCTAAGACGGTTCAGAATATAATGATTTGATAATGTCTTTATATAGGGCAAGATGGATATTACATTTCTTGTTTTCTTTTACGAATGGGTGCATGATTTTAAATGTTGGGAACCGCAGATATAAAGCCTAGTGGTAGGAACATTCCCTTTGAAATGTAAGGTTCCAGATTTGAATATAAATATTTGTGGGTGTGACGTATTGTGCAATTATACAATTATATGGATATATATGATTTTTGTGTGAAATATATTTTGATTATTAATGATAGGAAAGCAAACCGATTCATAAAGATATTTCTTACCGTACAAGCATCTTTACCAGCCTCCCCACCAGCGCATAGGAATCCAGGATGAAGAACAAAATCTGGTCCGAGGTTCGTACTTCTTAACTCTGTACTACAGAGAGCTCGACTTACAACAGGTACATCGACTTCTTTTAATACATTCTGGTACTCCCCTTGAGGCCCTGAAAATAATTTTATGTGCGGAAAATTGTAATATTCATGGTTAGTCATGTAAAAACTATAAGAAAATATAATTAAAATATCCTTTCTTATATAGCATCTCTTATGCCCCAACATAAATCGGATGTTATGATATTTTTAATCCTTAAGATTGGCATCTATATTCCAATAAATCTTTAGAACTCATCAAAGAAAAGATTTTTAACCATTTCAATTCGTAATTTTTAATAGATATGATGATTTGATCTAGTATAGTAGATCGCATTAAAAGTTTTGCAGTAATAAAAAGGACGATTCTTAAATGTTTTTTAAAGTTTTAGATGCCGTAAAGAAGAAGGGAATGAGAAAATTTTGGAATTCAATAATGATGAATTCTTGAATACATTGCTTTCAGATGATAAAGAGTGTTTTGAGACTAGTCGGCTAAAATTATCGAATAAGTGTCAATCATCATTATCTGTGTGAATTGTGAGAGGTAAGACCTGTTGTGTTGTTGTGGCTTATCCCTCCTTGTTGACAACAACATCAAACCAGGTCCATGAGCCCGAACGCATTCAAACAATGGAGCACAGGCTCAGGGCTCGAGGATAGCTGGCATTTATTTAAACCGATGCAGGGCAAAACGTGGACAGGAGCAGCTTGAGTCGCATTGTATTTTGGACACAGGGGATAAATTTTGTTGCCAGTCACATGACATTGTACACGAGTGTGTTCACTTCGAAATCTTGTGAGAGTTGTTTGATCGCGCCTGTTGCCAGCTTCAATAAGAAGAGCACTAGAACAATAAAGATAAGACTTAAATATTAACTTCGCCTAAATTTAACTTAATTTGGCGTGGTATCCAGAAATGATTAAATTTTTGTTACGTTTTAACGAGTTTGAAAATTAAGAATAAGCACTTTTGTGGTAAGTAAATAAATATACTTCATTTGCCACTGATTGGAAAGAAAGAAATTCCAAAATATTTTTACATGCGTCGTAAAGATAAAAGTTATAAGCACTAAAACAATTTGCAGATGTCGGTTAGTCTTCAGTTAAAAACGTGAGATTAGTTTCACCGCAAAATATTGTACTACACAGCTCTTAAGCACAATATAATCTGACTTTCCTGGGCAGGTAGAGAATATATATTGATTTTTATACTTTCTGGAAAATTCCAGAAAAATCTTTAATTAATATGCCAAAGAAGTTTCGTGAAAGTCTTATTTATGTTTCCAAATATCCAGAAATGGATGATTTCACATCAAAATGGTAACTATCACTGCTATTCTATATGATTGTCATAGACACTTTTAAATGCATTGCTCGAGATAGTATTCGCTAATGATGACGGGGGCACGTTAAAATATGTTGGGTCTCGTAATGATACCTCTGGGGGTGGCAAATCAAGTATTAAGGGTCTTCTGCTTGGTCATTGCTTCTAAATAATGAAAACTTCAATGTAATAGGTAGAATCCATCTCAGAGATAGCTGCGGAGAAGTATGCTTGTGTAATATCAACGATTTTACTTGAGATGCCCTTACAAAACTGATAAAGAAGATGTAATGCGATTAATGGCCTTTATTTTTGCCCAATACAATCATGATTGTTATCTGTATTTCCAAAAATCAGATTCTTTATTTCTTAATCAAATCAATTGCAGTAATCTTCATGAGCTTTGAGTTTCAAGCTTGTACAGAAATATATAATATTTGAAACTCATATGAGATGAATGAAAATTTATGCTAGTATTCCACTATCAAAGCGAGAGCTTTCTATCTTTCTATATTACCATTTCCCACTCACATAAAATAACATATATGACATTTATATTTTTGATTGACATTTTAAGGAATTAGTCTATAATTTTAAAATGAAAATATTTTTCTCTAAAAGAAAAATGTAAAGTTTAGTCTCTTAAAAAATTGACACAGTAACATGATATTGAATTAATGAATGTAAAACAATAAGAATTTACACTTAAAATCACTCATGAAATTTGAGTAATTTTTTAAAAATTCTGACTAATAGTAATAAGGAAAACTGAAAATTTCTTGCATCATTAATGCAATACATCGCTTAAAGTAACGCGCATGCGCGCGCGATGTAACTTCATTCAGTTGACTTTCCCGATTAAATTTTGAACTTATGGTTGCTAAAGGGTAAAATATAGTAATTCTCATTTTATGTAATCATAAGCAAATTTTGCAATCAAATTTTGATTTTTTTCATTTTTTAAACAAAAAAAATTCTTGGAGATATTTATTATTGAATTTATATTATAATAACTTATTTTTTTAGTATTTACATTCTCATTAAAACTGATGTTGAATTTTCTAGTAATAAAATATATGGCTAATATTATTTGATTCTCTTTGATATTTAACACCTTAACTTAAGTACGAACGCGAAAAAATTTCTTTTGAAAATTTTACACTTAAAATCAAAATGAAATTTCAGAATAAAACATTAGTTTATACCAAAGAAATTTTTCCCCCATCCACTGACCCAACATCTTCGATCTTCATAAATTTGTCCGGGATTCGGCAGACAAGCTGGAATTACATGAGGCATCTTGCGGTCAACTGGATCTGTCAGTCGCAACAAGGCCAGGTCATTTTGCAAGGATTCGGGATCGAAGTCAGGATTAATAACAATAGTTGCCACGTCTTTTTCGACATATGGATACATTTCATCTTTTCGGTTGACATCCCATTCTCCCAATCGAATTAAGAGAGGCATGTTTTTGTACCTATAAAAGTTGAAACAGAACAATGAATGGATTTACCAAGAAAGATAAAGCAATTATAAATAGAGAAAAGAAATTGGAGGATAAGCGCGATGATTTTAACATCTTCAGATAAATTAACTATAAATCTAGAAAAAAAAAGACAAATTGATAAACATGATAATTTTAACAAAGAAAATAAATTAAATAAAAACAAAATGATCTTAAATTATAAAAAATATTTTTTTAGAAATTTGATTTAGATATAAAAATAACTGGATTCGTAACAATGCTTAACTTTTTGCATTATATTTAATATAATTTATCTAATACTTAGCCGTAATATAGAATATACATCATATAGACCTAATGATTAACTATGAAATTGGTAACTGAATGATCAAAACTCAGAAACTATCTGGACTAGATTCTAATCTTCATCATGGATGTTTGAAGTGTTTCCAAATTCACTTTATAAAGTAGAGATTCATATTTAATTATCTCTCATGAGCAAAAGAGTTCGTAGAGCAAAATCAAGACAAAAGTAACGTGACCAAGCTAATTTAAATGTTTCTTCTTGAACAAGAAAAAACATTTAAATTAGCTTGCTCACATTACTTTTGTCTTTTAATGGAGAAGATTAAAAGTTTCTATTAACTTACTTTACTATCTAATGACCCGGTACTTAAGTCTAAGTTTAATTTAAATACAGTTCAGTTATATTTTAAGCTTCCTTTTCATCAAGTCCCTCCTTTAGACTCTTCTGCTAAAAGTTCTAGAATTTTCAAAATTGGTTATCAGTAGGTTCAGTAGATCTGAATCCAACATAAAGAAGCAAACGGTTTCATTTTAAGATGCTAACTACTAATCAGATTAGAGTTTTATATAATGATTGGAACATTTGTTAGAATAAATTTATTTAAAAATACTTTGTATGGAATACGTATATTTAATGATTTCTAGACACGGTTATCCAGAATCTGTCATTCTTCTCAGGCAATTCCTGAAGAACTTGCCTTTCACGGTAATTAAGACCCCGAAAACTACGATTAAATTTATATGGCACAGTGTCTGCCACCAATTAGCATTGAAACCCTGAAAACTATGGACTTGATTATCTAAAAAGATACATATTCAGGAGGCATTTTACATATTATTTTTGTGTTTTCTGAAATCCGTGTCTTTAGGGAATTATATTTTTATCTGTAAATCATCGGATGTGTTGTTATTTCAGCTTTTTTGATTGATATTACTACCGTGGAAAAACTTCTATTTTATTCAATTCAGTTACACACAGCAATTCATTTCCAGAGGTTTGTGGAATTTCAAACAGTTACATGTAAAATTACATGCGTCAATTTCATCTCCACTACATGAAATGATCAAAACCTTTAGCATTCCTGTTCATTCTTCTTTATCTTAAGAAGAACATGTGTCTACTTTTCAGAATCGGATGGTATTCGATTTATCGCATTTCATATCAGAGCATGACTTTATATGTTAAGTAAATAAGATAGAGCTATTACTAATAACTAAGTTTTTTGCACTTTAATAACACATACTGAGATTTTACTTAAAAAGTTTTTAAAATGTGTAATATATCGGCTTTTATTACAGTAGACTCTGTTAAGAGCTAGTAAGATAATATTTTGTAAGTGTTCTCAATCCTTCGAATTGATAAACAAAATATAAGGCAAATTTTATTGCATCCAATTATAATAATAGAGTTGAACACGCGATCCTAATTTTATCTCCTTTTATAAAAGATAACAATTTTTTATAAGTTTTGCTAAAATTTAAAAATGATAAGAGATTTCTGAATTAAATTTTGTACAAATCTTCCAAATCGCTTAAAACTACATATAAATCTTCTATTTTTCTACCATTTCTCTTCCCTTTTGGGAAGCAAATATCATTTCTATGTCAAATTTATTCTTCGAAATGATGTGGAACCACGCATGCAGAGTATTCGTTTGATTCATTGTCGTTGTTAAAATTCTATATTTTCTGTATACAGATAGAACTTCCTCATCAAATTTTGCATAAACCTTCTGTGATGTGTAAAATTGCACCATAGTCCACATCTGTTTTACATTTCATTCTCCTTTTGGAGTGCAGGAAAATTTATAAGCGCAAATTATTTTTTTAAAATAATAAAGATAATGTGTGTACAAAAATTCATTCGAATCTATTGTCATAAGAGTAATTTCATATGACTAGCTTTCTTTTTTCATCCCAGTCAAGCTCTTTTAAAATAAATAGAAGTTTTTTTAACAGTTAACAGCGATTTTTTTTCAAACTGATGAGGAAAATGATTTAAAATTAATTTTAATTTCTTTGATTGCAGTATTCTAACTAACCATTTCTCAGGAGTTTAACACAAAAATTTTAATAAATATTATTAATTCCTCTAAATAGCAAAAAATACATGTTTTATATTTCATTCGTATCCTTTAATAGATGTGGAATTGCTTAATGTTCAAAGTAATTAAAATATACTCTGTTGCAAAATACCTAGATTAATCTATTGTCATTTTTTCCAAGATTTGGTGAAACGAAAGATATTCATCTTGGTGATATTTGTCTAAGGATTATCTAATACAAGGAAGAAAATGGTAAGTTATTAGATTTGGCACTACACAATACATGTGGTAGCATAATGTAGAAATTTCAGAAGATTTTCTGATCACATATTTCGATATCTTCCTGGGATTCTCCGGAAAGTCAGCAAAATTAATATACAGTCTCTTTTTTTCAAGAAAGATCAGTTGATTTGCCTTTCGCTCAGTCATATTTAGCACACGAAAGCTTATTAGATTGATGCCTATGGCTTAAAGTGGAGTCCAACGTTACAAACATCCAAATCCAATGTGGGATTCGAACATATGAACTGTCGAACCAGAGGCAACAGCAGGGAAGATCATATAAACTTCTACTTGACAGTTATATGATATGTTTTTTTTGCAAAGTAGTGTTTATTTTGTGTACAATATAGCAGAATAAATGATGTTTTTTTTTATTTCCACAGATTTATTTTGCTTCATTAAGGACAAAAAAGTATTTTTGAGTTTCTCTACGAATATCTGCACTGTTAGTGAATAAAGTGTTTTTGTCCAATCACACATTGCAAGTGTTTATTTTAAACCTGTAAATCTAATCGAATATAATAATCCATATAATAATGCGAAACATTTATTGAACATAAAAACTAAACAAATAATAAAATTGCAAGAAAATATGTAAAAGGAATACTGTGAATTTATGCTTACTTTTTAACGCAGTGAGCAACCGTTGCCACCCATTGGTAAGAAATCAAAACACCACCACAAAGATACAAATTTTTATCTCCTTCAACTTTTTTCAAAATAGCTACCTGAAAAATCACCCCTATTATTAGATATTTATAAAATATTATCTAGAGAGAGTAAAGTGCTATTTTAACGAAAATAAAAAGAAACTTATAGTAATATAAAAACCCTTAAAAATCAATAATAAAAAAGTCTGTGAAGTAAATTATAATGAATGTACAATTACTTTTTCGTCATTTGAAAAAAATACCAGCGACTCTCTATGTATTTTAAAAATTCTTAAAGAGATTTAATAAATAATGACTTTGAAATTTTGACGTATGTTATAAGACTAAATAGAATTTCTTTTTCATTTAATCCATAGTCAAATTAACAAAATTTGTGGAGATCTCAGAATCAAATTTTACTTATAAAGCATATCTTCTCATGTTAATTTAGTTTTGAAAAATGATGCATACCAATAAATAGATATTTTTTTCTATATGACAGTAATAATTTTAAGAAATCATATTATTTTGTTGTCTTTTTTATCTTATTAAAAATAGTATTTACCTTACAGTTATTTACCATTCAGTTAAACTTTTGATAAAAAACCGAAAAATAATGATGTAAGAAAAAACCAGCTTTTTTCAAGTCATACTAAAAAGGCTATTTTGAATATAATGAATGTAATAAATTATTAAGGGAAATGAAATGTTATTGAAAATGTTAATGAATGTGAAAAATATATAATTTTTGTTCATTTTAGTTTTAAGACTATATCGTGAAAAAGTTAAATTTCATAAAACTTAAACATTGAATAATCCCTTCTTAGTCATAATTGTTTGCATTTATTCAATATATTATGGCAGTTCTTAATACACTCTTATAAAGCATTCATAGTTTTCAGTATAGTTAACTCAATCGCTTTAACCCTAATGAGTGTTAATAACTAACGTCTTCCTTGATTCAATTATCTCTCTCATCTTAAAAATATTTAAGTGACTTTTTGTATTAACAACAATACAGTTTCGTATATTTTGTGAATAAAATTTTATAACTGCTATTTATCATTAATTTATATAAAAAATACTAATGCGTTAACGCATCATTTGTTTTAATAATCGTAAGGTTTTTTTTAATTCGATTTCTAACATGAGATATATATATATATATATATATATGATATGATATACTATATATATATATATATATATATATATATATATATATATATATATATATATATATCAGTATAGATATATATTTATGCTAATCAAACAAAATTTTAAATATATTTTTATTATATGTAAAATTTAATAATATATAATAATAATATATATATATATATATATATATATATATATATATATATATATATATATATATATATATATATATATATATATATATATAATATTGAAAAATGTATATACATATTTTTTTCAATATAATATATATATGTTATTAAATTTTACAAATAATAAAAATATATTTAAAATTTTGTTTGATTAGCATAAATTACACATAAATATCTAACTGACCTAATCTATAACAAACGCGCATTCAGCTTCAATAAATCACATTGTAAGATGCTATTTTTCATTAATAAAAAACATTTGTAAGCCATTTTCGAATATTAAAAGATTGAAATTATAAACATAAGTAACAATTATAATGCTTATAATTTTAAACTTTTTAAATCTAAATATAAACAAAATAGTCTTGGTTTGTCGAAGGCTTAATCTAAGAGATTTCTAAGATAAATTCCCAGTATTTATCCGCTAATTGTAAATAATTTAAAAACAATTTTTTATTATTGTATTTGGAACTCAAAATATTCTTTATATTTGAGAATTCGGAATAATTTATGTAAAAATTACTTTCTTTTAATTATGTTCAATAAAAATTATTTAGAGAAAGTTACCTAAATGAAACTTCTTAAAATCCTCATGATACTAATAAGTTTCTAAAAACATTCATTTATACATCGGGCAATAATTTCAATTTATGTTGCTCATTTTATAGTATATCACTCAAAATTAAAATTTATTAAGTTAATTCAGTTACAAAACACGAGATTTCAATCTGCCTTAGCAAATTACCTGCCATGGATATTCTCCGAATTCAGCGACATCTGGTGAGTATTGTAGTTCCTTCAATCGTGTCCGTGCTCCAAAGACAGGCTGTGTTCCGCAGGCGTTGTTAGGTTTCGGCTTGTTAGGAAACCTTGAAGGGAGTCGAGGATATGTTGGTGGCTCTGGAGATGGCGTTGCTACCGGATATGAGTCATCATCATCATCCATTTCTTGGACTTCGTCTTCTAGATAAATTTGGCAGCAAACTTTATTTTGTTCACAGATGTTTTGCTCAGAGCTCTTATCGTCAGAATAAAAGTTCACAATGTTTGCTGGAAATGGTATTGCGGCTACAGTCTATAATAAATTAAAGAAAAATTGTTATTAAATGTCAAAACATTAACGAGAGTATGTATGGACAAATATTTTTGAGGAATAATATCATTAATAATTAACAATTTTAAAATTGAATTTTAATAATTCTTAAAATAAGAAGATATGCTTAGCAAACTTAAAGATATTTGAATGTAAGGCTCAGGTGCCGTATAATCCAGGGTTTCAAATTCTGAATTTTTTTGGTGATGAAGAAATGTTGCCAAGATGACGTTTGTGACGTGCTTGATGACGTAAATACTAGGGTTGCCCAAATAGAATTTACTGCATAATTTTTATAGGTCTTCATCTCTATAACGTAATAAAAACCAGGATGTCAGATATATAATAAAATCCACCAAAAAAATCGCCAAACTCAAAATTTGGATTTTACGGCACATGTGACCAATATAATTTGAAAATGTAAATATAAAAGTGATGTCATTTTGCATATTTTTTACATTTTTATACAATAATACTTTCTGATTTAAAATTGAAGACATAATTTATTATTAAATTTAAAGCATAACTTAAAGTGATTACTATCGTGTACATAATTTTAGTATAAGGGGTGATCAAATGAAAAGGTACAAAACGACGTAAAAACGTAATACTTAAATATTTGCATATTCCGCCACGAGAGAACGTAACGAGACATTTCGAAATGAGACTGGAGTCTCTGACTGGGATCGGAGCATGCGCGGGCGCCGCGTGCACAGAAGAGTGCAAAGGCTCTTATCAAAAGCGGCGTCCAAATAATGCGGCAGTCCGTATGAGGATGGTTCACGCTGCAATATTCGATGATTGAGAAAGAGTGAGGTGTTATCCGATTTCTGACAGCGGAAGGGGAGAAACCAGTGGAAGCATGCGTCGTCACCTCCCACTAAATGCTTAAAACCGTACCGTCTGCAAAAAAGGTGTTGCTCACCGTCTTTCTCGACGTTTAAAGTCCAATACTTGTGGAATTCCACGAGCACAGAAAAACCATAAACTCCGATGTCTACTGTGAGACACTCCTACGCCTACGCAGGTCAATCAAGAACAAAAGACTGGGGCTGCTCATGAAGGGTGTGGTTCTGCTCCATGATAACGCGAATCCACACGTCTCCAGAGTCACACACATGGAACTGGTGAAATTCAAGTGGGAGACGTTGGACCATCCGACCTACTGTCCAGACATGTCACTCTGAGATTTCCATGAAATTAGTCCACAGAAGAAACACCTGAAAGGGAAGCGCTTCAATTTGGACGACGTACTCAAGGACGCTGTGAAGGACTGGATCTCGTCACGGACACAGTAATTTTGGGAACAGGGAATACTGCGGCTTGTTCATCAGTGGGATCGTTGTGCTCAAGCCTATGGTGTATATTTTGAATTAAAGTCTACATTTGTACCCACACTGTTGTTTCGTACTTTTCATTTGATCATCCCTTATAATATTAATGCGATAGTAATATAAGCACTTGAAATATTATAAACTTCATAACCAATACTGAAAATACTTTTAAATTAAAAAATATATGTAGTTAAAATAATGTTGATAAAATAAAATACTTAATATTTGCGTCTTTAATATAAATAAAATTAATATTCGGACATTAAACATTTTTGTGTCTTTAATATAAATAAAATTAATATTTGTAATTGAAATTGTGTTTGGAAATTAAAAGCTCGTATTCATATAGTCACAAAATAAGAAACAATTTAAAAATAGGCAGAGCTGTAAAAGTGATAACCGCGTAATGTTAGTAAAATATCGGGTGTATTGTTAAGCAACGCATTCTAATTGTTGGTGATACGTATCTAAAACAGAAAACAAACTAGTGGAAGAAAATAATCAAAAAATCTATTGCTTTATTTCTTGAAAGAAGTGGATTCTTTATACGCATATCAGTTCATATGGTCAAAATGAAACCTTAACGAATAATTCATATTAAACATTTTAACTAACAAGTAGACTTATGAAAGTTTGTGTATTTCGGTGAAAGAGCAATAAGAGCTAAAACAACGCTCATATAAGAGGTTATGATTTTCTTGCGATGTAATTTCTTATTTGCTATATTAAACAATGAAATAATTTTCTAATAAGAAACAAAATGCAAATAAAATAATCTGTGTCACTTACTTTGTTTTGGACAGTATAGTAGGATCTTCTTTGTCGTCTTGCGCTTGCCTGATACTTCCCACCAGATTGAAGAATGCCATCTTTACACAAATAATAGGGTACACAAATGCATGATATATATTGCTGCATATTAGGTTGGGAAGGGGATGGAGGCTGCTGTAAGCTAGGCTGATGAATAGGTGATGGCTGTTGGTTAGGTGATGACTGTTGAAAGTTAGGCTGTTGATTAGGGGATGGCTGTTGGAAATTAGGCTGTTTGTTAGGTGAGGGCTGTTGGAAATTAGGCTGTTGGTTAGGTGGCGGCTGTTGAATTGTCTGCTTGTTGTAAACTGCTACTGGTGCTGTATAAGCTGGAAATGGACTTTTGTTATTTCCCAAAGGTGATGGAGCAGGATTTTTTCGCAACGCTTGATTATTTTTAGGAGGAGGAGATTCGTAATTATCGTTGGATTTATTGTAAACTTGTCTTGGTGGTGGTGGAGGTGGGGATTTGTTTATTTGTGGTGTATAAGATTGTTCAACATTGATACGTTGGGAAGATACTTGCATTGGCGAACTATACGCAGAAGCAGGGTATTTTCCATAACCTAGAGAAGGTACATAACTCATTCTAGGTGGCTGGTTGTCTTCTTGAGAAGTACTTACTGATGTTTCTTTTGAGGTATTGTAATATATCATCGAAGCACTTTGCATGTTTATAGTTTTAGGGACATATCGAGCAGGTATTGATGGTAAGTATGCATTTTTCACTCTACTGTAATTATTTGAAAATTGGTCAGTGTCTTGATACACGTTTGGATTTTCATCCAAGGGTTCGGAGTTATCGTCTTCGGGTGGAGCTTCAGTATATTCTGGTACAGAAGTAAGGTATCCAAACATAGGATATAATTCTGGTTTATTCATAATTCTGAAAAAGAAAAACATGCACCTTTTGTTAGTAATTCTTCATTATACATCTTATGTAAGCATTTCTGTGCATTCTACAAATATTAAACTAGTGATTTATTTCAAATAATTTAGTGTCTTAACTGTCAAAGATTTTCTTAATCAAAATTATTTTCAGATGAACAATGAATTTAGTTTCGACAAAAAGATATTGAACTTATAACTGGAGAGGGTGAACTCTGGTTCTTAATTCAACAGTTCGTGAAATAGATTCTAGGGAATCAGGTTTTGATTTATTAGTTGTAAATCTTGTTTTGTACAGGAGCTCTAATTGTACCTGTAACTACCATTTAAAGTGGATTTTAAATCACTACAAATATTCCCACCTGAAGTGAGAATAGAAACAATGAGCTATTGAACACAGAACGGGAATACTGTGGAGAAACCTGGAGTCTAGGGAGAGGATGGTGGTAAACCACCATCCTCTCCCTAGACTCCATAAAAAACCTTAAGTTCCAGTACAATTTGACTTAATTTGCAAAAAGTGAGCTTACTTTTTGTGAGATTACTTAAATTAATTATCAGAAAATGGATAGATCTTTCAATATTCATGTCTAGTATTCCTTTAACTAGTATAGATACAAGAGAACTAAAAATTGTAGTTATAGATTGTGATATAGAAGCGTTAAAAAAGTATCTTTGAATACAGCTTCAGGTGCATTAGAAGTTGGTTATAAAACAATGAACATATTTGCAAGATGTCACTGTAGATAACCAAATGAATAGCATAAATAGTATATGTTTATGATATTTTAAATGGGAAATCAGGGTTAGTGACAATGATGCAGCATTTTATCGATACAAATTTTCATGAATAACTGTTAGAGATGTGTACTACCAAGTTGGTAGACGAATGGATAGAATTTTATTCTCAAATTTGAAAGCTTATAAGTTTGAATTTCTAGTACTTTGTACGCAAACATTTGTTGGAGTTCATAATGCACTTAAAACTTGGTAACATAATTTCCGTTTTCCCAAAATGACTATTGTGGCATTGTACACTATCGATCAGTAAATCATTGAGTAACAAGTCATGCAAATAACAAAACTGATGTTCATTTAAGGTCAGGAATTAGGTCAAAAACTTTAATTCGCAAAACTAGATAAATAAAGCAGTTGATTCACCAAAATACACTCACGTGGTATCCTTGCAAAATGTGACGTAATCATGATTTATTAGTCAAAGTTTTACTAATTACAGAGGCATGAACTATGGAACATTTCTAACATCGTCTTAACAAACAAGCACCAACCCGAGTCTCATAATAGATCCATGGTATATATCTATGCATCTTACTTATGTACTTAAGCATCTCTCGTGCTCTTATTGTTGTTGTAGAATCCCTTATAACAAGAAATAAGAAGTCAGTTTGATGAATTGCTATAGCACAATTGGTACTGACAAATAAGTGCATTTGCCGTCAAACATAAATCTCACATTATGATCCCATCTGGAGGCTAGAAATCGTACAATTTAATGTAGGATTATTATGAAATTCATGTAAATGACATACACTGACATTTTCCTAACCGGTATAATGTATTCTAATATGTGATGTAAGATATTGTATGATGTTGTTGTTGTTTTTTTATTAATTATTCCTTGCTTCCAGTAATTCTCAAGACTAGAATGTTGTAGAATATGCATTTGAACTGTACAAATAATTATATAAAATAATTATGATTTTTATACTACGTTATGGAGGAAACTTTGTAGTCATTTGTCACTTAAAAAGTATGCTGGTTAACAAAAAAAAATATATATATATAAGAAGATGACAGTTGAGAGAGAAAAAGAGAGCAGAAAAGGGTTCTTCTCTTTAACAAGTGTCCTAATACAGACTGTACTAGCAGCATAAAACAACATTTCTTGAAAGAGTGATTCATAAAATTAATTACAACAGTTAGGGTCAAATACTAAAGGGCCCAAGAGTCATGAAGAAACAGGAATTAAAAAAGGGATGCATGACGTCGCAAAGTCCAACACCAGTTAGAAAATGCAAAACTTTATGCAGTCAAGTAATTGTTAATCATAGACGATGTTGCTGGTTTTTTGCACATGTCTATTTCCTCAGTATTTTATTGTAAATATAAAAAAAAATCTGCTTCTTGAGCTGCAGATGTATGTTGGAATTATAAGAGAAAAACAAAAAGTTCTGGTGTAAGCTATCATTCCTTTTCAAAAGGCATTGAAAGTCAAAAAATTTGATAGTAGAAATACAAAAGATTAACTGTTTTAACATATTTAATGATGTCATATGTTTATGCAATTTTGATAAAGGTTTTGAAGATAATTTTAGATCGAAATTTATGAAGGAGTTTTCTAGCGAAAGAAAATTACTGTTCCCAATCTTATAATCGTCAATTGCATATGACGTTGTCAAAAACAAAAAGAAGCTAAGGTTACAGAAACGTCAAATTAAAATTGATTAATAGTTTTTTTAAATAAAATTAGCGAATAATTTTACTCAAGATAAAATTCAAGAAAACTAATCAAATAATATAGCAAAAAGTCAAAATTCTAATATAAAAAATAGAAAGGCAAAAAACTTTTATTGCTTTTAGATGGGAATAAAAAATTTCTGGATAAAATTGATGTAACAGAAAAAATTCATATATCAAAGACGAAATTTTTACGAAATTTAAATAGGTATTTCCGTAAAATTTTAGGAAATTAAAACTGGAAGTAAAAAATCTAGTAAATCTAAGAGAAAAGCCAAAACAATTTAAAATCATTCATTAATAAATAAAAATGAGAAATATATTTGGCATCAGAACGCTATGGACTGACAAAGGTATATCTCAAGATTTAACAATCCAATGCAACTCTAAAAAACCTAATTATTTCTCTAGAAAAAATTAAATTAACTTCTTCCTCAAAATTTTCTCAATTCTTATTAAAATCTAACTTATCAGTCTTAGGGAAAAAATCTGCAATGTTGATGAAATTTCAAAGTATTCTGTGTTGTTAGTGGGTGTGAGGATAGTTAATTAAAAGCTTTAGCAATAAGAACGAGATAAAATGTTTGGTTCATATAAAAACTATGCTAGTTGTTATGCAGTAAAGTTTATTTTTCAGTTTAGGAAACAGTCCATATTTTATGTGTATTTGTGACCAGAAAATAACTCACTATATTTTACAAAACTTATTTTAACTGTTGAATGAATTAATCATGAAATTCTTTCTCCAATATCTGATATGAGAAAAAGAAATTGTGAAATGTATAAGAATTTGGAATTGTAATACCAAATAAACTTTTAGATATTCTTAGGACTGCAAGAGGAACATTCATGTATTTTCAGATACTCTTTTTCTAAATTTACTCAGAAATCGTTTGCTGCTTCAAGGTTTCATTATTTTTACTGAGGAGTTGATTAACAAAGGAAAATATTGATTAACAATTTTTGAAATAATAAACATAAATGAGTTGGAATTAGGTACATTTCTTAGATTTTGAGCGAAATATAAATGTGACAAGAAAGTAAGACAAAATATTCATTTGGCGGCCCTACTATTTTCCTATAGATTTACCAAAGACCAGTCATTCTCTTATATGGTTGAAATGCAAAGTGCGAATTTATTAAAATGTAAATAACTAATTTTATGCAATAAATTCCAATATCTCAGTGAATATTTCAATACCAATTAAATCTGACTTTGATTATCACAGAACACAAACGTCACCTATAAAACGTAATCTGTTCACGATTTATTGGCAGTTTAATATGTAATATAGTGTTTAAGAATGCTAGAGGAAAAGAAATCTATTTTACCTGGATTGAACTTGATCAGCTGATGCTGGATTTGAAGCAAAAGTAAGATTCAAAGCTTTACCACTTCTTTGATTGAAGGTAAGTGGATAGTAAAAAGTGTAAGGATTGCCAATGTTTCTTGGCGTAGGATTAGAGGCTACATTTGTGCCGTTATCAGGAGCTTTATCAGATTTTACTGTTTGACCAGGTTCAGGTTGTTTGACAGGCCAACCTGAAGAAAATATTTTAAATTTGAAACTGTACACAAATAACAATTAA
The DNA here is from genome assembly GCA_037975125.1 of Latrodectus hesperus. Lineage (NCBI taxonomy): Eukaryota > Metazoa > Arthropoda > Arachnida > Araneae > Theridiidae > Latrodectus > Latrodectus hesperus. Next base: position 79,201,452 of record CM075853.1, read on the forward strand.
AATATTTTCTCTTGAATATAAAAAAAGAACAGAAACTCACCGTAATTTAAACATTCTGCAAGTTTTGTAGATGCAAAAATTAATACGAAATATAAAATTACACTCTGCATCACATAAAAAGTTTTGTAAAATCCTATAAAGAAAAATGTGTCTTAATTTCTCTAACAATTTCTTGTAAAATTAAAAATATTCAATAATAAATTAATATTAATCTATTATTAATATAGATTATAATATAATATACTGTATAGATAATTATATTATTATAATATAATGAAAGCAATCAAAAGAATTGTACGAAAATTTGACCCTGTAAGAATATAAAAATTAACGTCTTGATGCACATTAATCACGTAATTAATTTACAGTAAAATATATATAAATTTTTGGGTGAAAACAAGGTAACATTTCAATATAAACATAATTTTTATTAGTATTGAATTTTATTAGTGTAAAAGTGTAACTGAACCATGCTTAAAACGGCCAACATTGTACAATGAAAGAAATTTTAAAAGCTTAAAGATAAGAAAATAATTTCACTTATAATCTCTTGGGTTTCTGTTTTATCACAGTATAATAAAAACTTAACTAAGTGAAATTGAAGAACACGAAGTAATCTATTTGTTGAAAATGCACATTATAAAATTAGATTAGTTGCAACATACAATAAGATATTTTTCTTGCACAGATAGAGCATTTATTTAATTGTTGATAGAGGTTTTTTTTTTTTTTGAGATAACTTAAATAATTGTAATACATTTTAAATTGTCCATTTCTGCCTATCAATGTGGAAAAAGTAGTCACACACACACAAACACAAGCAATTCTTAATTTTAAACCATTGCCTAACGTAAACGTTAACATGGCCTACTCTTCTTTATGTCAAGCTACAGCCTTTTATTAGGAGGATTATTAAGTAGTAAGAAACTTTAATGCGCATAAGGTTTCTCAGCATCACAGACTTCGGCTTCGGTGACATTTTTAAAAATTAACTTATAAAAGTTATATAGATATAAGAATTATTTAAATTTCTCATCCAAAACTGGTTGAATAAACTTTAAAGAGAAATATTTTTTGTTACAAAAAATATTGTGAAGAAACCCATTTCGAAATGATTTATTCACTTTTTATACGCGCACGTGTTTTCTGATATTTTAAAGCAAGATAATAAAAATTTATTGAAGTTTCACTTTTTAACCTCATTGTTGTCTCAGTTTCTTATACTAAAACATGTCAAAGAAAAAAAGGTATGAAAATTCTGTCTTCATTTTAAGTAACAAAAAATACATAGAACTTCTGATTTTTATTTTTTGCACTGTACCTGTGTTGAGTGTGGGAATATACCGTCGTCTAATGATAAGACTAACTATACATTTCAAAGTAGATGGTGCCATGTTTGTTTCTAGCCATAGTAAAAAAGTAAAAGTATCTTTATTTTTTTGAGATTGGTACTTGGGAGTTTTTGGAGTTTTATTCGTTGAGGCATATCAATATAGCTCACTCTCAGTAAAACAACTTCTAGAAAATAATAACATGTAAAAAATGCTAAAAAGTCTTTGTTAGATGCTTATTACTCAATTTCCAATATTAAAAATTTGTGAATAAAAATTTACGTTATTTAATTAAAAACGGGACAAGCGTTAACATTGTGGAATGAAGTAAAAATATTTTAGAAATGAATTGTCAATGTATGTAAGCTTAATTTCGTAATTTAGTATTTAGACTAAAATATGAATCTAATTGAACCATTTGGTCTTCAGTTCTACAGTTCATAGATCGATTACCTATTTTTGGGAAAGATTATTCGTATTGGATTTTTTTTTTTATTTTTTTATTTTTTTTTTCGTTTAACCTTTAAACAGTGGGAGGCGTTCAAATATTCTTTATGTATAAAAAATGACAAAGTAATTAAACGTCTATTAGATATTTTACAAAAATGAACTACTCTTTCAGTTACATACCATGTTGAAGGACATAATCAGATAGTATAGTAATTTGTCTTTCAATATTTGCCTATATATCCACACTGCGATTATGACATATCAGTATTTTAAACCATAGGCTTTCTGTCAGAATTAAGGAATTAGAGTTGAAATGAATATATATATATATATATATATATATATATATATATATATATATATATATATATATATATATATATATATATATATATATATATAATATATAATATAATATAAGCTGTTTTATTTGACTCATTGGAGGATAAACCTTAACCAGATTTTAGGAAGCATATAATCGGATTTCGTAATATTCACATACTTGTCTACGAGTTTTTTCTCAGGTGTCTAGAAACGTGTGGGTTTCATGAGACAGGATTGCGTGTAGATTAATGGTCAATACAGAATTGTCACGAAAATCGAAATAAAACCAATAGTACAAACCTTTTTTTTAAGAAAGTCTTCCCATTTTTTTGTGAGTGAAATCTCTTTATTACATATATTCAAATGAGAAATAAAGTTTATTTTCATAGGTATTTTTATTCCTACATATATAAGGTAAAATTCGCTTACAAAAGTTCCTTTTATAAAGAAACATCTTGAATATTAGGAATAATTGAAAAATCCTCAATTACAATTTTGCACATTTTACATAGTTTTGTGCATGTGTGTGGGAAATGAATGCTAAATCAATGTGTGAAAAAGGCTATTCTTCGATATCGAAATACACGTGGCATAACAGTCTTAAACCGTGCATCGAATTTTCTTCGAAAAGGTTTTTTTATTGATAGAGGATAGTATTCACGAATCGAAAAAAATTATGCCCGCATTACTTCCAAGATCATACTCTGACAAATATGCATGCAGAAAGCAGTAATTCGACACCCATCTTCCGTTGCATGACCGTGGCTTGGATAGAAACCGGGAAGCTTCAGCTTGAAAGAATATTGTCCTATTATTCTAGGCCTTGGTGAATCGAAGAAGATTTTCGTATAAAAACATCTTTTAATTATTTGTGGGAAAAGGAGTCACTCTTGCGTCAGGAAGTTTATGCGTTGGAATTATAAGTTAGCCAAAGCCAGCCCTTTTAAAAGTGATCAGTCACATTATGCTATTTGTTGATCACAATGTTCCTTAATTGTGTGGAATTTGAATTTGAAGATGAGAATGTTACCTCAGATACATTGTCATTTGATTGCGATTCAAAATTTCGAGACAAATAGAGGAGTTTGGTCATCAGAAATAGAGGCTGAAACATGAAATAATAAAATATTCTAAAGGTTGCGTTAGTCTGGTGAGAAAAGGTGATGTTTTTTAAATTTCGGAATGTAGCGGGTTCGGTGCCGAAAATAGCTAGACATTCATATTGAATGAAGCTTATGCTTATTAAAAGTTCTGTAAAGAGAAAAAAACTAGCATGGTAGGACAACAAGAGGAAAGAATATGATCAAGTGATGAATCTTCCATTTGATCAATGTTAAAGATCGCGGACGAAGCTTTCTTAGCTTTGTTTAAAAGTTCCTCTCTTGCTATCATTTGGCAGAAATAGAATACCAGAAACATGGTTCAGACTTCTATAATATTTCATGATACAAGTACTTAACTCATAAAAATAATTAAAATTAAAAAAATACATTTCGGATAAAATTGTAGTTTAAGTATTTAATTGTAATAAAATACTGAGTCATATTTCAAGATTTGATTTTCCTTTTAATGTTGGTTTTATAACGAGTAAAACAAAATTTTAATGCACTACTGGAGAATATGAAATAAACATAAAATAGATAGGGCTTAAAATAATCATGAAATGTTAATAAATAAAAGGAATATTTATAAAATTTACTTAAGAAAGAGAGATTTCAAATGAAAAAATATCTCCTAATATGCAAATTAGTAGATGGAATTAAGAAAAAAGATCATTTTTTTAATATGGGTACAAGTACGATATGTAAGCATATCGCAATATTTGATATGAATGACAATAAGTCATTCTTGCAATAATCAAACTCAAGTTAAGTTCCTATGAATTATCAGCACACATTCCGTTTATATATTACATACTGAAAAGTGTAAAAATATTTAAGTTGGCAATATCTGTTTATAAGGCTGAAATTACAATCATATAATGAATGTTTCTTAAATTAATCTGAGATCTTTGGATGACGGTTAGGAAAACTAGATTATGAAATTCATTTTCAGCTGCTTATTTTTATCCACCAGAGTCGCTAACACAAGCAATACCCCATAATTGCAAACAGTAATCAAATGAAGGGGTTTAACATTTAAACTAGAATATCTTCTAGCCTAAAACAAAAAAGAGACAGTAAACTTTACGGGAAGATTAACATACGTTGGCTTTTTATGCACATATGTCATTGTTTCTGACAACGAAAACGGCAACTTTCTTAACAAATACTCAGAATTTAAAGCTTAATAAAACACTTAAGAAAGCTTTGTCTGCAGAACACTGTGTGCATTATTTGTTAAAACAACCACAACGTTGAAAATAACAGGATATATAATCTACAATCACTCACAAGTAGTAAAATTACTTATTTCAGATATATGTATCTTTGATGTCTAGAAAAGTTGTCAAGGCATACAGTATAAGAAAAAAATAACACATCTTAACTCACAAGAGAATAAAATGGAGATTTGGCAAATTCCAATTAGAAAGTAGTTTCGATTCGAGAGTTTTAGATATACCTATAAGTATTTGCTAGTTTGGTATATATATATATATATATATATATATATATATATATATATATATATATATATATATATATATATATATATACATACATAAATAAACAATTTAAAGAGTATGTGTATATAGATTCTAAGAGACTACCACAAACATCAATGCATGATGTTGAATTTGAGTCCAGAATTTCTTAACTGAAGGCCTGAATGCTAAGCATTTAACTACCACCTCAAAATGTATTTTCAGGATATTTATAAATTTGTTAGTTTACTTTCAAATTCTATTTCATGCATTCAAATCTCATTCAGGTTTTTTATCCATCTTTTTAGTAGATGACTATCCCAGATATACAAAAATAGTATACTCGGCTCTCGATAAATCGAATGTTGATTTTTGAAAAATTTTCTTTTTATGTGTAGTATCCCAAATCAATTTTACAACTAATATAAAGCGAATATACGTCATACGTTGTAATATGCTTACCTAAAAGTTAAAATGCTGTTGCAATTAATAAAATTTACTCATTTCATTTATTACAAAGTATAAGCAGCGAGATTTATACATATATATATATATATATATATATATATATATATATATATATATATATATATATATATATATATATATATATATATATATATATATATATATATATATATATATATATATATATATATATCATGCTTAATTAAAAACCGTCATACTGAGAAGACGTACGAACGTAAATTTTTTACAGGGTCTAATGTCTTTCTGGTGTTGAGATGTGGAGTTAGAGATCAGGATGCAAGATCAAATATCAATCTTATCCCTCAACCATGATTCAAAATTATTAGCTGGTGTTCTGTGATAATCATCTTTCAGTCAGCACAACAAATAACCCGAAACATATGACAATAAATCCCAGTAACTGAAAATTCATTAACTGATTCAGGAACTTAAAACTTATTTAACTTGAAAGTAAAATTATGTTAATGGGAAATATTAATCATTGATCACTTTACTACACAATCATATTTTTTGGCGCAGAGATAAATTCACAACATATGGCAAGCTCTCGCCAAAAACGCATAAAATAACTCATTATTTGACAAAGCTAGAATAAGCTGCTCGACGTAACATAAAATTAGAATCTTCTTACTTACATTTGAATGTGAGATAATCTGCTAAGAAAAGCATTATGCTTTTCGTTTTCCTGCCCAGAATTTTCTAAATCAAGATCAATGGATTGAGACCACTTCTCGTTTATTCGCAAAGTCATTGTAATTACGACCACCTATCCTTATATCGTAGCATTCAAAACTTGCGGCCTGACTGAATTCTTTTGGCCCAATCAGAAATTATCTTGTATAGGAACCTTTATTTGTAATCATGGAATTTATACATGGCACGAGCTGATAGTATAGAGAAGAACATATCAGATTTAGAGTCCTTCTAAGTGAATTCTAAATCTGATATATATGTACAACAGTAACAGTGCTTTTTGATAAGCTGGTTTCTTATGGTATTAGCTTCTCTATCAAATATCATTTTACCATGGCTTTTCGCATCAAGGAAACATTATTCATTTTATTAACTAGTTCATGTCTTTCTATGTAAAGAACATTAGGTAATATTCACTGTGTCTCATGATACTCATTGCGTGTCTTTCTTTTCTTTAAGGATTTTCAAAGAACTTTTCATGTTTTCCTGGACCGAACATTCCAGCTCCCAAAAGAAATCAAATTAATGGAATATTACTGTAGTTAAAATGGGTTTTATTTTTAACTATAATGTCTTTCCAGTTATTAAGATTTATATCCACACACCTCAAGCATATAAAGTAGATTATAATTTGATTGTGTCCGGGAAATTTTAAATTGAAAAACGTAATTCCAAAATTTACATATTTATAACTATGTCAAACATATGCGTCAACTTTATGAATTATAGATGTGTTATTTACGTAATAACAAAATATCTTATATCTGTGGCTAAGTAATAAGAATTACGTAGCTATGCTAAAGACATATATAGTAGTGCAGACGAGCCCCAAATTTTACTTTAAGGGATAAGAAATTCTCGCCCATTACCGAGCACATCGTAATTTTAAACCATGGTCAGGTGCCACATTAAATGAGGTCACACTTGATGTAGAGATTTGGCAACCTATACACTACATCCACGCCACAACAGCGGAAAGACTTTGGAGCTCATACGTGGTACGTCCCTAATCCACGAAGCTCTTGTAGTGTCTCATAGTCAGCACTTGAGATTTCAAGAGCCTCTGATGGGGAGGGTGAGTAAAGAGACGGTTGGTGACAGGAGCAGTCTGAAGATGATGCGTTTTTTTTTCTTTGTATTAATACTTACTTTTGTGCGCTACGCAGGCGTGAGAGAGTTGTTAGCGAACCCAGATATGAGTCCTTTGTAATTTTGTTTCTTTGTTAATTAAATGTGTTTGTTTTCAAAATTTGGAGTCATTTTTTCGTTTAATAACACGTTAGTAAGCCAGTGGGAGAGAAAGTGGTCACCCTCCCAATCAATTCCCCCGTCGGAAAATAAAGCTTCACTTAACCAATCTTAATGGGAAGTGGCGTGAAACTACTGAGCCATTGGAGCTCTGTGTAATAGACAGTGAAAACTGCAAAGTGCTTTTGATATTAGGAAATTTCAAATTCGCTCCAATCGAGTGAATGGACAGTTGAAATTGCCAGAGAATTCAAAGGTATTTTCAACACATTACTATTTTCTTTCATTAGAATTCCAAGATTTACCTTCTAAGATTTCTGTTATAACTTTAAGCTTTACTTAACTTATAATGTTCATTTGCGATGAAAAAATTTTTCTGCTTAATCTTCTTTTTATCATCTCTAAATATTTTATGTCAATGGTAAGCGGCTTTTATAAAATATATTGATGAATATTTAAAAATATTGTTGAAACAAAGTTTTAAATATTCATCAACATATGCAGAAATTGTATTTATGTAATTGTTTAACTAAGAATATTAATGTAATTCAAAATTACATCAAAATGCCTTCAAAATTTTAGTTAAGGTGAATTTGACTACCTTATAGCTGTGATATATCTATAGCAAATAATTTTTGGATAAGCATTAAAAAAAACTTGAAACACAAAAGTCTCAAGCATTCATGAACATCATAAGTACATAATTTCCTTGGAGAAATTTTAAAAGTAACCAAAGTTCTTTAGTAGAAAAAAATTACGCAGTCATGTTTACTAACGAGAGAACAACATATTACTAACAAGATATATATATATATATTCGAAAAATTAGTATTACATTTATAATACTTATAAAATAGATCACATAAATGAAAAGGAAAAAAAATTTTCCTCTGTTTACTTAAAAAATGTTTGTGTATAATATACACAGATGTATGTATTTATTAATTAAAACGTACATATAATCTGATACATTATTTTATTCAATTAATATTAATTAAGAATTATTTATTTCAAATATAGCTAAACTCTTAATATTTGAATTTTGATTAAACTGAAGTATAAGTGGGCGAGAATTGACCACAGGCCAAAAATCGATAAATCTTTACAAAGCGGAGGCAAAATAAAAAAAGTATACTTTTCTAGTACATTACATGTCAGTTATAGATTCCTAATTAAAATGCCGCAATCAATATATTTGTATTTAACCGGTTCTTTCAAAGGCAAACCTTGTTTAGAGTAGTTTGGAGCGGAATAAAATGGATTTCTGACCTGTCATGTGTTGCTTATAAAACAAATCAAATGTGCTTTTTGAGAGTATTATAAGTGTTGCGTGATATTCCTTCATTCAGAAATTTGTTTCTACTATTAGTAGACAGTTCACATTCATTCATAATTTTATTATTCATTCACGTGAACATAACGTGATATGAATTTTACATTCTCACAAAAGTAATGAACTCTGAAAAAACTTCGCTTTTTATTTCAGTTAAATAACGTTTAATGAGAACGAACAGAGCTTATTTCGATTTTAGCATTTCTTCGTTCTTCACATTTTCTTAAAAAAACGATTAAGAAATACAACCAAAGTTATATATTTAACAGAAATGTAATGAAAAGTTTAAATAAGTGTTTTGGACATGAACTATTATAATAATAAAACTAAAATTAACGTTATGGATGAAGTAATTAGTGTTATATCTCACGCGCATTTACGCAGATATGTTAGGAATACTAATAAAAATCCTTTACAACCATTTTTAAATTCGTTTATGATGTTTGGAATAGATCTTGAAGGAGAGGAAATTCCTGGGCAGTTTAAAAGACTGATATTTAAAGCATGGACCATATTTATTTTCATCTGTTATCATTACTGGATTTTGTCTGATTTTATCTGGTATGCTTCTAACAAAATTCAAGAAAATGCCGTAGCTGAAAGTATTACAGTTTGGGCATCTGTTTTAACACTCGATGTTTTGATTTTAAACAAGCGAAACGTAAGGAAAACCATTCGCGCCTTTTATTTAGAAATGGCGAAACTGACGGAAGAAGAACAGAGAAGATTGCTCAGAATCAGCTTCATTATTTGCTTTCTTATATGGACTTACATTTCAATCTATGTCATACAAAGTGTTATCTTTGTATACGATGAATCCTATGAGATTAGACACACCACGACACTTCTTCATATTGTGTATAAAAGATTAAATCCTTCATCAAGGATTATTTGTTTGAAGCTGGATCAAACCCTTGAAACATTTTTCATCCAGGGATTTTTGTCTTTGACAATAGGTTTGTACATCTTCTTGTGCTGGAACGTCAAGATGACTTTTCAAAACTTCAGAAGACGTTACGAAAGGAATGTGGAAGAAAATGGTAGCCTAGATTTTCAGCTTTTCAACAAAACTTTCGAAAGGTTATCAAGCAATGTTTCAACTTTGGACGATGCCTTCTCACTGGTAGTTGCTATTTGGCTTTTAATGATTCTAGTCACTCTTTGTGTAAGAATTGTATCAGTTTTGAATCCATTGACCAAGACCACAAATCAGATGCTAGTGATTATTTTCCTTTCTTTCAGTAGAGCCCTTGTTACATTGATAGGTATAAGTTTTGTAGCTGATTATGTTCACTTAGAAGGTTTGAAATCATTGTCTGAATTAATTAGAACAATAAGGGAAAAAGAAGTTGCTTGGGATAATTCATCCTATTTCAAAGTTCAACTAGCTTTAGCGAGATATAACTTTCAGCCGACACAATTGACTGTTTGGAAATTTACCAGACTTAATAAAGGATTTTTAATGACGTGTATGGGTATGATGACGACATACATAATAATATCCATACAGATGTATCCTAATGCAATGAAGGGACTGGAGTCTTTGAAAAAATAGTACATTTTTAAATTTATTTTTATGAAATCTTAGACTTAAATTTAATATTTTAAATGTAGAAGTTAAAAAGAGTTCATAATTATCCATTTTGTGTACGAAAACGAAATAATTACTTATTATTTAATAAATTAATATATACATTTCAATTTTATATCTTAATTTATCTGACTACTCAAATGAAAATTAATTGAAGTACTATATATATACTAAGCATAAAATATTACAATCTGATATGTAAACAAGATTACTTCATGCATAAAAATATACTTAAAATGTACTAAATAAAATTTACCTAAAAATATCCTAAATAAAATTTACATAAAAATATACTAAATAAAATTTACTTATGTTTCTTACTGATACAAAATAAACCATAAACCAGTTTTAATAACTATTGAGAATTTGAATGAGAGAATGTATATAAAAAGGATTTATGGTTTCAACGCTTTTGGTAAGCTGAAATATAAACAATAGACAGTATCATAGTATTATTATCTTGGTATTATTTGTATAAAAAGCATTAACAAGTATTAAGATTCATAAAATTTAGAGGGTATTTTCATGGATTTTGATTATATTTATCATAGTTATTGAGAGTTGGATTCTATTAAAATCTTATAACTGAACGCGATTAATTTTAAATGAATAATTATGCTCCTTAATTAAAAAACATTCAATATTTTAAATAAATACTTTTTTTGCTTAAATAATAATAATTTTTCTGAAAGCGTTTTTCAAATATTTTCATATAGTTTTTCTTTCACATTATTAAACCTTTTATTTTGTGATATATATATTACAACATTAAATTCTGTAACTACTAAATAGTTTATTTAGGTCAGTCAAAAATAATTCAGTCAATGGCTTTTTGTATTTAATGAAATTTTAAACTTTAATAATTTATTTCCATAATAAAAATACTATTAATATACGTCCCAAAAATATATCTTGATTAAAATTAATTTAATTCCTTAGATCGACTTTTTCTACCTGAACTCTTGTTATTGTATATTATCAATGCATCTGTATCTTAAGTAGCAAATTTGTGTAGTAAATATTTTCATAAAAGTTGCGTAATTTCATGTAATAACTTTAAAAAATTATAGCTTTTAACTTTCTAATATTGCATCACAAATTTTTTATTGTTATAAGACTGGTTATAATAAAATATGAAATAAATATGTTTTATTATTTACTGTGAATATATTTTATTATTTTGAATACTTTACTAATTTGTTCCTTAAAATACATATAAATTACTTCAAAAAAATAGTAAGGTATTTAAAATAATAAAACATATAATATAATGATTCATAAAATTTATTAGAATTAAAAATATTTAGGTTTTATTAAAAATATTTAGGTTAAATTAAAAATATAAAAAATATGATGAATTATACAATTAATGTCACAGCTTATAAGCAGTTAGTATTGTAACGTGTCAAGAAAATTAAATGATAAAATTAATTATTATAAAAAATCATCATAATATTTTTAAACTTATATTTTAATTCTTGATAATAACTATCACCTACTAAAAGATTTAATCTTAACAGTTTCTCATGTATTCACACTTTAATAAGTCTGTACATAAATTTCTTTTTCTAATTACAAGAATCAATCATGAATTTGTTCCAATCACAGACTATTAAAAATGTCTTTTAAATGAAAATTCACACTATACTTCTAAAAACTTTTACAATGAAAAAATAATAGTATTTTAAATATTCAAATTAGTTGAAAATAATAAAACTTTATTAACGAAAATTAAAACCGATTAATAAGCATACATATATATAAATTTAATAAACTTAAATTTAAAAAATATTCTTGTTTTTGAAAACAGAAGAATGCCTAATACCAGCTGATTTTGGGATAATTATTTTTGATTTGAAGAAAAATTTTTTAACATCAATCTTTAAAAGTAATCAAAAATAGTTACTGAAAATAATTCAAATTATTTCTTTAAAGTGTTTTCTATTTATCAGATTAACATTCTGAAATTTACACAGATGTTTTATATTAATCTATTCCAAAAAAATTTTAAATGTTGTCATATCATTCAAATTCAAAATTTGTCATGTAAAAAAGAAGCAAAATGCATAAAAAATAATGAATTTTACATAAAATTACAACAGATGTTCTAAATACTAGGTTATGTATGAAACAACTTATGTTATCAGCATAGATTCTCAAATATTTGAAAGAGAACGTATGCTAAGTTTCTAGTAATCAGTTGTGTCTATCAATCTGAAATTTAGAAATTAATTGAAATTTTATGTTCGAAAATTCTAATATAATAAATATTACATTAAAATATAGGGTAAACTTGCAAAGCTTGAATAGAGGAACTAAGAGATCAATCTGTGCTTACGAAAATTTGAAAGAAAACTGCTAATTTATATAACGTATATTTATTAGATACCAATGAAGCTGAAATTTTAAAATTAGGCTATAGATTGATATTTTATTTTAAAATTATTCAAAAAATTATCTTTAATTAATTACATTTTAATTTAAAATATATTATCCTAAAAACAAGGCACAGGATATGTCAAGTATAGTAAAGTTTACATAAAACACATAAAGAAATTTATGGATGTTATCAGAAGAACATTCGAGAATATATGTTAATTTACTATTTATCAGTAGCAATACATTATTTTAGAATAAATGTGGAAGCTGGTTTGTTGATAGAGTTTATTAAATCAACCTACCTTTCTACTAGAAAAGGGAAACAGAAAATTCGAAAAGCAAGACCACTATGAATTCCACTGATGGTTTCCAGTGAAAATAAATGTCTAGCAGTTGATGGTACTCCTGATATTCTACTGGCTTAATCTGAGCTACTCTCAACTATAAGAAGATGAGTTAGCGGTTTTTGAGAAGAAATCTGTTTGAATTTTAAAAATGAGGTCAGAGGTGTCTCTTAGACCGTGTAGAAATTTTGACTCTTATGGAAAGGCGTTACCCATGGAAAAGCATTTCTATCTCCCGTGACAGATATAAAAAATACAAAATCAAGAAAAAGAAAAGGTACTAAAAAGAAGGAGACATTACCAGTGAAAGTGTTTTCCGCTCCATGTGAATGACTCTTACCTTGAGACAGTGGAGTACTATACGCTGGGGTTGCAATTGAACAGGAACATAAAAAACAAATGAAGAATTCTTTGTCATGATGAAGTATGCCAAATAAAACAGGCGCCTCCTACGACGACAGATCTTGTCGAGTATAGCAAAATATAGCCATATCAATCCACTTTTGAATTGCTTCAGTGGCACAGCTCAACGGTTAAATTGATCGAATATAAAGAAAATATTGAAAATAAAACTGCCATAAATAAAAGAGAATAATTTTGAAGCTAAACAATGCATTTAACGACTTTGAAGGTTGCAGTCCATTAAGCCTAAAAATATTCTTTCTCGGGCGGTGAAAAATGTTCTTTTTGGACCAGGTTTCAAGTTAACCATTCTTGACCTAACAGTAAAAATGCATCATATTTATTTTAGATGCAGACAATAACTTATGCGCAATCAGATGAATATTTTGGTTGAATGTTAATAATGGTATTTTGGGTTGAGGGAACTTATTTTCGACGAAAAATTATGAATGGAACTGTACTACTCTATAAGGAATGAATAAAAATCGGAATTATAAAAAAGGTCATACCTATATGGAAAAGGCGGCTTTGAAAATAAAGACCAAATTAAATTTTCGATTGGTTTAGTTTGTGGTTTTTCACGATAGTTATTGCACGACTTTTTAAAGTAGTAACCAACCCTTTTAAATGAAAAATTATCTTCGATATTATTTTGCAAAATCATTTTTGAAGGAAGTATTTACGGAAGTGTATATTATTTACAGAATTGTTTTTTTTAAATACTTTTAAAAGAAATCAGCATTTTTAAAATGAAATGAAATCTAATTTTTGTAATTCCCAATTTTATTTGTCTATTTTAATTTTTACCATGGTATGTAAATTTCTTATGCATTAATAATATACTTAATAAATTAATGTCAAAAATTTATATACTTTATACTACTATCCCGTATTTAGGAAAATCTTAATAACAATATCAAATTGTTATTATTTATTTGATTGTGATATTTTATAAAAAATTCTATGAAAATTTTATATTTGGACAATTTATGAAAAATATTTTCTTAAAGTTTGGGTGCAGTTCATGAAAAAATGCACTATCATTGATATTTTAAATTATAAAAAAATCTTTTAAATTATAATTATTAAATGGTGCCTTAAAATGAGAGTGTTAATCGGAAACATTAAATTAAGATGAAAAAAGTCGGATAATTGGTTGTTTTTCTCTATTGGGAAGAGGAGAGATAAAAAATAACCGAAAGCGTGCTTACATAATATTTAAACAGCCCTTAAAAACCTTTCGAATTCTCTACGCATGTATCTAGTGTGAAATGATGTTGACGTCAAAACATTCATTCAAGGAAATAAATGGCAAAAGAATATGATAAAAAGAGCATTCATATTACCAATGAAAATAAATAGCAAGTTAGTCTAAAACTGATTCCTTTATATTCAAAACTTTTTATGACTGATTCCCAACTCTTTGTCTGTGATTTCAATATCTGATCTTTCTGACTTTTAAAGAGTTACTAAAATTGGTATAATATATACAGAAAATTCCGTGAAAATGGCTCAGCTGAATGTAATAATGTAGTGATCCACTGAGTATTGATTGGTGTGAAGTGAAAAGAAATATTCATGTCATACGCAGAATATGGAATATTTCTAATTAAAAGGAATTCTGCCTTTTATAAAATTATGATAAATTGAGAGGTTAACAACATTCATTTAAAAAGATTGATCTTATAATTTAGAGTATTTTTAGGGAATCTATTATTGTATACCTCACATATATGATAGCAAAAAGTTCTTTCAACCTCATAAGCCATTCTTCAGTTTGATTATTCTTATTATAAACAGTAGATTTCGTAAAATTTTTAACAGAATGTTTTAAAAGTCAATTAATTTATTAAACATCGATTAAAATGGTTCAAAAGGTGTTAATGTCAAATGGTTTGAAAAAGCAGATGTTACACTGATATTTTTGGTTTGAAAACTAATTTTCGACAATTTATAATAGAATCTGCTTATTTACACATGCCTGGAATCCTACTTCAAATTTCATATGAGTTTCTTACATGCTAAAGACAGAAACCACTTCAATATTTATTTCTTACTCAGAATTTCCTTTTACTATTATCAAAAAACATATCAAAGTAAATAGAGCTGTTTATAGGTGATACATAAATATAATTTTTAAAAACACAGCAGAATACAATACAGAAATTCTCAGTATTACATGTATAAATAAGCGTAACTTCTGCAGTAAATATGAACAGCGAGATAAAAATAAGCAATTTATATTTATGTTATTATCAGCACAAATAAGCTCTCATTATCTACAACACTTACAAATTCAGAAAATATAAATGCATGAGAAATTTAATAAATAAGATTAAAGATCTGTCTTATCAAGATAAAGTTAGTTTAACCAGTCTTTAGATGCTCTTTTGCTTGCCATATCATCAGTTAAAGTATATAAACTTAGTGAGATAGGGAGAAAAATTAAGATTTTAAGTGTGGTCACTCCAAGCTTTGAAATATGTAAGGGATAGTGGTCTGTTAAGTTATGTGTAATTAATCGTTAAATATTCTTCTTCTGTAACAACTTTAAAAGCCATGTTAGTTAGATGAAACGAGACCAAAGCTTTTGTTTTTTGTAAGCAAGAAAATCAAAAGTGGGTATTTGTTGCTGATAAATATAATTTCAGAACAAAGTTCAAAAGATGGTGTAATTACCTAGTTATGAATCAGCAGCTTGTTCAATGACCAAGATGCTTAGAAATAAATGAGAGTAGGAAACTTTATGCAATGTTTTATTTATCTAAACGACACAAATAAGGCGGGGGAAAAAACGTTCTTCACGCAGTTTAATTGTTAGTGTCCATTTTCTCTCTTTTCAATATTGCCAACAAATGGGAAATTTTAATCGGAAGATTTTTATAGACGCATTCAATGTGGAATGTATAATTTTATTATTATTTATAACAATAAATGATTGAATTTTGTGGCTAACATGGATTTTTAAATGTTTATATTGTTAGGTGAATATTTCCATTATGCGCTAAAATGCGAATCGGACGTAGCCTACTTTTTGGTGAAAAGTGGGAAATTTAGTTTAATTCCATTGAACACACATAGTCTTGTAGAGAATGCTGAGTTCGGCTGAAAATTAAAATTAATTTTTAAATAATATTTTGGAATTTTTTTTTCATATGAGAAATGAGCAATTTTTTTTTTGTGTAATACATTATACTGCAGTTCACACCATAGCCTAATAGTAGAATCGCGCTCATATCGTATGGAATATCCTGAGTTCATTCTTAGACACCATTTAACAACGGTAGAGTGATATTGCACTTCTATTTTCTGTATGCCCGTTTGTTGTTTGAAATCATGAAAATTTTCAAGATTTTCTCTCAACAAGTAAACAAGGCACACTTTTGGTGAAAAGTCCATCCAAAAAGCAAAAATCCCTTGTTATCAGTTATCAGTCATTCACAATAACATGTTAAAGAGTGACGCCAATACATGCAGTCAAAATAATAGCTGAATAGTTTTTTTTATCGTAATTAAAAAAAATAAATGGATATTTTTCACCTTTTTCTTACTGAACATTGAAATAAATTATTGAAAATACAGTTTCTCGAAACTTTTATTTTATTATTATCCTAGATGAAGAAACATTTTGGTTTTATATTGCTCCTGTTATGGAATTTAACAATTGAATCATGTCACTGTAGTTCCACTGAATTTACGAACCCTTTAATTCCAGTGAAACGTTTTTAAGGTAGTTTCTCCACTGTATATATATATATATATATATATATATATATATATATATATATATATATATATATATATATATATATAGCATTTTAATACTTGCATGTCTTTTCAAAAACTAATTGAACATCTTTATCCTTTACATTTCTAAATTTTTCCTGTGAGTTTTTGATTTATTGTGTTTTATGATAATTTCAGTGATATATTGTGAAAAATTCAAATCATATGAGAAAAATTTCATAACGTTCTTTCTTGATAATTTTGTTGCATTTCTTTGATATATATATTGTTTTTGTTAAAATTTCATTTTTGTAATTCATTTTTTCAGATTTTTAAATTAGTGTTTTGAAAATTTCGAAATTTTCCTCTCGTTTTCACCTGTAAAATATAATTCAAGAACTGAGTACTATTAATGTATCCAGTTCCTAATATTAAAAAAATTTAATCAAGAAAACAATATACATTTTTATTGTAAAATTAAAATTTTAATATAACTTTCTTTGCAAGCAGATTGTAGGCAAACTTGGTAGATTGATCTAACTTTTAGAAAAAATTATGCTAGCATGAAATTTGGATTAATTATTTCTGCGAAGTTGTACGAAATATTTTTAAAAAAGAGAAATAAACTTTTTAGAAATAATGTCAGAGAAAGAAAGAATAAATGCAAATATTTCTTAAACAATACTTTTTAGAGTTATTTTAGATTTAAATATTTATATTCACAAGCCATTGATATGTTTATCATATCATTAAATTAAACAAATGATGTCACTAGCGAAAAGAAGAAAACATATAAGTTTGTTAGTAAAATGGAGAATTTTTTAAATAAGTTAACAGAGTTGAAGTTCATGGAAAAGTATACTGTAAAAATTTGTTAAATAAAACCATTAAAGTAATATAATGTAAAAAGATTTCTGTAAAATTTACAAAACATGTAAAATTAGAAGTCTCTTATTTTATAAAAAGTAAAATTGTCATAAGTAAAATATAAATATATATTTTCAATACAGTTGAATACTGTTTATTATTCACATTCAAATTATTATTCACATTTTAGTTAAGTTACTTTATATATACGTTTAAATCTCTAATAAGAAAAAAATACCTACAAGCAAGTGTCAAAGTCCTAATGATAATCGAATTCTTCTGAAGGGAAATTTCCAGGTTCACTTTGCCTCTATTAAACAAATCCACCCACCCACTGTATATAAAAAATGCTTTCCAAACACAAAAATCAGTGGATTTTTTTTAAAAAAAAAAACTTTACAACAATTTTTAGTTACTAAGTTGCTTATTGTACCTTATTCAATGTTGAATATAAGAATTAATTGTTTATTAATACTCCAAACTCAAAAGAGCATGCGCCAAAAAAATATATATATACATAAATATATATATATAACGTTTGATAATCCATAGTTTACCAGACTAAAACAATATTTTTAAATTAAGATCTATGTCGTACAAACAAATTCCAATTTTATAAAATTGGGAATTACTATAGTCATCCATTATTCCACCAGAATTATTGAACTGTTAATAGAAAATCATAGGTAAGATGTAATAAGTATATTAATAAAAACAACTGGCAGAGTTCTTTTCTCAACTTTGTTACTGTAAAACACATATCGTAAATGTACTATTACTTTAACCTGAAATTATTTTAATCTAATTAAAACAGCAGTAATTATGTTCAGTTGCTTACTTTTCTCTGTCAGAGAGTTTTAGAAGTAAGGAGATTATTCTTTAAAGTAAAATTTTTAAGCGAAGAATAAATTATTAATTTGTATATCTGTTCACATTAACAATATATTTTATAACCTATGCTTATAACTATATCCCCTGACATTTATTTAATGCAACCACATAATAATTCTGGCTTATAATGTGGCTTTATGCATTGAACCAAACAAAGGAATGTGAATTTCGATAATATTTAAGACGAGATTACAATGAAAAACATCATATTTATTTCTTGATTTAAAATTTTGGCCTCTCCTGAGTTAGATAACAAACAGATATTCAATTTTATATTAAATCAACAATGTTTAATGAATTTATGAAGCTAGGTCGCACTTAGCTTTAGTCATCTTAATGATTAATTAAGTACAATTTGATTTATATCTTCAGATAGGACGAACATTGTATGATTGAACTGTATTTAATCAACAGATTGTTGCAGCTGAGACAAGTAAATTTTGTAATGCTAAGTAAAAAATAGTTATTGATAAATGAAATAGTCATAGCACTAAGCTTTAGTTAGTCTAACGATAGTGAAGCTAACTAATCTTTAAAACCCAATAACGAATAATTAAGATTCGTTTAGTTAAATAACCAATGAAGTTTCTTCAAGAAAATCTTCAGATAGGAAGAACACAACAAAAACGGTTGATAAATATGTAATTAAGTTCTATAACGAGACATTTATGATGTTTACATTTAATGGTAAGAATAAAATACCCTTTAACGAGAAATAGAATTGCCCTGTAATGCAAATAACTACTTTTTAATACTTCAAACTAGAATATAAATAAGATATTTTTAACCGAAAATACTCTTATTTCGTAAATTTAACTCGATAAGACATTCTGTGTTTGACAAACATTCTTAAAGAAATCTAGAATAAAGAATTTTGTGCTTACCTTTTTGTAAGAAATAATCAGATCATTTATTTGTCTCATGTAATAACTGCAATAATCTTAAAAATTGTTTCAACGAAAAACGCATTGCATAACTTAATATTTTCCCATAGAAATGTGTAATTGATCTTTCAAAAAATCCTTGGTCTCAAAGCTGATTTCCTTTTTGGTTTGCTTTACTATTTGTTATTAACTTTATTTCAAACACTTGCTGAATTTGTCGTCATTTATCCAAATACTTTCCACAAAATGAATTGAATACTGTCTCTCTGTACTCTGTTCTCAGCTTTTCAATTATATTACATTGCTATAAATAGATTATCCATTTTATGAAGGTCATGGTGAGTTATAGGAATATTCTAAATATCAGCAAAATTTATTTTCCTTGCAACAGAATGCTGAAGACGGAACCTACTGCTTTTTATATATAGTAATTTATATACTTAAGGGAAATCAAAAGTTGTGCTCTCTATTTACCTTGATATTTGCATAGCAGAATGTCAAACTCCAAAAGCAGTAAAATTCGTTTCTGAGTTCACCATTTCACTTCTTAAAGCTCATGAATTTTTTATGGCCAATTCTTAATGTCACAGATACTGTTCCGAATTACAATGGTTTTCGCAAAGCAAAGAAATAAGAAAAAACGTAGCATATAAATGAATATTTAATGAAAGTGATATTTACAAAATAAAGAAATCACATTAGGAAAAAAATTGTCTCTCATAGCCCCTTTGTTTTGTGTAGAATGATAGATAGTGAATTATAAGTCAATAAAAAATAATCATTTTATATTGTTTTCTTCTTTAACTGTAGTGATAAAAATTACGGTAAGTATTAATAATTTTTATCACTACAGTTCTAATAAGAATATTCTAATAATATACATTCTAATACAGAAAGTATTAGAATGTATATTCTAATACATTCTAATACAGAAAGTATTAGAATGTAAACGTTTTATTAAAAAAGACAGATAAGATATTAAAAATTATATATTTTGTAAATATAGACCGTATTGCAAGTGATGTTAAAAGGAAGCAAATGGTTTGGACAATATTTTAACCATTATTTAGAATCCTATATGTAAAAATAATGAATAGATTTTAATTGTAAAAATTACTTTCGCAGCAACTATTTCTTTTCTATTTCTTACATTCTACTTCTAAAAGAAACTTACTCAATACATTTAGCATTCTTCCTCATACAGTAACTATTGTAATAACCTTTAAAAAGCCTTAGTAATCAGTTTTAAAATTTCTGTAACGTAATGTTTTGGTCACCTTAATATACTTGTCTCATTATTTCAATCAATTTTATAATTACTAAAATATTTCATTTCAAGTAAATGCACTAAATGTGAAGTATCTATTTTTTCTTATGAATGTGGGATTAAAACTGTGAAGGAGTAATGATAGTTTTTGACAAGTGTTGCCAGAGTAAATATTTCTATGTTTCTTTTTAAGACTTAGTATAAGAAAAATAAATATTATGAACATAAAAAGTGAAAAATTGCTGATTTTAGTAAAAACAAATTTTATTACATTTAGATTTAATTTGGTTCTAACTGATTTAATTTGTATTTCATTTCAAATCCTTAACATGATATGATTTTTAGTGTAAATATTGTGTATATTCTAGTAAATGAATAATATTTTGAATTTATCAAATCAATTACCTTTACATGTAAAAATAAGTAAAGTAGGATGATTTCTTTTTATTTTATTTCATTTGATATTTTCTTTCATTCATTCGTATTTTGACTTGATAGATATTATTTTTAATAAAAATATTTACTCAATGATGTTTAAATCAAAAAATTATGTAAAATCAGTTTCTTACAAAGTATTTTCTAGAGAAGAAATGATAGTACTTTATATATGTTTTTTCAATTTATTTCATTAATAACCTTTTACACATTTCGACTAAAACGTAAGATTGATTTGAGTTATACAAGTCTTTTATGATATACTGAATCTAATTGTTAGTACTAACAATTATAATACTAGCATTAACAATTAGAATTATGTTACTTGCACAACTAATTACATACGCTAGTATCAGATATGAAAATTAAGAAAATAAATAAAATGGACTTAAACATAATGGACATGTGATTAAAAGTCAAGATATTTTATGGAGAATCGCTTAAGAAAATCGGAAAATCAAAAGTCACCTAGCTCGGACTACTAACTGCGATTAGAAATGAACGAAAACCATAAAAAAGGAAGAGGAAAAAATGCTTTTTATGAGAAAGGAAGGAGAAGAATGATTTCAGAAGTATTGAAAAGCTAAGCAGCGGAACGTTTTTTTTATAATATATCTGTAATAAGCGACAATGTTTTAGTTGAAACAGTAACCCGTGAATGAATTGTACGATAGGAACGGAACTCTATAGTATAAATATTAAATTGGTCTGATAAAACTATAAATGCCGAGAGAGAGAAGGAGAAAATAATTAATGCTGTTGTATTTGAATTTGTTCTTCTATAACTTGTAATGTAGGAATGGAATTATGTTGTCTTTTCCAATGTCCAGATTCTAGCGTTTTCACTTGTCAGCATTACCAAAGGCGGAAGTCATTGCACCTTTGGTTTGTAATAATGCTATTCAATAAACTACTAAATTACTATAATAAGCGGTTACCGAAAATCTTTAAAGTAAATTTATTAAAAATGATTAGGGAAACATTAGAGGCTAGTGTTTTTTGATTTTATTATTTTATTAAACATTATATTTATTAAACAAAAGATTTTATTGAATTTATTATTATTATCTATTATATTTTTTATTTGATTGTAATGTTAACTAACATTTTAATTTAGCTTTCATTGCTTTTACAGTTGATTAAATGGAAGACAGAAATAAGCACACTCAATACACATAAAAAAATAATTCAAATAAAGGAACCTAATTGAATAACTCAGAAATTAAGGCATCAAGTTAATCAAATTGAAACGTTATACATAAATAATTAAATTTATAGTTCAAAGACAGATATTATAAAGAATACAAACAATTTTACTATAATTATTTTTAGTCCCATTTTCGTACTTCAGAAAATAGCGCAATTTAAAACCAGCAAATTTGATCTCAGATTTCGAAATTTATTTCATTTTTGCATTCTTGAGGAAAATTTACTTTCTCAATAAAGTTTTAACTTCTGAATAAAGCTCACTGTTTTGAAATAACAAAGAAACTGATTTTCTTCCAGAAATATAATCCTATGGCCAACAGAAAACAGAGTAAGACTTGGAATTACATCATCTGAAATTCTCTTAATATTTTGGGAAATTTTAAATAGCTAGCGTGAGTATAACAACACACATACATTCTGTAAATAGTAGGTATACAATAACTAAATAAATAATATATTCGAAAAGGAAAATTGTAAATATATCACATTTAGGGAATGCAAACTCAAATTTCGTGGAAATATAAAGTTTATCTAAAAATTTAATATTGCACGCAAGTTACTATTCTAAACACAAATTTTTTTAAAAAAATTTTTTTATCCTACACCCGTCCTCAGCATCTCTACCCATTAATCGACGAGCAGCCGAATAAAAAGATGAACAAGTATAAAAACAAGAATAAAGTCCTTTAATAGCCTCAAAAGAGTTGTCAGTCATAAACTTTAAAACTTCAGGGCAGTTCTTGAGGTGAGCAACAACTTATCATCATGATTCCACAATGGACAACGAGCAGAGTCCATTACACCTATTCGATGCAGATGCCTTTGTAGATAGTCATGTCCAGTTGTCACCCGGAAACAAGCGACACCAACAAGGAGCCAGGGATTTTATTGTTCTCATCAAGTAGAGTTTTCCATTGTCTGTCCATAGCCGCATCAGCATAAAAAGAAACTCTGTCATACTTTATTTTACTAAGGATTACACTTTTGATGTTACGCAAAGGCAAAGGGGGATTTGGCTAGATCATAAGGGAACCAGCTTTCGCAAGCCTGTCTGCCTGCTCATTTCCAAAAACATCGGAGTTGCTCGGGATCCACAGAAGAGCAACGCGGTCCTGGATTTCAATGAGTTCGTGTAACTTCATTCTGCTATAGAATGGACTAGTGCATTATTATTATAATCTAAACACAAGTATAAAACTTGCTTAAGGAAAAAAATGCCATAAATACCGATTTATCAAAAGAATATATTTGAATTTTATACCAAAGCAAATTTTAAGAAATTTCTGCTTAATTTAGGTTGAATCGCAAGATTTTTAATTACCAAAATGAAGCATCAATATTTATTTCAAATTAAACTCAGAGGAACGTTTTCATTTAGGGAATATTAAAAAGTGAACTTCCTGTTATTCTCTTTTCACTTGTTATTAATAAATAATAGGAGGATTTTCTCGTAAATTTCTGTGATTTCCTGTTTCTTTAAGCAAGAAACTTTTAAAATCAGTCTAAGAACTGTAGTTGAATCCAGGAAGTATTTTAGCCAATAAAAATCCCAGTTTACTACTTTACATTAGCTAATATTTTTTGAAAATTTGAAATCTTTTCCGATAAAATTACTATGAATTATGATAATTTGATATCAAGGTATACTTAGCAATATAATTGGGGATAAAGGATTGACATCTTATGCACCATAAAATATGCATATCTCATCTGAAACACTCTTCTTAAAGTAATATTGTGAGCAATGAAATCTGCATAAGCTTATAATTTTAAAATTTATTTTAACTTGAATTCAGTTGTCAAACTGAATTCGAGTTAAAATAAATTATACATATTTAAGTTTATACATATTTAAATGAATATAATGATGTGAAAATAATTTTCTTCGTTTTGTCCCTAAAATCTGCGAATTATAGAGGAGAATATAAACGAGGAAGTAGACCTCAAGGGTAATTATAGATTTTCAGATCTAAGTCAAACTTATGGCAATTAACGAACAATTCGAATACCTCGACAAATGTTATATAAATGTAATAAGATACTAATTTTAATTGATGATTAGGATTGTTATTAAGTAAAAAATTTACATCAGGTAAAAATAAATATTTTTTATTTAGTAATTTTACAAGTTTTAGAACAAGATAACAATATATTAAGTTAGAGAAACCTTGTTTAAGAACGAATCATATTAAAATGTAAAAAGTGAATGTTCTAAATTAATCTATAGTTATGAAATATAAATAATTAAAATTTATAAAAGTCATAGTAAATTATTCAAATATTTAAATATAACTATAATAAATTATTTTAAATAATGATTTTTAGGATCAGAGTAATTAATTCAAGTTAATAACGATATTTAAGGGGCATTCTGATCTCTTCAAGGTATACTTCTGATCTATAATGCAGTTTTTTATGTCTAATAATTGAAAAGTTCTTTCTTCCTTTTTTCACATCATTCATGGCTTATTTGACTCAAAACTATTTCCCTATAATTTTCAAGAGAAATTTGAATGCTGAATCATTTTATTACAGTTTCATTTTTTTACAGAAAAATATGTCTATTTTATTTTTCGCTCTCGAATTTCGCCAACTATAACGGAATTGAAAGTAATTTCACTTCCGATCCCGGAAAAAGCGTAAATTCCGCATTTGCACGTTTCTTTTCTGAACGGGGTTCAAGTGAATGAACTCACGTAATCTGTTGCGCTCCAGAGATTCTTTTGTGTGATTTCACAAAATAGTGTTTTGCAAATTCGTAAAGAGTTATGACAGACCCGGTGGCATCAGAACAACTTTTTTATTCTTCTCCGAGTGAAAATTAGCTTCGTGCATATCCTCTCCCATATTCTACCAACACGTATAATCGACCTAAATTTCATCTTCTGTATAAAAAATTGTATTCATTGCATGGGTTTTTTTCTATTTAAAAAAAATTTTTTTTTTGAGAATTTCATGTGAATTCTGCATTTGCAAATTCGGTTGAAAAAGGAAAATTAGCGCATGTATAATGGCTTTCCCCAAGATTGCATTTCAGTTTTATTTTATATCATCAAAATGATTTATTATTTCTTTACAGTTATTAATTGTTAGGAAAAAACAATTTAAAAATTATTACATGATAATTCTATCAAATAAGACACACACCATGCATACTCACAGATACGTATACATTAAAATATATACGTACATACTGTATATGAAAATACGCAATTACTTATGTACATTATTAAAAAAAGGAACCCAATGTTTTCATAAAACTATATATATATATATATATATATATATATATATATATATATATATATATATATATATATATATATATATATATATATATATATATATATAATATATATATATATATATATATATATATATATATATATATATATATATATATATATATATATATATATATATACGGTAAAGATAGTTAATGTCTAACCTAAAATAAAGCATTCATAATTTAAAACTGAGCAAACAAGAGAAGAAAATTTCATCCCAGTCTCTGTATGTTCATTATATCAAAAACCACAAAATAATATAAGTTCAAAATTCGACGTTTCACAGGTTACTTTCCATTGTTTCGTTGGTAAAAGTTATTCACTTTCTATTTTGAATGTTATTATTTATTTCTATTATTTTGTTTCAAACAGTCCCGTTAGCAGGAATTATCAGAAAATATGGTTTACTTATTATCGACAAATCTTTAATCTAAAAAATTGATTGGGATTAGCATTAAGAAATGTAGCAGACGCTGTCGGATGTATAAAGAATGTCAATTCGAGCCTGAAAATATTTATACTAGAAATAATGAATGTTTGACGTTGATCAGGACAAGGTTTTTCACTTGCTAACATAGAAAAGAATAACCGATGTATCTTTTATTCAGCCTGTCGAGGCGGAACAAGCAAAATTACTGAGTTACAAAGAATGAAAAACGAACGGAGGATCTCAATCAAACCAATCCGAAACAGATTTCATTAGGAGGATTTTTATGCATATAAATCACTGATATATAATCTGCTGATCATAAGACACTAATATAAAAAAAAGTGGGCTGCCAAATATATATATCTAACTTGGGTGTAAACTTACTGGTGAAGTATATTATTTTATAAAATATAATGATTAAGTTTAGAATGTGATATTTAATGTGCTTTGATATGGACTCTGGAATCAGCATAAGTAAGTGTATGAGCCTGCATATTGTTTGCTTGGGATGATTTATTTGGGTTACACAAGATATAAGCTGCTGAA
Source organism: Latrodectus hesperus (assembly GCA_037975125.1). NCBI lineage: Eukaryota > Metazoa > Arthropoda > Arachnida > Araneae > Theridiidae > Latrodectus > Latrodectus hesperus. The sequence continues at coordinate 79,228,162 of CM075853.1, forward strand.
GCCTGAAGTCGTAGTATAAGAAACATTTGTTTTTCTATTCCTTTTTTTTTATTCTATGATAAAAGGCTGAATCTTATATAGTTCGTTTCGTAAGAAACATATTTAGAGCTAAAACAATACAAAGTAAGGAGACGCCATTCAAAATCTGATAGACAATGGGTGGGACACAATGATACGTTTTTAAGTGTCTAATTTCTTTTTTATGTTTAGAATTTAATGATCGTGTTTTTTAGAGATTTCAACAGAATTCCCAGTTCAATCGATAGCATCGAATCTGAGTGAAGGAAGTATGCAGTAGACTTAGCTGATCAATAAACTATGTTAAACAATTTACTTCCTTTCAAGAAAAAAAAAATTGAAATTATGTAAAATGTTTTATTCGACATTTTTTATATTAAGATGTTTTCTATAAATGACCTCAGATGTAAAATGAGAAAAAAATTTTACATGCTTATTCTATAATTTCAAATGAAGGTATCAAATACTATTTATTGCGTTCTTTTTCTATATGACATTTTTTGTGTAAGTGTAATTTTCCTTTTAGGACTGTTTGAGTCTATTACATTAATTTTTTTCTTTTTCTTCACATTTTTGTTTTCTTTTACGACAAATATTTCTTCCAGCTATATATAAAATTTTTTATCATAAGGGACTGAAGTAGCAAAATGTGACTATATAAATGAAAGAATAACTTTATAATAGTATACAGAAGAACTTTAATAGGTGATAGTCTCCTACTAATTACAATGACAAAAGCAACCTATCTTGCCATGTTAACAAAAAGGTTGGTTATACAGCTTTCTTTATTTGTGTTCTTTCAAGATGCATTGCAAGAATGCAGGGAAAATATTCATAAATGACTAATGATTACATAAATTTCACAAATATTAGTAATTGTATAATAGTCTGTAATTTAAAGATTAAAGAATAATTGTTAATTTTACAAATTAATATTCAGTTTATTAGAAAATAAGAAAATTATCAATTTTGATACTGAGCTATTGAAAGATTAAATTACATAACAAGCCAAATAATACACGTATACAGTTACATATAAATAATAAACATTCCTCCCAAATAAATGTCCTCTTGGGACGCTGATACGGCTTCTGGCGAAATAACGTTGAAAATTTATATAAACCAGTAACATTTCATAAGTTTCCTTCAGAAGCATTTGAAAATTTCCTTCTCTATAAAGAAACAGTCTACATTTCATCATGTCCTGATTAATATAATGAGGGAAGTATTTAAAAAAAGTAAAAAATTTTTTCGATCGACTGACGATTAAAAACCAAAATTAGGCAAACAACTTGAATAACTGATTTCCTTTTCTAGTGCATAAAAATGATGAATGCCGCAGTGTGTATTTTCGAACGTGCTGGATCATGAGGATTAAAATAATGGTTGCAAATGTAGTTTGACTATAGTTTCATGGATGTCGTCCTGATGACTATTGCTTTTCAAACAAATAGTCATGATTGGAATGCATGAAGTTTGAGAGGAATAAATGCTGCTAACAAAACATGAAAAAGTACATAAAATTAGCTAAATTTTGGAGTTGTAAGAATGCTGAAACTGCTTGAATATTCTTAAAATCTCTAGGGATTTTTGCTCTGGAATCATTATTAGCATGCGTAAAATCAACAAAATCATTGTTATTGACATACATAAAACAAATATAAAATATTAAAATTCGTTTTTCCCACACTCAACCTTTAGTTGTAGAAACCTCTTCAAACGCAAGCAGATGTTCTAATAAATATATAAATTACATATTTAATAATTTACTTAACATCAAAATTTTCACTAAAGAACAAAATCACCATCTCATAGTTGCTGAATGAAATTCCATCCCAAATTTACTATTCAAATGGATTCATGGAAATAACTTCATGAATCTTTTCTTATTTTATGCAATGAACGTTTTTTTTTCATTATTATATCTTCGTCATCAGTAAAAGTAATCATTTGACAAAAAATGTCCCATATAATAATGATATCACATTATTTTAGTTCTTGCTGCTTATTAGGGTATATGCAGTAAAACTTCTTTCATTTAGATGCGAGGCTACTGAAGTCAATATATCAAAACAGTATCACATAAAAGCAGAATGCAATAAAAAGCTTGCCACAGAATGTCTCTTCAACATATGACCAGTATTTTTGTCATAACTTTGGCTTTAATGTCCAAGTTTGAATCTAAATTATAAATATAGTGGAAAGATTTATGAAAAGCCAATGAGAGAGATATTTTGTCACGTGGTGGCTACAACTCTATGAATCCAATTACTGTAACTCTCCACCCTAGTGTAGATGCCCGGAGTGTTAGGTTGCCCACATCCGATTCCAAAAGAAACTATGCCAACTTGATACCATCGACCGTCTTTTTCGCATGTCAGGGGGCCACCACCATCACCCTGCAAAAAAAAGATATATTAAATGCATACTTTATTTTGTGTTACAAGTTTAGGTCATTCAAGTTTTGACGAGTATTTTAAAAGTATCCCGTAAAAGAACAGCAAAAATATAATCTAGATTTATTTGCTGCACAAATTATAATCAAAATCAAAACTTTAAATATGAGTTTTTGTTCAAGATATCTCCAATTTGGGACACAAAAATACTATGCATAGTTTTTGCTCATAAATAATTTATATATGCATTTGGCGCCTTAATAAGTGACTTCTGAATTAAATTTGGGCAAAAGAAATGAAAAATACGCAAAACTAAAACTTTTATGCTGTAAAAGTAAAACAAAACTGTAAAATTTTTATATTTTTAATATTAAAGTGTGACTATTACTGATTTTTGCATTCACTTAGAATCAATATTTCTATTTAGCCTTCATATTGTGCCTATATTGATTTTCCTATTTGAATAATTTGAAATGAGCTTAAATGACTCAATGAAAACCTTTATGTTAACAGGCATAAAATTATTATTTTTGATCTAATTACTTTAACTCTTCCTTGATTACAATGTAGAAAGAATTTTGCGTATCAAATATTCATACATTCAAATATGCTTTTGCTGGTATAGGTACTGAAAAGGGTGTTGCTCAAATGTTCACCTTATAACCTGAAAATGGGTGAAAAATGATTCTAGGGACTATGTATGATTATTAAATATTTTAGCCAATGTCACTAATTCTCTTGTACCACCATTATCTTTTCTTAAAAGTTTTTCTCTATTGTAATGTTCTGTAATGAATCTGAATCTCTGAATAATCTTCTGAACATTACGAGAAATCCTGTAATGTTCTTTTAAACTTTATTCTTAATTTGTATAACTCAAATATGTATATCAAACTTTTTATTTATTTTTCTCAGCTTGGAAGAACAAATTAGAATTTTTTATTATTGATCAAGAATATTTCATTTCTTATAATTTAAAACGAAAAGTAAATGCATGCAAATTTAAATTGTATGTTTCAATAGCTGTGCAAGTTTTTAAGGATTTTTGAAAAAAAGCTAATGACTACTAGTTTCCTTGAGAATTTCAAGTTGTTTTAAAGCAGTTTTACGTTTACTTTGAACTGCCTTTCCTAAAAATGGACTATATTTATGAAATGTAAAAGAAGAAATTCAGAAAACGCGTTCGGATATTAACCATGGCACATGTGCATACAGAAAAACAGAATTCAATATAAATTTCGCCTCGTTCAACTGTGGTGTGTATCGAATTAGCAAAAACTTCTTTCCCTCCACAAAATTATTTTTACCACAATGCCACGATAAATCTGAATTAACATAATGTATTATTTTCAATAGCACTCAATAATTAGCCGCATAATGGATTACAATGTCCTTTATATCTAACATGAAGCTGAATTTGTGAAAGGGCAGACTTTTGTTATCATTCCAGAGTGTCAAGAAAGTGTTGAAATCTGACCCTACCCAAGTCCATTACGCTCATGTGATGATTTATTATTTTACTTATAAAATTTTCTTTGATTTCATGTCCTTTGCTAGCTTATTGTGATAATTTGGATATTGAGTTTCAGCTTCATTATAAACTTTGGTACATGAAAGTGATTCAAAGTAAGGAAACGATTTCCTACTAAATCCGGATGTCGAAAATGAACATTATAAAATAAACAAGTTCCAGGTTTTTTGCTATATTAATGGTAAATTAAATCCAGTCTTAAGAAATTGAAAACGTAGTCCTCTTTATTTTGTCATAAAAGACCAACTACGCATAGAAACTCATAAATCAATCAATTATATTTAATATTCTAAGATTATAAATTTCTTTCTGATAAACATAAATGAATATTCAGGTGAATAAAAATTTCCATAAAAAATTTTTCTCTTCCATTTACATATTTTTGAAAAACTACTTTTGGATTGACATTCTTCTAAATAAACGCATCCGATAATTTCGAATACTTGTAGCAACTTAAAGACGGTTTCGCTGCCTTTGAGATGCTACCGGAACTTGATTCTTTTCTATTCTTAAAAATCTTCTAAATTGTATTTTTTACTATTTTAACACTCACACTTTATGGCTTATATATATATATATATATATATATATATATATAAATATATATATATATATATATATATATATATATATATATATATATATATATATATATATATATATATATATATATATATATATATACATATAATAGTGAGCACCTTAAAGTGTTTTTACCATTTAAATATGTTTGCCCATTCAGGTAATGAAATATAATGTGTTCAAATAATTCTTATCGAGTTAATTCTGCATATGCAATTCCTGCATATAACAAATTCTGTAGAATTGAATAATTATTTAATGAAATTGTAAAGATAAGTAAAATTGCTTTTTACAATTCCAATTTTCAAGGCTTATGGTAAGAGAGAAATTACTTCCCGTAAATTTTAAAGTGTACTAAATTATCTTAAAGTCTGAAGTACTTTTTTTTACTTTTTCTGTTATTTTGAATATTTTTTTAAATTTTATTAAACTATTTTTCCTCACAAACAAATATTTATACAATTTTTTTCTTTAGTGAGAACTCAAAAATTATCGTTTTGAAAAATTGTGCTTTTCAAAACGATAATTTTTTATTTCAATTCAATTGGAGAGTACAATTCGAAGTTTTACAATTTTATTGTTTGATGCAGAATTTTAGGATAAGACTTTATAATAATAAATCAAAAGAGAAGGTATTTCAAATTCTGCTTCTCTAGAAATATAAGTGCTATTTATTTATCTGTTGGTATGAAAACAAAGAAATTCTAAGTGTCTTAATTTTACATAATGTGGTGACTTATTTCCTCTATCAAATTAAGAATATCCTTAAAATATTTTGTATTTATTTGTGCGTTAGTTTTTTATATTTCTGGAACGAGTAATTAAAAACCATGGTTGTAAGATTTCTAAATAGGTAGATGTTTTAATCTTTTTCACTAAATACAACTTTAACTTATTATAAAATTAACTAAAATAATTGATTTTTCCTCACATCACAGGCATCCCTGCCCTCTGCGCCTGCGCAAAGAGAAGTCGCTGGTAATTTGTAATTGGGCCCGAAATGGAAACGAAGGGCTCTTTCACAGTCATCATTTCTCCATAAAGGTACATTCACTTCTTTTAAGACCACCGTATGCTCTCCACCTACAAAAAGGATTTATATTTTCACTTTAATATAATAAATTAATTACAAAGTGTCTCATGATATACAATGGCATAATCGAATATAATTACTTAAAACACAAATAAGAAGCATGTAATATTTTACTCATATTTATAATTTTAACTATTGTTCAGCTTTTTTTAAGAGAATTATTAACTATATTATTCAGGAATATTTTTGTCATTACTACAATATTTTAAACTAAATGTTAAATTTTCGACATTACGTATCTCTCTCTCTCTCTCTCTCTCTCTCTCTCTCTCTCTCTCTCTCTCTCTCTCTCCATATATATATATATATATATATATATATATATATATATATATATATATATATATATATATATATATATATATATATATATATATATATATATATATGAAGTAATTGCAGCGAAATTTTCTCAGCATAATTCCCAATGCGTTCTTTTTGGATATTGTTCTGGAGATTTCAAAATTGGTTCAATTACCAGTGCATACGATTTTAAGGATTTTTCAGCATGTTTCGTTAGCATTTTAACGAAGCAATATTTTAAATTCAAATACAAATATTATGTTAATTAAAAATTTTAACAATTCCAAATCGAATGCAATTATTAAAGGATACAAAAAAAACATGTAAGATGTGAAAGCATATTTTTAATGAAAGTTTTATCTGTTATCCGATAATTAGATTGTTCGTCATAAATCACTATTCATGCTCCAAGACAGAAAAAAATACCATTTGAGCGCAAAAGCAATGAAGCTGAAATCTCAATATTAATTACAAATTTTTTCAACAAAGAAAGAATAATTGCAGCATTTTCTCAGAGAAAGAGGAAAAGTAGGCATTATATCTATTTAATAAGTTACCATTAATGTGTTACCCTTCACAATTTAATATAAGAACAAAATTTATATAAATAAAATCTTAATTCTAAAATTGCAATTGGAATATAGCGTATGTGAATGAGAATACTTACATACATATTTTACATCCTGCATTAATTACTTCTGTATTAACACCATAAATTTCATGTCTTTCATGATTATTAGACGACGTAAACTTATTTATTACAGATAATCGATGGTGAAACCACCATTTAAATCAAAACGGCCTAATGAATTCTTTTCCGTCTTTAATGATTTATTAATATATCAGAGGAGAATTTTCTTCAAGAGAGAATTTTTTGATAAGAATAAATATTACAGTGAACTAACCATTGGGAGCAGTTATTTTGTATTTATTAATATTTATAAATAGTATTATTTACATTTCTCAAAACAAGATAATTGAGACAGTTTAATATTTTGGCAAGCATTTAAGAAAGGAAGAATTTAAGAAGACCGATTACCAAACAAATTGTTAAACTTTGATGTGAAAATGCAGGGAGCGTATGATCTTATACTGTAATAAAACCATTTTATCAACTTTTTACAACAGGTACCATGAAAAAAGAGTCGAACTCAGCTGCGATTGAAAAAGTCTTAAAAACCTGAAGCCCGAAAATAAATTGTAATATTCTCTGTATCATACGAATAATTCTAAATGTTAACTGTAATATTCTGTCTTTATGCATATTTCTATAAATTTCTTAAATTGTGTTATGTTCCTGAGAGCTTCGTAATAAATGATTTGTCAATTTTGTCTTTTTTCCAAGAACAATTACAATTCTAATTTACATGTTTTATAAGTAAAATAATTCAAATTATTTTATTAATTTAGTATTATTTTTAATTATTAATTTCAATATAATGCTTGTAGAGATTGTTCAAGAATTTTTTATAAACTTTAAAAGCTACACATACAACTTATTAAGAAATGTTAACAGATTCATATGCGAACCGTTTGGAAATTCAGGGGCTCAAAACAATAGACGTAACTTATTTCATTTATATGCGAAACAAAGCCAAGGATACTGTTGTTTTGCGCCAGAGAGAGAGAGAATTTTTATCATCTATGAATAACTTGATATAAAGGCTGTTTAAAATTTGTTTTAGAAAAATTTTATGAAAGAATGAGAATTAATTAATAACAAATTTTAACAGATTCATATTCAAATATTTTGGTGAATCAAGAATGCAATGTGACAGTACTAACTTCTTTTATTTAAAGAAAAATTTGAAGGATATTTTAATTCTAAATAGAATCACATATATATATACGTATAAATACGAGGGAAATATTGACAGGCCAAGATTTGGTTTCAAGAAATTTTGAGAATATGCATACACATAGCTTACCTACAGATATTAGCGAATTCGTACATACACATTTTCGTATTACAGAAGATAAACATGGGCTAAGATAAATAATGAAAAAGAATAGGCAGATTTTTGAAAATTCCAATCGACACCAGAATTCTCCCACCTCATCTCCTTATCATTACCAGTAAATGACAAGCACATAAATTTAAATATTTTGTTTCCGATACGTCAATATTTATGAGTTACTTAAGTTAGAAAATACATTTTGAATAAGAAATAAAAAAAGTAAGCAATTTTTACTTGTTGTTCATTGGCCAAAACTTTTCTTAGAAATCCTTTTTTGGATTTAATTTTGTTGTAAAAATCTTCACAAGCTAATCCATTAAATGTAGATTCTTTCATCAAACCTTTATCATCAGTTTATGTGCGTTCTTCATCAAGGAAAATACTCTCCTCTGGTGCTGGTGCCCCAGGTAAACAAAAGGCATACTCAACAATCTTGATCATATTGAAAATTGTAATGTGCTTATCCTTAAACTGATCAAATAACTTGATCCTTTTTTCTTCACTTAAAATAATCATATTTTTGGTAGTCTCTTCTTGCTTCTACTGTTCCCAAATTGACTTCAAATACTCCTTACCAAACACAACTTTGCGCACAGCCAGGATTGGCGAGACGATACAATGACAACGTAATTTATTAGCAGATTATCACTCTTCTATGGTTTTCATTTTTCATACAGTACAAAAATATATGACAAATTATTCTTAATAATCCTTCAGTTAATTATTTTTATACATTTTTGGTCATCTATAAAATGAAATTTAATTTCTACCAGGACGTGAAGAAAATAAGCCTGGACACCATGATTTTGTTTGAAAATGTCTCGGTCAAACTGAGACGTCTGGCAAGCATAGTTAAGAATATTGTAATTATATACCAAAATTGCTTTTATTTACAAACTCTGAGACATTTAGAAGATAATTAAAGATATGGTTTTAAGAAATCGCAGGATTTGTTTACTGGCAAATTTTAACATGCCCATATTTTAACAATACAGGAGTTTTATATGACATTCCTGATTAACTTAATTTATTCGGTAAGCAAACGCAAAGTCTTCACAATCATTTATCAAAATCATGTCATTCATTAATATTGGGTTGAAAAGATAATTTAAAATTGGTTTCCAGAATTTTTTTTTTTTAAGTACAAACATAAATAACAAATTTGAGCACATATTCTCGCAAACATTTTGGCAAAGTTCAACATGATAATTCTGATTTATTATGTGGAAAACAAGACAAAAACTGTAATTTTGTTCCAAAATAAATTCTAATTGTTGATAATACAGAATAATAATGGTTGTTGAAGACTTGTCACGCACATTAAGAATTTTTAAGTACTGATTACTAACCTTACATACGATGATTTGAAAATTTTAACATACCGTAACATTGTATAATAGTCTCATCAGATTAAATTTAAATTATGTAATTAATCCTTGTAAGTTATATTAAAAAATTAAAATACACTTCATGAATATTATATTAATAAATGTTAAGTAGCATTCTAATTTCACTGTAATACATGAAAAATTATTCTTAAATATTTTTGAAGTAATACAAAACAATTTTTGATTGTGAATTCAAAAATTTGTCAAAATCACTTCAATATTCAAATTTAATTTAATTTCAAGATTAAGATAAAATTAAGGGTATTTTATTATTTCCTTTTTACATCTTTACTCGATAAAAAATAAATCGTGAAAGTTTTACTTACTATAGCCTTGTGCTGTTTAAGCTACTTATTTATAAGGTTAAAAATACTATTTTCTTGTCAATGCAAAATTTACATCTCCATTCAATATTCTCGGAAATAAAATTCGTTTCAAGGTGTAATATTCGAAGAATGAATAAAAAAAAATAGAAGAAACAAATTTTATGAAGTATTTATGCTCATGAACTACTTCCATTTTTGACTACCTGGCATTTAATAATATCATTTCTTATTAGTATTAAAAGTCTTATTGTTTTGAATGTTTAGTCCGAATTTTTTTTAAAGATATAAATGGTTGATAAAATCCTTGTCTGTTAAGCAAGATTTGGTGGACTAATCTTCGTATTTGATTCTGTTACATCAATCAGTCCTAGTAGTTGAGTGACAAATCAAACATGGCAATATTTTTAAAGTGTCTGATGAAGACGTTTTTGTAACCTTTAATGAAAACTTTTTTATATACTACAAAATTGCTCTTAGCATCATTATGCTGACGAAAGAAAAAGCTGGAGGCTAGAATCAAACTACTGTTAAGCAACATATTTTCAGTATTATATTTATGCTTTATTTTGCCTTATCCGGGGAAATTAATATTTCAAAGATTTTACCATGTGAAATAAATTAAACTCACCAGAAAATTTCGGAAATCACAAAGTAATAGTGCCTTGAATAAGTTAGCCTCTTATTGTGAAAATGAGTAATTTAAAAAATGGAAGGTTCAAGATTAATTATCACCACTGTTGAACAAGGGAAGATGTATGCAGGGATATCAGAATGTTCAAACGTTAAAAGGCTATCCCCGATGTTAGATTTTATAGTTTTGAGTATAAGGTGAAATGGCAAGAGAGAGTAAAATATAATCCTCTCGGTATAAAATGTTTGATATTAGATGTGGAATAAATGAATAACTGGAGATGAATAACGTTTGTTTTTGTAGTGAAAGTGATGTTGAGAGTATTTTGATTCATTGGTACAATGTCATTCAATGTTTTGAACTATTTTGTTGGCGATCCCCTAAGCGCATCACATCGAGTTATTTAAACATTTTACTCGGTCTGTGGGTATTTATTGAGTTTGGCTATTTATGTTACGCATAGCAATGGGGAAGTAGATTCCAAGTATGATTCCAACCATTTGATCAACAGTAGATGCATTTGGTGTTTCTATTATTTGTCTATGCATGTATCAAATGTGCTGTTTGAGAATTTTCCGGATTACTGTTTATGTGATATAGGTATATAGCCCACCTGCTATGAAAACTTTTCTCTGAAGACAAAAAAACTATAAGTGATATAAAAATCATTACAATAGATTTTAGTTATTAGGGTTTCATTATTTACAGTGTTATTTTTTTGGATGTAAAATTGTGATTCTATATATAAATGGATTAGTATTAGGAATTATTTTAAAGCAATTGATACGCATTTGAGCCTCCATTTATTAAACAAATGAGGAATTATATTAAAATTTTATTTCGATATATGAATCAGACGGAATGGAAATTATTCAGATTTAGGATCTACAAAATGATTGATTGTAATATATGTATATATGGACATCACGGAAAAACATAAATATATTAATATTTAGATATTTTTTAGCAGAATCTAAGATATGATTCTCCTGCATACTCGTAACATGGAAAAAATGGTGGTACAAATAAAAATACAAAATTATTCATTTTATTTATTATATGTATAATTTATAGAATATAATGATGAAAATATATGTTTTTGGCAATATATATACAATTGACAATATATAATTTGACAGTATATATAATTTGACTGAAAATGAATCTGGACATTCAAATAAAAATTTTCAAGACCTCAAAGTTTTTCTCATTTTTCTTTAAGAATCCATTTAGAACATGGGTTCCCAAACTTTTTTTTCTTGTGGACCTCTTTCAAAGTTTTACTATTTTCGGTAGACCCCCTGCTGCTAACAAAAAGTACCTAGGTACCTAAAGTTAAATCTTCCCTGGCTTTTTGTTCTTTTTATAGAAGTTTAGAATAATATCTAGTATTTATAGTTTTTACTGCATAACTACCTACTACACTCAAGTAGTAAAACAAATATAATATGATTGATAAATTACAATATAAAATAAAAATATGCATAACAAATAGGCAGATACTTATTTTTTCCAGAACTGCAAGCACTGACATCGATTCACTCACAGTCACACTTTTATGTTTAAAATCCTGGAAACAAATGAGTAACGTTTTGTTCTTGGCATTCGTATTTATACTAATATAGATTGCAAGCACAGAGCAAGTCGCATTTCATCCCTTTGCAGGTCTAAACAAGCATCCCGGACGAGCGGGCGCACGGGTGGCACTTTGCAAGTCTCGACATGTGGTGTACACTCTTGTACTATTATCTATTGTTCTATTAAATTCTGTGTTTCTACTGAGTTTCGAATATTTTTGATTACCTACCTAGTGAATGATGCTACCTGCGTACGTTGATAAGTAAATCCAAGCCAAAATTTTTGTTCTTTATTCTGAAAACCAGAAAGTTTTTCGTGGACCCCCACTTACAACTTGTGAACCCTTGTTTTCATTTCACGTCTACGTGGACCCCTGGGGGTCCACCTGGACCACTTTGGGAATCTATGATTTAGAAGGATTAGAATCCTTCGAAAATATTGGGACATTTCAGAATTACTTTACAACAAATGAAAAGAAACTTCAATAAGCAAGGCCTTAACTATTGAGAAATTGAGAGAGAAAAATTTCTTTTCTCTCTCAATGCTTACATATTAACATTTACATGTGTTTCTTCAAAAATAAGAATCGATTATCACAAAAACTAATTACATATAAATTCAGTTAAAAAAAATTATTTCCTTGTAATACGAAGATCATTATTACGTATTCCAAGATTGAAAATTTAATGTATCTAATGAAAATAAAGTCTTGTAGAAACACAAAACACCTATTTATCATCATTATTCAATAACTGTGGGGATGCCAATTGTTTTCTTCGGACGTGTATTGTCTTAACCATTGAATAAGAATGAAACAAACTTATTTTTCATAAAACTTCTATTTTATCATAATTACTACTTTCGTAATAAGATTCTTATTTTTAATTAATTTTTAACAACATAAAATAATTACATAGCCTGTTGTCACTGTTCAACAACTGTGTGTGCATGGGAAATAAGTCAATATTTCTTCTTCATAGAAAGTGAAGTTAACCATTAAACAAATATGTGAGAAATATATCAAGCACTAATTAATTATTATTATGCTAAGACTTAATATGTCAAAAACAATTTTTATTATTGGAAATCGATTCACAGATGAACGCAACTCAACAGAAATTAGCAATTTTACATTTTGGTGTAAATGTGAAAAATGCTACCACCAACATTATCAAAAAAATAATGTCTTTTTTTGTTTTTTCTCAAATATTTAGGGAATGCCATACAACTGTATTACTCTAGCAAGGAGAAGCACTTTTCTTTTCTTCGAGATGTGAATTCCATAAAACTATTTCCACTATGTATTCCGATCTTTAGAAGTTTAGAGTGTTAATGGAATATAAAGAAAACGTAATAAATCCACCGAATGCTATTTAGATGACACCTCGGCATTGTTCGCGAATCTCTCATCATCAATCCTTTCTTTACCTGATGCTCGTAACAGTGCCATCAAGAAACAGCTGAGTTCTTAAGTGTCCGCTTCTTCACCGATGCACCTGAGTGCATGAGAAACACCTTTCATTCTTTTTATAGCCCATGTAAACGATGCTTCATGGTTGACAAAGCTTTGTATGAAGCAAATACCAAAGAAAATGAATTCATAAATTAGTCTCATTCGCTGTGGCCTTCAAAGCAGTGATATTTATTCTGTCATATTATTTATCGTTTGACAAATATGTTATATCAGTTTTAGAAGTTGAAGTTAATTATCCTTTACACAACTGTCGTTTCTATGAAGTATCCTTGCAAACAAGTAACCAATAGAAGAGTTAAAAAGAATTAACATTATTTAAAAAATAATTGCTGAATTGCACTAATATCTGTTTATTTATTACATTTGTTTAAGGTCTCAATTTCTACTGATAGAAATCACAAAGCCCAGTAAATTTCCTTGTAACTTTAAACATAATAAATGACCATGTCAGCATTCAAAAATTGGCCTCTTCCTCGTAAAAATTTCTACTTAAGTAGTTTAGTAAGTTAAGCTTTTTGTAACCATTCTATCAAACGAATTCGTTAAACCCAATTAACCGATTAATAATTTTGAACTGACATCTTCTGACTTTCATACCACGGAAGCGGTGATATCTTAGATTCTTAAGCATACTTAATATACATGTGCTCTCTTGGTATGTTTATCATCATCTGATTCAGGCTCGCAATAGCATCATATGGATCAAGAGAAAGAGAAATTTAAATTCTATGACAGTTAAAATCCATAGATCTTGTAAGTACGAGTTGAAATTATCTAAATATTAAATTCTGAACGAGTTGACAGTAAAGGAACTGGTATTCTAGATTTCAATTCAACAATTAGTGAATTAGATTCTCATCTCGGGTACGGATGTGTAGTGGTTCAGAATGTACTTTCTATGATAAATCAAACTTAACCGCAACAAGACATTTTTGGCGGTGTCAGATATCGAAACCGAAATACGTAAATGACCCTATGCCCCAATAGACAACCATCACCACAAAATCTCCATTGAGAAGTAAAAATTAGAAAAATTCTGAACTTCATGGAAGTTTGTGGTAAGGTAAAATGCAAAATATCTCTATAAATGGCATTTTAAATTTAAAAAAAAATTCAAAGCATACGCCATTTTTAGAAGCAATGTTTCTATGGAGCTTTTCGTAAATGTTTGTATGAGCCACTTCGATGTGAGACCTTAATATATGGTAGATATATTGATACTATTGCAATTCTGAGTATTTATATTTTCATATATTCTTAAAAAATTTTGCAACCAATTTAAAATTAAAAACATTTTGAATATAATTGCTCCTAAATATGAATCATCCATTTCATTTACATTTTTAGTGCAATCAAAGAAGGTTACTCATTTTGAAAACATCTTGAACAAGTAAGAGATTGGGGCCACAGTGGCTTGGTATCTCAGGGCGTCGTTCTCATTGTCTGTAGGTAGGGAGTTCTAACCCCGACTTATCCAAAAATCCATCTTGTTCACTAAAGACGGTTGGGCCACGTTAAATATACTGATTGCAATGTTCTCCAAATGAAATAATACCACTGGGGATGGCAGATAAAGTATTGGGAGTCTTCTTCTTGGTCTCTGCTTCTAAATTACGAAAGCTCTCATCCATCAACTCCTACCTAACAGGTAGAGTCCAACTTTCGGCTCTGTAGAAAGAAGTATGGCAGTGCACGCATAATATAAAATTTAAGATTTTACATTAGTGGAAAGAAATAATGAGAGAATTATTTCTTTTATATTCAAATGAACGGTAAAAAAATATCATGAAATAAAAAAACAAATTTTTAAATTATAAATTTAAAGTGTTTAAAAAAACGAGTAAATTTTTTATTTACAAGAAACATTATGAACAAAACTGTTAACAACACTAAAATATAATAAGATTAATATTAATAGTAATTTCTATAGAATATTTTTAAAAAATCTTTATGTACAAAAACATTTTGTACTTAGTACCTACAATCAACAAAATTTCCGTATTTATGATAAGTGTGCTTTTATAAGTTAGCGTTCTTGTTATTTTGTTCCCTTTACTGTATAATTTCCATTCTTTCATAAATATTTTAGGCAAATAATTAAGGAATATCTAATTAAATGACGAATTTCAAAAGTATTGCCTTTTGCATAAATTTAACAGAAGATAAGGTTTTGTTAGAATTTCTATACAGGGGACAGTTAAACAGAAAAATACATTTTAAAATGAATTCCGAACAAACCGTCTGTTATTGACGTGGAAATCGAATTCCGATATTTTTAATCGAAAGTTGGAGTGGTAACAATTTAGAGCAAAGAGATTGATAATGACTATTGTTTTTCAGTAATATAAAACACACACAATAAAATTTTAAGAATTAAATTATATTTTAAAATATATTTTTAAGGCATTAGTTTAAAAAAAAGACAATTTTAAGCAAATGCAAAATTTGTGAAATGGCTATATATGTTGTATTTAAATAAAATTGAATCTCACTTCCTATTTCCTTTCCCCAACCCGTGACGAAGCATCTGGGTGAGAGAATGAGCTGCTCGTTCGTGATTCCTTCTGAAGGCATGCACACCACGTTCACGTGAGACCTCTTCTTGGCTGGCTTCTTCAGTTGAACCAGAGCAATATCGTGCAGTAAGGACTTGTTGTTGAACGTGGGATAAACGACAATCCTGGCCACGTCGAACTCTTCATATCGATGGGGTTCTGATGTTGTAGAGACGTCATATTCTCCAAGGCGGACTTTCAAAACACTCGAAGATCGACTGAAATGAAAAGAAACGAAACTTTAGTGACTTCCTTATAATGATCACAGGAGGAAGATATAACAAATTAATTTTACGATTAAATGCTCTTTTAACAGAAGAACAGAGTATGCTAATGTGTTTTTTTTTCTAATAAATTCCACTATTGTATACAAATAAAATGCCTATTCTGTTCATTCACCGAATTTTCGTTATGGTTGAATTGAAAATGACTACATGAAATGGAATAAAATCTATCATCAGGATATTGGTCCTGTCCCTCACTTTTGAAGGTAGAGGTAAAAATATGTCCGGCATTGGATCTCTTCATCTTTCTGCAACCAACATATATACACAAAGAGTTTTCTTTAAAAATATGAAAGAAATTTATTAATTTTTACAATTTTTAAATAAGTATTTAACTACCTACTACAGTGAATGTGTTTACCCCTTTCCCAACTCTCCGCCAATCCGAAATGCAATCGGAGATACATTCACAATTCAGCAACTTTGTAAATAAAGGACATTTTCAAGCGTTCCATGCCTCATTCGTTTGATTTTAGCTGATCTAAATGAAATCTTATTTCCTGATGCAAAACAATATTTTGAACGAAATTAAGTAATAAATATTGTTTTCATAAATCGAAATTTTTCCCTGAAAGCTAAATACACGTTTGCAATTAGGAAGTTATAGCTTTCACGCTAGTTCTAAAAAACATCTTGTAATTTAGACACAATAGCACAATTTTCAAACGATATCATGTAATTAGAAATATTCTTAATACATACATTATTAATATATAATTATTATGTACATACATTTTCAATCAATCAGAAGGCAAATTTAATCAAATGTTAAAGAAATACTAAACAAATGTTATAACTTAAAAAATTAAATATTATTATTAATTTAATTAAATGCGGACTACAAATTATTGAATTTGTTAAAGTTCTGATAAATTCTGTTACCACTCATCATCCTTAGTACTTACTATTCATCAACGCAGTGAGCAGCCGTCAGTACCCAGTACTCATCGACGAGAGAAGCGCCGCACACGTACAGGTCCTGTGGTTTTTCCAGCAAGGCAGCCTGAAATTGGAATTAGTTAATAATAGCAATCAGTAGTGAAAAATTTTAAGATTAGAAGTCATAATATAATGATATTTTAAAATTATTCCAAATTCTCTCTCTCTTAGATAAGTCACAAACATATATACATATATATATATATATATATATATATATATATATATATATATATATATATATATATATATATATATATATATATATATATATATATATATATATATATATATATATATATATATCGGTCTACTGTGATTTTTAACCAGTCTTCTATAAAATGTGACATTTTATCTATTTGGTTTAAAGTTGACTGGTTGAGCCAATTTGTCTTTTAACTGCTTTTTAGCATAAAACGTTTCAGGAAAGACCTAGTTGCTCATGTTCTCATCTAGAACGTAAACTTGGATTGTAGTAAAGAGCTTTTCTAAAATTACATAAATTCCATTGTTCTCTATTAAAAACTAACAATTTCTAATAAAACAGGATAACTTTTCTGTAAGCGAAAGATTAAATTAACACATTCTGGTACATGAAATATAGTGAAATGTTTGATGTGATTGCTACATTTTACCAAGATGTAAGTATGCTTGTATTATTGTTTTTTGAAATGAAAAAATGTTTTACTTTATTTCAGGCAATCACATAAGCAAAATTAATTATAAATGGATAATCTTTCTATTTTATAAACACTGAATATTAACATTCATAACCTGAATTTGGATAAAAATAAAAGTAACAATGGAGAATAAGAGTATTAGAGTAGTTACAACTATTAAAATAAATGTTACGCTATAATTTATTGTGAAAATAGAAGTATAAAAATCCATCGCTACACAGTTAGTCACCAGTTTTGAAATTATGTGCAAAAAAAGGATTTGTTTTTCTAGCATGATAACTGAAGTTACGATTCAATGGGAATTCTTAAAATATTCAAGTATGTACATTGGTGGCCACCTAAATTAAAACACCAAGAAAGACAAGAGATATCACAACAAAATTTATTTTGTAGATAACATAATGACACCAAGTATCAAAGACTTATTGAAGAAAATTTATAGATTTCTGTGAAGTGTAATTCCTGCCAAAATCAGTAGCCAGAGTAGCCGTCATTGTTGGAGATCACCGTTGCTACACGCCTCGACATCGATATATGTGTGTGTGTGCGTACACATGCAGGATGCACCATAAATTCTGCTCTAAGGGTATAATATAATCATAAAGAGAGAGAAAGAGAGAGCCTTTACATTTTTCCATTAATAAAACAAAATGATTATAAATGACCAATATAACATTCTTATGCATAATAACAAGGAAAGTTTATGTAAATTAAGCTAGCAATAAAACATTGATATGAACATTGTTTCCAGGTAAAGCGTTAGTAGTTAAACTTTTTTTTTACAAAAACAAACACCTACCCCTATTTCACTGCAAAATTTCCTCTTAGAGTAATGAATAAAATTCTATCTCATTGAATTGAATACTGAAACAACTGTGTTTTGAATAAAGTGGGAAGTTTGGAGAATTGTCCATGAAATGACAAATCATCCGTCAGTATGGATTGGTAATCGTCAGTCGTCTGTGGTAAAAAAGTGTCATAGAAGATTTAATAGCCGAGATAAAAACGGGGAGTTGCAATGCTCACCAAGTTAATAGAGGTTCGGGAAATTTACAAGCAACGGTTCGACGTGTTTTGCACGAAAATTTGAATTTGCAACTGTACAACATATAGGCTTTTTTATAGTTATTACAGTCATATTTTGATGAAAGATAAGCCTTTATTAAATGGGCTTTTGCACAAATGGAACGATCCACAATGGTTTTTAAACCTGACATGGTTGGATGCAATTCCTCTTTTCAATGTATGAAATTATTGTAACTGTATGTCTTTATATCCTCATAAGAACACGGCTAAATCTTTACACCTTCTTCAATGTTTGGTTTTATATCATCCTTCAAATTGGTTCCTATCTTCTTTAAATAGAAATTTCTTGTGTGCAAGTTGAAACTTATTCCGTTATTGCAGAAACCTTATATTTTTGCGAAACCATATTGTGCTTTCATTGCAGTTAAAGCTTCAATTTTCTACTGTTAACTTCATGGAAGATAATGTCTTGTCTCACATTTCGGGTTTCGTCCTGAAATATTTCCTTAAAACTTCCTATAAAGATCAAATATTAAGATAAAAACCCATAAAGTCAAAATTAAGATAAGGACCCATAAAGACCCATAAAGTCGAAATTAAGATAAGGCCCCATAAAGATTCATAAAGTCTAAATGCTCCATAAAGACCCATAAGGTCGAGGATATATAGTTACATGGCCTTCATGATCACCAAAAGTGTCTCTGATAGGCTTTGGTTATGGATGTTCCTAAAATCCCCCTTCTACTGAAGCTTTCAATCCAGTTAAAAGGAACAGAAAGATATTAGACGAGTCATTGATGGCATCGACTGTCGAGATGCTACACACACATGTAATAAGTTTAGTTACAGATTTCACTAGCTTAATACATTGCACTAACTGCATATATTATTTTAAAATAATAAAATCTGTATTTTGTTATTGGAATTTGTTTCATTGTCTGTTTAAGTTGTCCTGACTTACATAAAAGGTTTCAATTTGACGGATGAGCGTCATCTGTCTGTCATTCTTTGAATCCTTTTGTCTATTTAATTAAAAATAATTCTTTTTCTGGTCCAATTCATGTGATTCACAATATCTTTAGTGCATTAGATAAGATAATAAGTGGAAAGAAACTCACATGCCATGCCCATTCTCCAGGTTCAGAGACTCCCTCTCTGTCGCTGTTAGGACCCTTGACGCCGCAGCTTTCTGACTTCTTTTGAGACGGTAAGATGCCGACGGAGACGGCGTTGGGATCAATGAAACAGCAAACTTTATTGCTGTAGGAGCAATATGAATATGGTTTTCCGCCGGCTCCAATACATTCCCAATACTCCATGCAGTGACACTGATTCCGAAGAGCAGCTAGAAAAGAAAAAAAATCATATCATACGATAAAGTTGTAATTACTCCATCTTGTGACTTATACTCAAATAATTGAATTTAATGCTTTATTCGAAGCTACTTTATCTACTCAATAATTTTTTTAAAAAGCTAATATTTTGATCAGTTCTCTACAAAATTACCTTAGAAACATTTTCATTCAAATATTATGACACTAGTATTGAAAAAATAAAAACCAGAATTATGGATCTCTCAAATAAAATAAAATAACGTTAAATATAACATGAAATCTGAAAGATTTGAATTTATTTTAAATTTCTTCGGAGATTTTTTGTATCTAGGATGGATATACATTTTAAAAAATTATGCGCAAATTTTGTGTTTACTGAAATACTTTACAAAAGAAATTGAAACTTATTGACTCTAGTATACGGTATCGAATAGTGAAAGAGTGTCTTTTCCTGGCACAAAATCCAAATGAGGACATACTGCGCAGAAAGAAGTTTAAAATTCTATTAAATCAGAATAAAAGATATAAAATATTCATTACAAAATTGGCATACACAGGTTTGTTGCAGTAAAAACATAGCTTCGAATATTGGTGTACAATATCAAAATGCCTAATGTAAAAAATATCAAACTTTACAGTGGTTTTAAAATCGATTTTTATATGTCAAAATCAGTGACTTGTATTTTTGAATGAAAGCCTCCAAATTATGCATTAATTTATTAGTTGTCATATGTTCACAAAATTCTTGGATTCGAAATGTATGAAAAAAATTCTGCAATCTTCTATGTGAGAGACCCTAAATTCTATCCTGACCACTTTAAACAATGAAAACTGTTTGCCGTATCTCAACTTTGTAAAGACGAGTTTGTGAGAGTAAGTATTTTCGCATAATAAATAGGGTCCGCTTATAAGGAAAAAAGTATCTACTAAAAATATTTAAAAAACCTTGTAACAACTTTGAGATGACACTCTCAAATACCTACTATGATGGTTAAAATTTGAAAATGTCTGACCAGAATAATAAATAATCAAGAATACAAAAGTAGGAAATTTTCTTCATTTGGAAATGAAGTGAAATTATTAAAAGGAGGAAAAATTCAAATACTATTCAGGGTAGTACAAAAGAATGGACAATTCCGACTTTTGCCTGCAAATCCAGGCCTTTACAGATCTTATAAAAAATGAAGTTAACTGTGAAAAATTATTCCATAAATTACAAAAGGAAAAATGACAGAAAGAACATTCTTAGATAAGTTCATGAAATTTATAGGAATAAACAGGAATTAAATACATACAAATTAAACATTAATGATTACTTAAATAGGCATTTGTCAAATTCATTCCAATAAAGAGATATAAAAAATATATAACTGGACTAGTTTTGCACTCAATACAACAATGCAATTGCAATCTTATTTAATCCATCCTTTTTTAACCGCGGATGTTATGGTTTGGAAACTACTTTTAACCGCATGTTTCCATCAGATTAATCTTCATGTACAAAAATAGTTCTAAAGAGATAAGCTAATAAATCTTCCTGCTGAAAATATTGTGTTGTTGGACTTTTTTTTTTGTAGTAATATATAGCAATTTTGCATCACTGTAAATAGTAGGATTAAAAATTCCTTTTTTAAAAGATGGGAATGCATGTGAGAAAACTGACACTGAAAACTTATCTGATGTAAAATATGAAAATGAATTTGAATACTATGGTAAAGAAAATAAGAAATCAAACAAATTTAAAAAATAAAGTAATACATTTCTATAATGATAACAGCAAAAATTTCAAAAGATCTTTTGAAGTCAAGCACACATCTTTATTTAATTTTCGTAATAACACACGAGGAAAGAAAAAAATGCAAACCTTCTATTAACTGCTATAGAAAATTATTATGTGAAAAATATTTACAATAAAAGTAACCATATGGAAAAATTTTATTCAATTATATAAATGGATAAAACCATAACTATACAAGAGATTTAATTAAAAGTAAAAAATAATTATATTATAATACTTTTTTTTACAATATTTTCATTTAATTTGACACCGAATAATGGATTGTTTAATGTCTGTAGACTTCTTTTATGAATTTGAACTTTCATACCATTTTGCATTCAAATAAAAGGCACATTCATGTACACAATAAAAGATATTCATATGATACTAGAGAATAGATTAAAAAAATTTCCACTCATCTATCCCATCATATGTTCCTTTGTATGTAGAAAGGTATAAACGAATATTCTTTCCCGATATCTAACAGTAGTTTTAGTCTAGCTTTTCTATTCAGAACACTGTTCTCTTATTACTTATTATATCCCTATTGTTATTCATAAAATACGTAAAAAACACGCAATTTTTTTAAATTAAAAAATATATTAAAATACAAATAAATATTCCCTAAGTTGAAAACCAATCAGAAAAATTGCTAATTAACAATTAAAAAATCAGACTCGAATATTTAAAATATAAAGAACAAATTTAAAGAAAGTTGAATGTTTAATAATATTGGAATGCATTTTATTTTTATTGTAAAAAAAACTACGATTAATTTCGAAAATAAATAATTTTTAAACTTTTAGCTAAGCCAAAATCAAATTATATAGGAAAACATAATATTTAATAACGTAATTAATTAGTCATCAAATGCATGATATTTTCATAAAATTAATCATTAACAGGGATTAGAAATAAAAAACAGATTTCACCTCTCAGATTTTTTAAACATTAAAACGGACCACTTACTACGCACAAAAATCAATAATTTCCAATTATCTAATGCATAAAAGCTAAAACTAATTAATGAATAATTTAGTATTTATAAAACAAAAATATTTATGTTTTAAATACAAATTTTTATTAAAAATTCCTTTCATTACAAGTGATTTGATCATGTCTGATTATAATAGTGATTATGAATTAAAATAACTTTAATTTTACTACCTTAATTATAGTAATATGTGAATTAAAACTTTATATTTTAATATTGAATAAGTAATTGGTTTAATACTGCATTTTTCATTTATGACATCATCAAAGAAAAAACGTAGAGAACACACTCACCTAATGTTGTGCCCAGTAGTTGGGAAAAAACTTTGGTTGAAATTATTATACAAATAACAGCAGTCAACACCAAATGCCTCTGAAAATTTCAGAAAATATAAAAAAATATTAAAATGTGCACACAAATTGAGTTTATTTCATGTAAAATGTTAGTGACTCTCTTTGTAGTATTAATAAATATGTGCATTATCTAGAAACTAATTGCATATACATATATATATATATAAATTATTAAATTTTCTTTTTTCTTATATTTATTTGTGTTATTTATTTATTAAGATAAGAATCATTAGTTAAAGTTTCAATTGATTGCTTAATATATAATATTTTAAATTATTCCTTGATTTTAAATAAAATTTTAATATTTTAATATTCATGAATAACTTTATAATTGTGGCATTTCTGGCTAAAGTGAGAGGGGATAAAAATAGGCATTACTTCTAAGATTTTTAATTTCGAGGGCCCTCAGTGTATGAGGGAGCTTTATTTTGGTATTTAGTATACATTTATATGGCATACATCATGTATTATAAATAATACAAAGTATTATTAATAAACTTTCCATTTTATTGGGAAAATAAACATGGTCTTGCATTAGTAATGAAAAATAAAATAATTCTAAATTATCTACTAATTATATTCTTGCATTATGTTTAACTTAAAGAAATAAAACAGATATTGCTTTATTTGTATAACTATTTTCTATAAACAGTTTAACATCTGTTGACAGTAAAAAATGATTGAAATATTTTTTTGTGATTCATGCATATAAGAATCCCTCATTATATCAAATTCACACACATTTCAATTTGCCCATTAAATAATATCAAAAGAAGATATTATTCACATTGAGCTGTAAGTAGCATAGCAGTTTGAAACGAATTATCGAAAGAAGTCATGAAATCATGTGTTACTGATGGAAGACTATATTTCCAATATATTTTCAAGAATGACAACTGATTTCCATAATGTACTCATTTTCACCTTACGTAGTTTATAGTATAATAACTAAAATATGTCTTTTAACTACTTATTAAGATTTACAATCATTTGCCTACTTCAAAATATTTTCATAGATAAAGAGATATCCTACAAGAGGGAAAAAAACTGCCATTAATTTTACTGACAAATGGACATACAGTAAGTAAAGACGTAATACGCATCTCCGTTGTTCAAAAGTAAATAGGATTAAGCTTAAGATTCCGAAGTTTAATCCTATTTATTTTTGTTCCATTTTATTATTGTGTCATGAGAGATAAAGTTCAATGCATGGTACTTGAGGATTATATGAATTTTTTTACTACTGCTTGCAAACATAATCCACTACTTAAAAAACGTTTCCCAGGAATACAATATAACATGAATAATCAAAATATAATAAAATATATATATAACCTTCATTTCTTAGGCTGTTCGCAAAAGCTAAGTGCAAATAAGAAAGTAGCAAATGACATACAAGCATTTTAGGCAAGTTACTTTCATCTTTTTAAAAAAATCTTCAAGACATTACAGGTTAGGTAATTGCAATACATTTCTGGCTCCATTTTTCAATTCACCGAAACCATTGAATACAGGCAATCGCCTCTTTATTTTGATCTGCCACAAAATAATGAAATCATTTAGCTGGTATTCTCGTCTCCAAACCACATAAGTGGAAAGATGTTGCACTTAACAGTATTTTTAATGTGTATTGGCGCTCCCAACATGATGGTCTTTGACTTGGTCGAGTATAACTCAATTCTTCCTGATCCCTGAATGATGCCTTAATCCAGTAGAATACTGTTCTCAAAAAGCTTGCATGGTATTTTAAAATGTTAAATCAGCGTGTAAAATCACTGAATCACGATGCTCTTTTACGATAATGAATGGATAACAAACAAATATGAGTACTGCACTCATTTGCAACAATCAAGTGCATTATCATAGATATTTATATTATTATCTAAGATTAGTAAGATTATGATTTAAAACTGTAATAAGTTGACATATAACTTTAATACACATACATACAATCTGTACCACAATGCTAAATGGAGTGTTTACAACCATGTTAAAAGAACCAAAATATCTTTGTGTTCGAAAAGTCTGAATTCGATTAATATACTAATTCCAATGAGTTATGTAACTAAGCTGGGTACCTAAATTTACCTGATTAGCTTTTAATTACTTTTTAATTTTGAAAACATATTTTTGCTTCAATGTATATTAGCGAATAGATATGGTAAATTAAATGTAAATACTTTATCCTAATTTCTTTTTTTACCTGAAACTTATATTTAAACGAATAAAATCTTTTTCGTTTAATGTTTTATAGTATATCCTATAAAGATATGTGTATCATTTGAAGACTCATAACTTTCCCTTTTGAAATAACAAAATAATGAAACATGAAATTTAAGTATACAAGAATACAGAAAATCATATATAAAATAATTATTTTAAATCTATCATACGGCTATTCTCTAATAAAAAAGAGTTTTTTTTAACTCTTTTGAGCGCATTTTTTATTTCGATATAAAATATAATTTCTGTTTAAATAGAATTTAATTTTAAGAGTAAATTTATTTTCCTGCAATATACCGTACGTTAAAAATATATATCAGTTTCTTAAAGTTTAATAAAAAAAAACATTTTAATAAAGCACATTCTACAATTTATCTCATTTGTGATGCATGTATAAACAATAATAAAGTTTTATGATTAATGATTATCAAGCTGCACTTTTTTAAAATGATTTTAATTATCCATTTATATATTTCAAATATACGCACTGATTTATTATTTATATTTGCCATTTTACATTTTGACCATTAACTACTAGGTAAAAAATATTAATATAAGCATATGATTGTTCTTGAAAAATTTGGAAAATTTTAATAATTAAGGTGTATATTCTAGAAATGTAAAACTTGTTCCATAACTCATATAATTCAATAAAAAAATTAAGAAATAAAATTCCCATTTCACAAATCTGATTCAATAATATTTTGTGGATCGCAAAAGTTAAGTAGTATACAATTAATTTTATTTTAATATTTTTAAATAAGCTTAAGATGATTGCATTGTATAAAAATGTTATAAAGGACTAATGTATATTTCTATCTAAATCTTCAAAAAGAGGTGGATTGTATTTTAATAAATTTCTAAAAAAGAAACATGACATTGGATTTGTAAAACAATATTATATTGAAATAAAAAGTTGAGAATATTAAGATAAAAAGTGTATCTTACAGTCTTACTGAAAATAAGTCAACCATTTACTGAATGCAATACGAATATTAATAATTATTTTCAAAAATATATTAAGAAAGATGCATTTAAAAAAATTAATAAAATTTTCGTATATGACCTTGACTTTTTTTGGTTTATTGTTTTTATGTTTAACGCATTGGAAGGTAGTTTGTTTCAAAGCTAACTAATACTGGAAATTTGAAAAGTTTGATATTCCCATTCATGTTCTTAAACAAATTAAGAAACAGATCTAAAGATGACTTATATTCTAATTAAAGTGCATTTATTATGTGGGAATTATGAGCATTCGCAGAAGTAATGTGAAATATCTTCAAGCAGCATTTCATTAATTCATAGTTTAGGAATCATTATTAATTAAAAATACTAAATAAAAAATATATCAAACATAAAGCAGAATTCAAACTTACCTGCATTCGATCCATTCTGCAACATCCGCAATCTGCGAAGTCACCGACGGCATCCAACCGGCCTACCCTACGCTGTCGAATTCAGTCATCAAATCACCCACGCAGGCCGGGCCTGCAAATACCTAAATGAGGGAGGCCTGTAAAATCGAGAAAAAAGAAACCGGCACCTTCGGGTTATAGGTTACTAGGGCACTCACAACCGCAGTCAGAACACCTATGGAAAAAAAGAAAGAACAATGTAAACGATGAGGGAAGCTTCTATAAAAAGCAACCAAACAGGACCTAGAGGAAGTTACAAGACCCGCCTCACTTATGGGGTGTCATTGTTTTAACACGAAACACACGGCCTCAACAAGCATTCCTGTGTTTATATTACATATGTAGGCCATACCTCTGTTTTCTTTTTTCACTTCACAGCGTAGCTTCACATTTTAATGAAAACGATAAGTAATCAAAGAATTGAAAACGATATTTTAGAACAAATTACCTTTTGAAATACTTTCATGAACAGAATAAGAAAAAGTATTCCAAACAGTGTTCGATTGTATTTACATTTATTGGCTAGGATTAATGCAGTTGCTGGAATTCAATTTCACTCATCGGTGAAATTTATTAACTCCAATTTATTGTCTGTGGGATACAGACTATTAGAAAACTACTAAAATGTGTTCTAATTTAAAGACGAGTTCTATTTAAGAAGTTATTGAACTGCAAACACTTCAGAATGTTTAATTTAATCTCGATTGTATCTATTTTAAGTTACTACTTTTTAATGTATAAATACGTGTGTTTGTTAGTCTTACAAAGAATTTTTAATTTATATTTTTGCGAAAAAATTATTTTGAATTCGTGAAGAAAAAAATAACATTTTTATAAAGACAGAAACTTAATTTTAGTTGTTTCTATGTCCTTATATAGTGATATTTGGTACATTATCTTTATGCTAATGAATATACAATAATAAAAATATTTATAATTATAAAATCCATGGTAAAGTATGCCAATATTTTCGATAAAATTAATTAAATAAAATGATGATATGATGAATAAAATGATGAAAAAAATTACATATATAATTTTTTTCATCATTTTAAAAAAGCTATAAGCAGTTAAATTTAAAATATTCTGCATTTTTTAAATTAATATTTTATTTGAATACATTTTTGAATAATTAATAATGATGCATGTTGTGTATTTTAATAATAATAAATATTTTATAATTATTGTTAATACATTACATGACTTTTTATTCCGTTTCTTTTCAACAGGGCCAGAAAGTCTTTCTGGAGTGTCACTGGTGCAAGGCTGATCAGGCCTCCCTGAGACACATTCTTGATTGTCTGAATTTTATTGTGAACGAGGTTTTGGAGAATCCTATTTTATTTTTAGACTTTTTAATGATTTTTGGTTTTATGGAGATGGTTTACCTTTGCTATACCATCTGGGATTAGAAACAACAACATGGTTTTTTATCTATACACAGATGACACATAAAAGATTGAATTAACTAAAAGTCCATTATTAGAAATAATTTCATATATATATGTATATATATATATATATATATATATATATATATATATATTTATTTATTTATTAATATTTTTTATAAAAATATATAAATAAATAAAATATTAATAAAAAAGGAATAAATATTATTAATTATTTATAATAAGGAAAATGTTACTTAATTTTAAATTGTCTCATATGACAACGACATTTTCAATTGAATAACCTATACATATAACATATAAGTGAAATAAATGTGATTTATATAATTAGTTTAGAAGATTTTGGAATTCGCATTTTCCCTTCTGAAGAAAATCATAATAAAAGGACTTATACACAGTAACATTTCATTGGGCCTAATGTCCCTTTGCTTGTATAGTATGAAAATTTAAAGAGAATCCAGTTAACTTAGGTATTGGCGCCTGGATTGAATGGTTCAAAATTATAGCGCCAATTTGCACTGATGGGTTATCGGTTATAAATATAAATTCAAAATTTTTCAAAAATTTTTAATGAAATGTGATAAGTTCTAATAGTTTTAATAAATTTCATCTGTTTCGTGAAAATGCATAAAATATTCTTTTATAAGATTTGAGAATTCATTTAGCTTACAAAGTGTGTGATTAAATAATATTTTAATAGTTTATATAAATTTTAATAACGTGAAAGAGAAACACATATCCAAAGAATAAATCCCTTTAAGAATCACATTCAGTTACAAATATTACTCCCGTAGCAATAATTTTTCTGAAACTATTTTGAATGAATTTGCTAAAAATCATTTTCCATCATTTATTTGTTTTCAAGAAACAGGTCACTTCAATACATTGTAGCAGCTAAAACTCTTTCTACCTGTCTAAAATTTTGTAAGTCAATGTGTGCATGCATATGTATCGAGTATTACTGGGAGAAGGTATTATTTACTTCCTTATTCTTTATTTGTGACTTTCCTATAAAAAATTATTCTTAAAAAATACTTTCACAGCTACCGCAGAGATATCTTATTCTTTTCATGCTAATTCTTTGACTAAAAAAGAAGACATATTTCTCGAAAAAATACCGTGAATATTTAAGGAGATATTTACATAAAGCAGTTTCTTTGATTTAAAATTTCCAAAGTAAGGAAGTAAACAAGAAATTTATACAGCATTACGATCACTCTGAACTTGATAGTTCATTGTCGAGAAGCTAAAGTATAAATTTCAAATGCTTTATTGTAAATAAACGGCCTTACCACTGCACGCAAACTGTGTGATGAGAAAATGTGTGCATTTTTAATAGTATATAAATAGAATAATTTTAGTGTACATTTTGATAGAAAATATTCTGCCTTTAAAAGAATTTTACATTTAGAATTTTAAGCAATAATGAATACTTAAGAACACTGGCTTATTCCTTAACACTCAGATGAAGTGCAATTTTTTTTTCTGTAGTTTAAAAACTATTGTCCTATGGTCGGTCATTGAGCAATTACCATCGGTGTAATGGTCTGGAGAAAAGTTCCTTCCCGTTCAGCATTCGCGTAGCCAACGGCATAGTGAGCTTGACTTGTCTAAGTGGCATAAATAACAACAATAACAAAAACTATTAAAGAATTACTATAGTTAAAGCCCGATGAAATTTCTCATTGTTATTTGCATGAGCTTCAAGAAAAATTCTATTGTTGTGCTTGTAAGTATATTTAATTTGTTAAAAAAATAGAGAGAAATGAGTACTCAAAAAATAGAGTCATAATTACGATATTTGGTATTCAAAATTAGTTAAGGCAAATTGCGAAAATATTCCCACGAACAGTTTAATGAGCGTAGGGGGAGAGTTACGAACAGGAAGTATTTTAAATTGCCGTTACAATCAGCGATGGGTTTTTCAAAATGGATTGGCACATAGAAATATGACTTGTCTGTGCAGTAAAAAGACAAACAATAAAATAAAATAAAACTTGGTTTTTCTCCTTAAATAATAGAACAAAATGCACATCATGTACAAAAGATTAAAAGATAAATAAGTCACTTATATATAAGCTTTAAAAAATATGAAATAATAAAATGGAGGAAATTAATTGAATAATTAAGACGACGCATACTTGAATATAGATCTATTCTTTCTATTCTCAATATACCCAGAACCACTATTTCAAAAATTAATTTTTCATTTCGTAATTAGGGGTGGTTTACCGTAGCTTAGAGATCATTAGAGTAGAAAGACGAGATTTGATCCCAGTCACAATTTAAAAATTAAAGGTTAGTGTTGCCCTTCTACTTTCAACATTCATGTCTGTCGTGGTAAGTGCTTGGGAATTTTCCAGATTTCCTTCTTTGAGATACAGAAATATGAATCACTGTCTGAAAAAATTTCCATGAAAGGTTTTTCAAGAGGAGTGCTTAGACGTCTAACAACGTTCTCATATTAAATTGTACGTTACGACGTGTTAAATTTTAAAAAAGTGACAAGCAGTTAAAGACTTCGGGTTCAATTCCCCGCAAATTGTAGGTCAGTGAGAAAGGTAATGTCCTGTTTCTTGCGCGCATATTTGGCAGAATAAGTGTTAAACGTTCGTTCCACGGAAGATACAGAATTTGTTTTCGAAGTTAAAATCAGGTACAAGAAATTTCAAGTATTAATAGAGCATTATTAATTCAGTTACTAAATGAAAAGTTAAAATCCTTTCATTTTCAAGAATTAAAAGTAATTGGGTTTATTTTCAATTAAATATCTCTCGATCATTAATATTCTAATTTCAATGTAGTGGAAATAGGCAAGTTCTATTTCTTTCTCAAAATTTCTGCACAAGTAATTGAATGTTAACAAACAAGTTCCTTTGTGAAGGAGACGAATGTTAATTCCATGCTTTAAACGCACTACATTGACGTGACCGGAACAAGGGTCACGTGAGCTATTTTCTAAGCAGAAATGTCTGTGTGTGTGTGATCCACTTTATCTTACGATTAAAACAGTCTCTGACAAAGGACTAACAGCAATTAAAATTCTTCCATCTGCTCAATAGTTTCTTTTATATTGTCTCCACAATGCTCTCTCGCAACTTATATAATACGAAGAACAATATGGTGGATATTGTTCATTTATTCACAAACGAAAAAAAAATTATAACTGTCTCAAAGAACTTAATGAAAGATATTTGTTATTATAGGCTTTGTTTGAAAGATCACAAATCATGGTATATCTGTCTGAATAAATAACAAGCTGAATATTAATTTGTGAAAACTTAATTGCTATTCACTTCATTCGAAATTAGGGAAATAAATTTGTTGTCGAATATATTATCTAATTTTCATTAAGATATATGATTATTTAAAACTATTAATAATATATGATAAGAATTATAAACTTCAGAGAAAATAAAAAGACATTCTAAACTTCCATAATCTTTGTCAAAATATCACACATTTTATTAGAGATAAAACAAATTATAATCTCTCCTAGAACCAGAGGGTACGCGTACCTTCCTGGGGCAAGAGCGGCCACCAGGCGCGTCGGGAGGTGGTGGATAGCCTGTAGGAATGAATATAGAATCAAAGCCTTGAATATAGAATCAAAGGCCGTGAACCAGCTCCCGTTAGCCCTGGTGTTATGCGACCCGTGCCTAGGGTTATTTGTCACCGCGGTAATGGTGTCTTAACGGAGCCTCTAGTTGCCTGGCGAACTTCTAGAGTAATTTGCCTTGCCCAGTAACTCAGGCAATGCTGGGTGGACTGTCATATTACCTGAGCTTATTAACTGTTATTTTATGGCTGAAAAGACAATAAAAATAACAAACCTTTCTGCATTTGCAGGTGAAACCTCTGAAGCAGACCTTGCTGAAAAAGACAAAGGAACCCGGAGGCAATCTAGTGAAGGGTCAGCAATGAATCCTTCACAGGAGATAGAAATGACCTACAAACCATCTTCTTCTGGTGAGCTATCGGAAGGATCAGCTATCTGGTGAGGAAGCTATCGCTAGCATGACTGACTCTCTGACCAGAATCAAGCTTAAAAAGAGACTTTCTGATGCCCAGAAAAGGAAGCTGGTGAAGGAGCGCAAAATCGCTGAGGGGACTTGGGTTGAAAAACCCAAAGCAACCACGGGCGAGAGCGTCCCGCCAACCGGACGAACCAGGGCAAAGCCGGAAAGGCTGCCAAGAGAGAAGGACCTGGGGGACTTACTTACAGGACGGCTCTCACGGCGAGCAAGATGGCTGTGCTCATAGAGGGTCATTCGGAAAAACGGTTAACAGAGGAACAGGCCTTCGACCTGGAACTTTTGTTAACCAGGAAAAAGGAAGGAATGAGGAGGGTTTTGCCCCAACCTTCCTATCCTGTAAACTTGAGAGTAGGGCACTTATTATCAACTGTGCAGATGTGGAGAGCTCAAAGTGGCTGGAACAGAATGTCAGTGACATAAGCCCTTGGCAGGAGCAAAAACTCTTGGTAGGTGAGGCAAGGAAACTTGTCAGAACCACCAAGATAATTGCAAAACTGCCGAAAATCTGTAGTGAACTGGAGCCTAAAGAGCTCCTGAGAGGTCAGAGAGAGATCGAGGCTCAGAACGGTGGGGTTACTCCAATGGAGTGGAATGTTCTTAACATTAAGAACGACCCATCTGGGTGGACCATCGTTCTTAGTGTGCCTGAACTAGATGCTGCCACACTTTGTGTAAGGGGATATAAGTTTCATATTGGACTGCACCAAGTGCAGGCTAAAGTACTTGACAAACCTGCTCCTGCTGATGAGGGTGAAAGTAGTTCAAGCCAACCTCCACCACAGTAGAAGTGGTACTACTAACCTCAGTAAGAAGTTTCTGGCTGGGGATATACACCTGGCTCTGATTCAGGAACCCTGTTTGGTTAGGGGGAGAATCAGTAGCCTCAAAGGAACTAAAGGTAAGCTTATCTATTGTACTAATGGTAACGCTAGAACTTGTATACTCTTACATAAAAACATTAAGGTTCTTCCCCTCTCTGAATTTATCCTTAGGGACCTGACAGCTGTGAAAGTCAGACTCAACATAAAGGGTAGGGACAGAGAAATTGTTTTTGGCTCTGGATACCTGCCCTATGAAGAGAAGGCTCCACCTAACTATTCTCTGCACAAGCTCATGAACTTTTGCAGAGATAACAACTTACAGGTAGTCCTAGGACTAGACTGTAATGCTAACTATGTTGTCTGGGGAAGTACGGACACAAATAAAAGAGGTGAGTCCCTTTTAGAATTCATTCTAAGCTATGGGTTAGATATTCTAAATGAGGGCAACGAACCAACTTTCATTACTTCCAAACAATCTAAAGTAATTGACATTACTATAGCGACAACGCTGATTAGTAAAAATATCAAAAATTGGAAAGTAGATGGCAGACCTTCTGGCTCAGATCATCAAAACATCCATTTTGAAATTCACTCTAATGTGTGTCTGGATCGCATATTTAGAGAACCAGTTAGGACGGACTGGAAGAAATTCCAGGAGGAACTGACTGGGTTGGTTAAGCTCGGGAACAGACCTATTAGAGACAACTACGATCTAGAAGTTACAGCAGACCTTCTGCACAGTAGTATTCTAGATTCTTATCATAACAATTGCCCTATTCGCACTAGGAGAGCTAAACTCCAATGTCCTTAGTGGAATGACTCTTTAGCAGCCGAAAGAGCAAATGTTAGAAAACTTTTTAATAAAGCCAAGAAAAATGGTGAATGGGAGAACTATAAAACGGCCCTCACTAATTATAACAAACTTGTTAGAAAAAGCAAAATTAACTCCTGCAGGAAGTTCTGTGAAGAGATAGATTCTATTTCTGAAGGAGCTGGACTCCAAAAACTCCTTAAAAGGGATGAACCTATTTTGGTTGGTACCTTAAAGGACGAGGAGGGTAATTTTGCTGCTTCCGGGAAAGAGGTTATGGATATTATGACCAAAGCCCACTTTCCAGGAGCTAGAAATATTTATAGCAACGAAATGGAGCACTGCATTGGCTCTTTGCAAAGAGTCAATAGCGATCAATGGACCATCGCTAAAAATATCGTAAACTACAACATTGTTAAATGGGCAATCTTTGCCTTTAAACCTCTAAAAAGCCCAGGGCCTGATGGAATTATGCCCATCATGATCCAGAAGGCAGAGAAGGTTGTCATATCAGTGCAAACTAGAATTTATAGAACTAGCTTGGCACTGGGTTACATACCAAAGATATGGCAAAAGACTAGGATTGTTTTCATTCCTAAACCTGGCAAGGACACCTATGACCAGGCGAAGTCTTACAGACCATTCAGTCTTTCTTTATTCTTTCTTAAAATTATGGAGAAAATCATTGATCGGCATATTAGAGATTACTTGGGTAGTAATAGTCCCTTGCATGCTCTTCAATTTGCCTATCAACCCGGCAAATCTACTGAAACCGCTCTACATCAGCTAGTTTCCAAGATTGAAACCATTCTGGATCAAAAAGATATTGCCTTGGCAACTTTCCTCGACATCAAGGGTGCCTTTGATAACACTTCCCATCCATCCATCCTCAATGCACTTAGAGGGGCAGGGATTAATCAGACCCTGTGTACTTGAATTGAGGCCTTGATTTTGGTTAGATGTATACAAATGAACATCTTCGATTAATCATTTGAAAAAAAGACTACTAGAGGCTGTTTTCAAGGAGGTGTTCTGTCACCATTACTTTGGAACCTAGTTGTAAATAGCCTTATAAAACATCTAAATGATAGGGGGTATTATACGTAAGGATATGCTGATGATATTGTCATCCTTATCCTTGGCAAAGATTTCGACATAACTTGTCATCTCACGCAGGATGCTCTAAGTTATGTAAGTCAATGGTGCATGGATAGGAACCTGATGGTTAATCCTTAGAAAACTTACCTTGTACCTTTTACACGCAAAAAGAAACGGAAAGGTTTTTTCATACCAAGACTTTTTGATGTTGAAATCAATGTAGCTTCGGAGGTGAAGTATCTGGGCATTTATGTAGACCAGAAACTCACCTGGAATAAGCACATTGATGATAAAATTAACCGAGCAAAGAAAAGCATTATGATTTGTAGGCGAATGCTTGGTAAAAACTGGGGTTTACATCCAAAACTGATGTTATGGATGTACACAGCTTTTGTCAGGCCAATTCTCACATATGCCTGTGTGATCTGGGGGCGTAAGGTGGAACAGAAGACTGTGATTGACAGACTGGGAGGTCTACAAAGACTGGCCTGTCTCTGCGTCACGGGAGCAATGTCCACCACGCCAACCAGAGCATTGGAGGTTGTGTTGGATCTGACTCCCTTGGACATTTTCATCTGCAGCACTGCAAGAATGACTGCATACAGAATGAAGCTGCAAAACCACTGGTACGACCATCCTATTGCCAAAGGGCAAAGGGGCATCACCAGGAAAATTCAAGATCCTACTTTCCTGATGCCCTCAGACATCATGGAAAAATCATACATGTTTGATAGGACATTTGAAATAATTTTCCAACTAGAGACGAATAGGATATCAATATGTTTGAAACTAAAACAGGAGATCTAATCTGGTACACAGATGGATCACTGAAGAACAGCCTCTCAGGACTGGGAGTATATGGCGTGTCACCAAGAATCAGCCTGTCTGTAAGACTTGGGCGATATGCTACGGTTTTCCAGGCAGAAGTTTTGGCCATTATCCGCTGTCTGCGACTAAATATGAGGAAGGGCTACTACGATAAGCGGATTCTCATTTTTAGTGACAGTCAAGCCGCTTTAAATGCGCCTAATTCTTTCGAAATCAAATCTAAAATGATTTTGGAGTGTAGAAACCTTCTTACAGAACTGGCAACTAGAAACAAGATGATCCTTGTGTGGGTGCCAGGGCACAAAGATATCGAAGGTAATGAAAGGGCTGATGAGCTTGCTAAACAAGGATCGTTCTTTGTTCCCATTGGTGCAGAACCTTTTTGTGGAATCAATTTGAAGACCGCAAAAACCAATGTTCTTAAATGGGAAAGACGGAGGATGTATGAAGCTTGGCTCAACACTCCTGGTCAAACTCATGCTAAAATTAAGATCTTTGGATAATCAGCGAGGATTGCCTCTGAAATTCTTAGACGCTCTAGGCAGAAGATATGTTTAATCGTAGGCTTCCTAACTGGGCACTACTATTTCAGAAAACACCTCCATAAAATGGGACTGTTTCATCAAGACCCTATCTGCAAGAAATGTCGTACGCAAGAGGAAACGGCCAAGCATATCATTTACGAATGCGAGGCTCTTGCCCTCCCTAGATTAACTTCTTTAGGCATCATCCATACTAGAGAGTTACACCTAGACTCCATTAAAAGGTTACCGGACTTTATTAATAAAGTGGGTGACCCGAGTAACTGGAACTAGGAAACATTGGATTTGGAGTTAATGATACAAAATGCTGATTAAAGCAGAGGTGCCAATGACATACAAACCCAACCTGAAGAAGAAGAAGAAGAATTATAATCTCTTCAATGTTTGAGCTTATTCTAAAAAAATTCCATTTAGATTCACAGGAAATCGTTCTTGTACTCGAAAAGGAAACATATTTGACTACCAGAAAATATGATGTATTAATAAATTATGAAATGAAATGAAAACAGTTCTTAATAAGAATAGTAAGAATCAGATTTTTTTTAAACTGCATTCATAAATTTCAACTCATCATAAATTTCAAATTATAATAACATCACATAAAAAGAGTAAAATTACAAAGCGAAATATAATAAGTTAGCTTGACTGTTAAAACATTAATTCTTTTTCTTTTTCTAAGCATCTATTTTCAGAGTTTTCTTTTGATAGATGACACCTGCAACAGCAATATTTAGCACCTATTTCAATAGATGAATGTGCAAAAAGCATGAAACACACAAAGCAATTTTCCCTTCATTATAATAATATCTAAAGTTAGTTCTAATCTGCATTAGTTATATTATAAAAACAATAGACGTTAGAGTAACAACAAACGTTTCAAGATATTATTTAATTATGAGATAATATTATAAACGTAAATTAAACAGCAAGAAATAATTTATCATGATAAATTAAATTAAAAAATAATGTTCATGTCGCATTAATTTATAATGTCAAATTATGTATCAAGACATTACTTGTAAAATTTTATTTGCAAATTTTGGAATCAAAAAATGCTTAATTTTTTTTCTGATAAAAATTTATACAATTCAAGTCAAGAAAAAACCAAGATTCAAATTGCAAAGAAATCTTGCATCTTTTCAGAGTTTCGAGTACTCTGTATCTTATTTGAGAGCACTTTTTGATGTCGAAATAATTCGCAAATTGCGTGCTAATATCGTAGGTAACAAGTGATGAGCTTTCCGCATCAGTTAAGCTCTTCCTCGTTTTTATGAAAGGAAATGAAATTGCAGTTTTAGAAGATGCATTCCAATTTCAACAATGTTCTGTATTTCTTTGTATTTGAAGAAAGTGTGAATTATAGATAATAAATTTTTCATAGCCACATTTGTAAAATTATTCCACGGTCTACTTATTAAGTATTCCATTCTAGCAATTGTGCTTTTAACTATCTATTCCAAGGAATGAAAAGATTATAATTACAAACAATGTTCATCATAAGATAAAGTTTCTACTCTCTTTCATTTTCCTGTAATTATTCTATAATTAATTCAAGATTATTTGCATTCAGAAAGTAGTGCAAATTTTCTTTTTAAGTTTTTGTTTCATTATATACATGATTGAAAATTGTTTTTTTATTTTATTAATTAAAATTATGAAATAAAATTATTTCATTAAAATTATGAAAATAGTTAGGAAATAATTATGCAAAATTCTTAACATTTTTTTTAAGTAATTATGAAGAAAGCTTAAAAAGTATCTTTAATTTTAAAATGTCCACATTTATTAATTCAGTTATCAAATTTAATATTATTATTTAACTAAATTGCTGAAACAAAAATTTTACATTTTTCAATCGTAATGTTGCTATTTCACATAAGAAATTTATATTCTGGAAAATAATTAAATACTTCTTGCTACAATTTAAATTTAAAAAATGTAATGTTAATTAATAGTATTCTGGATAGTTAAACTGATTATAAAATGACACAATTTATACTATTGAAAACCTTTAACTTATAAAAAAAATCTTTCCATAAAAGGCTTACAAAATTGCTATAAGAATTTCACATTTTCATATGTAAAGAGATTTATAAAATTCAAGCATCATAAATAAATAATATAATAAGAATTATTTAAAATTACGTTTATTTATGTTAAATTTTTTTCATTTTTACATGTTTTAATCTCACATGGTGTGAAATTACACACAATTAATTATAAAATCCTTTTATTATAACTTCATAATGATAATTCTTTAAATTTAATTGAAAATCTTGTTTAATTGCAAATTTATTTATTTATTTATTTTAATTGTGACAGAAAATGAAAAAGACAGGTTAAAATTTGATGCAAAAAATACACTTTTATGCTTCGAGTATACCGTATTTTACACATGTATTATGCACTTACTTGAGTATGTGTTCATGCACGTGTAATTTATCATATGATATCTCCATAATCTTTTATAAATATTCAATGAGAAATCTTACAGATTAATATTTAAAAAAGTAATTCAATAATAAAAATCTAAAATGGACATATAATATTTTATTTGACATTATTTCATTTGGAAAAGATAATTTTAATTATTGGCTTTTTATTAATATTGTGAACTTTTTAATTATTGCTTAGTTGTTAAATACTACGAAATTAAAATTTTAATTAACTACATATAATAAAATGTTATAAAAGTCAATAATAATAAAATAAATATTTATTTCATTATTATACATATTTGTGCAAAAATAAGTTAAAAGAATGATATATTAATTTTTAAGAAATTCGTCATTTCAAATTAGATGGTTGCAAACCTGTAATATAATATTGATTTAAATAAATCTACTAAACTGATTCGCGGAAATATTTTTGTAGCGTAGTCAATAAAAATAATTTCAAAGATAATGCCATATTTTTCTTCGCGAAAAATATAGTACTTCCCAACCATTAGTGCTGCCATCTAGCGTGAAAATTTTACAACAA
The DNA here is from genome assembly GCA_037975125.1 of Latrodectus hesperus. NCBI lineage: Eukaryota > Metazoa > Arthropoda > Arachnida > Araneae > Theridiidae > Latrodectus > Latrodectus hesperus. The sequence continues at coordinate 79,267,551 of CM075853.1, forward strand.
TTTATTTTTGAAATAATATTATAAAACAAATAGTTATAACCAATAAAAAAACAGTTATATTTTTTATTGATAGTTTGAATTGTTTTAAGCATTGATATCAAGGCAATCTTAAAATATCAGTTTTATTTCTGCTTAAAAACATTTATTTTATTAAATATTGAATTATTTGAAACGATAGTGAAATAAAATTAAAAAATTCTAAATTTTCAGTCAAAAGTAAAAACTTAGATCAAATATAAATTATAGGTGTTTTTATTGATTAGCTTATTAACATATTTTTATATCCCTAAAAAAAATTAGCATTTATTAAACATTAGATTTTTATTAAAATTTATAACCTTTAAAATTTACAAAAATAATAACTTTTGTATTGTAGAAGGATAACCATACTCTGTTGACTTAAGTAAATAATTTTAGCTTATTAATGTATAATATATTATAAAAAAGTGTTAAAAATAAAGTTGTTATGATATAAAATAAGATTACAAAGTGATATTATGTTATTCTCGATATACTACTTCTTTTGTTCTATTTTTTAAATCATTCACATTTGAATACTTTTAAAATTAAATATAATTATTTAATTTTACTCACCAACTGACTGTTATATTTATCTTGGTACGAATTGATCATATAACTATATATGTAAAATAGCTATATGATCAATTCGTACCAATATATATATACAGGGTGATCCAAAAGTCAGGACGAACTTTAAAAATGAATAATTCGAAAACGAATCACGATACAAAGATGCGGTTTGCACCAAATGGATGGAAAAGAAACCGGGTTTTGTGTGGCAATGAAAAAAAAATAGTTCTGTTGGCGACCAACAGATGGCGCTGTCGGATTTCTGATGTAGGATTATGCAAAGCAACAAACGATATAAAAAGAAGAAACTGCAGCAGGTAATGGTAGTCGAAGCTGGTATGCATCGCAATGCTGTCCATAGTTGAGAAAGCCCTCTTAGCTAAACTGTTTTATAAGAATTTGGAAAGTGCCATTGCGGCATTGCGAGCATATCGCTACATGAAAGGATTGCGAGATAGCAAAGGACCAATAACGTCTTCTGCATTGAACAAAATTGTGAAAAAATTTGAAGCTACAGGTTCTTTGGCATCACGTCAAAGAAGTTGACATTCCTCAACTGCAGCTGCTGTTGCCACGACAGTGGAGCAGACGGTGCAAGCCATGTCGGCGATTGCTGCACATGGGGAGTGCAGTGCTCGAGAAGTTTCGAGGCAGACAGGAGTGTCGTACGGAAGTGTCTGGAGAGCGCTGTGAGTAACTTTGCAACGGTATCCCTACAAGTTGCAACATAACCAAGAACTGAAACCTCCTGACTTCAACTCTCGCCGACATTTTGCGAATTTGGTCTTCAATAAGATGGAAGAGCAGCCCGACTGGCTCCACACTGTGCTTTGGACAGATGAAGCACATTTCACACTCTCTGGCGCTGTTAACACCCACAATTGTCGAGTGTGGACCACAGAAAATCCACATGCATTTGTTGAGGTACCCTTGCAACAGCCTAAAGTGACAGTCTGGTGTGGCTTCACTGCTAATTTCATAATTAGTCCATTTTTTTTCGAGGAAGTCACACAGACAGGTTTCCAAACAGTTTCTGTCACCGGTAAGCGATATCTAGCACTGTTACAGAACAGCATTATTCCTGAACTGCAAGCGCGACAGGCACTCCAAACAGTCACCTTTATGCAAGATGGAGCACCACCTCATATTGCTTTGCCTGTGCAACCCCTGCTACGCTCAACATTTGGGGAGGATCGTATTATCAGTCGCTACTTTAATCACGCATGGCCTCCAAGATCTCCCGATCTCACACCATGTGACTTTTGGCTGTGGGGCTTCTTGAAGTCAAAAGTGTACAGCGACCAACCGGCATCACTAGCGGCACTGAAAGATGCCATCCGCCAAAATGTGTCTGCCATAACGCAAGAAATGCTACTAAATGTTGTGAATGGTGTGGTGACTCGTCTCACAGCTTTACTTCTGAATGATGGACAGCACATTGAACATTTACTGTAGTAAGTACTAATTAACTGTAATTAATCTGACTTCATTAATCATTGTTTCATTTGTAAAACATCTTTTGTTGCAATAAAACACTATAGCGCCATCTGTTGGTCGCCAACAGAACTATTTTTTTTATTGCCACACAAAACCCGGTTTCTTTTCCATCCATTTGGTGCAAATCGCATCTTTGTATCGTGATTCATTTTCGAATTATTCATTTTTAAAGTTCGTCCTGACTTTTGGATCACCCAGTATATGTATGTATATGTATACAGACAGATAGATAGATATAGCCTACAAAAATGATCCTATTGTCCCAAAAACGAATAAATTTCACAAATTAAAAATGTAATTAAAAGATGAAAAGATTTAAAATTTTTGATATATTTGAAAAATTAAAACTATTTTATCACTCTCTCTCTCTCTCTTGCATTTATAATCCTTCTCCAGAAATATAAACACATAAAAATTTATATACACCATCATTTCCTAATTTTTTACACTATTAGAAGAAATTTATTTGATTATCAGATAAAAAATTTTAAGTAAAAATTTATGAAACAAAGCGATATGTATTACAAATTAAACCAAGTCATACAACATAACCTTTAAATTATATAAAAATGAAATTTTTTTAACTAAAAGTGTTGCTTGAATTTACAAACAAAAAACAATCTCTTAATAATTAACAAAGGAAATTTAATACCAATTAGTAATTTAGCAAAAGAAATTTAAAGTATGCTTAAAATAAAAAAAAACCTATTTATACTACTATAATTTTTTTGTTTTAATTTATTTTACCAATAGCTGTGAAAATATCATTCGATATTATAATTCCAAGTTAAACGGAGCATTATGGTTTAACAAACTGCCTTGGTAATCAAAAAACCAAACTATATTCAAATTTAATTTTGTGTTTCTTTTTAAGCATTATATTGAAGCTTTCATTTTACAGAATTAGCATTGTTAAAAATTTGTATATTTTATTGCATTCATTTTCGACAACTGAAGCCATTAAAAACAGATAACTATAGTTTGATCCATATTCAATTCATTATTCATATTGAATTCATCACATTAAATGTTATTCGTCTCCTTAAATTTCTGTACCAACTACAGAGATTACAAATATTTCCTCAGCAGTTGGTATAATTACCAAATATATTTACAATCTAGTAATGTACATGCTCATAGAATGTACACCATTTCTCGGTGCCAAGAACTACACATACCCTTTGAAAAACATTACATAAAATACAAATTCAAACAATCGATGTTCAACTTCCCGTGGCTTAGTAGTAGAACTTCACTTTTTGCGATACAAGGTTATTGCTTCGTTTCCGACTTCTGCTGAGCAATAGGCAGAGAAATTTTTTTGGAGCAGGTAATTGGGAGTTTTCCTGATATCCTACACACAATAAGTACACGTAGATAAAGTCCACTATGTATGAAAAATCCTACTTAAAAGGAAGACGTGGTGGAATTGAAATGCTTTTACAGCAAGTTTCAGATATTATCCCATTTGATATGCTATATAACGTAAGATGTTATGCAGTTCGGTCGAGATCAACATCAATCCAAGATATTATGTTGAGAGGTTAGTGGCAGCTATCTTAATGGACCTCGAGACCAGAGCTCAGAGTCTCGAAGAAAATATGCCTGAATACAAATGGGGAAATGCTGGCATGTCACGTCGAGAGATATTAGTGACATCTGTATCTCGAGAACATCCTGAACCACTTCGGTGGATGACAGCGTATTTTAATGATCCACTCTAACTGAGACCACGCACCCTCGTTACCATAACACTGCAACCAACATATTAACTGATAAGACTGCTTGATAAACATGCTTTCCTATAGTGATCACCCAGAATATTTAACCTTTTTGAAATCTGACTCGTCATATAATTGTCACACATACTTTAAAAATATCTTTCTTTAAAATTACACGTGAAAATGTTCTTCCAATTATCCAGATATAAAAGAGTAAGCTCTCTCTCTCTCTCTCTTGTGTATGAAACGTTAATCGTTCACATAATTCATCAAATAAAATTATCATACCTAGCTTCGTGGCTACAGCATATTTTTTCCTTGTTACATATATTTTTATAATGGTCCATTTTAAAAAATATAAAAATATAATCATTAATTATAAATGTAATTTTATAATGAATATATGTTTTTTCATTCTCATAAATAAGTATAACCAAAATTTTCAATTCCATAAAAGTTTATTTTGCCTTAACTAATTTATAAACTTAAAATACTATTTTTCTCATTAAAACGTTTATCTTTTTGTTTTAGAAATTTTAAATTGTAACTACTTTCATGCAATTATCTCCACTTTTTTTTTTATTATAAATCAAACGAAGAAAAAGCTGAAAACAACCTTAATAGTTTTAAAAATTGCCGAATGAGGATTTTTTAAGTTCACAGTGCTTAAAAATTTGATTTGCATAAATTTAAATATTCTCAAATCAAAATTTCTTTAATTTTCTTTATTGAACATGCTTTCAAGTTGTATTCATTTGTCTGCTTCTAAATTCTATAAAAAAATATGCCCTACCACTGAAAATATCAATGAATTTGGAAAAGTTGTCAGCTTTCTTATAATTCAGTTCTGAAGATTTACTTTTCTATTTTACGCATATATCTGTTTACATAATAAACTAATTTTCTCAAAATATAGATTCATTATTATAATTCAGAGAAGTATATAAAAAAAATAAACAAAATTTCAAAATAAGTAAATTCCTCATGTTTATACTATATATGTATTTGAAAACTTTATAAGAATTATTCAGTAGTTAAAGGGGTTACATCCAAAACTTAAAGACCAAAATATTAAGAGCATTTAATTCATTAATTGTTAATACTTTGTCAACTTAAAAAGAATGTGGAACTATTTTTAAGTTGACAAAGAACACTTAAGCAATTGAGAAAAATGTTATTTATTCCATTAAAATTTACAAAAATCAAAAAGTATAAAAAAGGGTCTTGATCGTTTTGGCTTTTGATTATGATATATATATATATATATATATATATATATATATATATATATATATATATATATATATATATATATATATATATATATATATATATATATATATATATATATATATATATATTATATATATATATATATATATATATATAATGGATAAATTGCACAATAGCCGACGTCACTATTTCAAGCACCCATTCTGGAAGGAGCTCCAGAAGCGCGATAACTTTTCAAGCGAGCCGCTGCAAGCCGAGAGATTAAGACTGTGTAAGACGTTGAATTTCATAGCATCAAGACGGCTGCTCCTTCCCCATAACTTTTAACCTTATATTCACCATCATTTAAAACCGCTCTCTACTAATAGCCTGGTTTATTTTCCAAATGATTTCTGAAGATTATATGTCACTTGAATAAGTGGAATTTCTAATCGAGTGGCAACAAAACAAAAATCGCGACTTGAGTGGTTTGTAAGTATCATCATATCGGGGCTATGAATGTGCGATTTAAAAAAAACTGTGAAAATATAAGACATTCAATCTGAGAGATACAATGGCCTCCAAAAATTTAGAAATAAGATGTTTTTTGACACTCGCCATAAAAAAATGACAATAACAATAAAATACATAAATAATAAAAATTAGGTAAATTTAATCAAAGGTGCTAGCTACCACTTTTGTGATAAAAAAGAGCAAATAAATATGAGAGAGAGAGAGAAATATGCAAACATCAGGCTTTCGTAGTTACACGTGTAATTTTTATTGATTTTCAACTCTTGTTATTAGTTTCGTTAACAATACTCAGTGGGATCGCTCAATCTCTGAGAGAAGCCGTTTGCCCAATCTTTATGTTGGAGGGTGAGTGGTAGAATAGAAATGGGGATGTCACACACTGATGCTCTAAGACGACTTAATGTATCATGCACTCGTAGTGTGGTCAATCGTCTCTGGAATCAGTATCAAACTGAATGTTCCACGAGCTACAACACTTACAGAAGACTTTTTTATAACTCTTTCTGCCCAAAGGAAAAGAACCATTTTTGTGCCGCAACTTTTTTCAGATCACTCTGTAGCACCAGAAAAATATCCACTAGTACGGTGCAAAGGTGTCTTTAAGATTCACGTCTCTGTGTAAGGCAACCAGTTTTGTGTATCCCTCTCACCGAAGAAGAGCCCGCTTATTTGGGCAAGAGGACACGTTTTCTGGACCAGACAGCGATCGGCTTCTGTACTTTTTACTGACGAGTCCAGATTCCCATGGGAGATCTATTCAGGAAGTGTGCGTTCTAGAGGAAACAAATCACCAAATACCAACAATGCAACATTGTGGAAAGACACATTTACCACGGTGGCGGAATGATGGTTTCCATCTCACTCCTTGGTCACACTGACCAGTTTTAGGGAGAAACTGTGATTAGTGAGAGATATCGGCATGCGATCCTTGATCCATATGTATACCCTTATGTGCCGGTGCAATTGGCAATAATTTCCTTCTGATGAACGAACAACTTCATCGAACAATAGTTATTGAGGAATGTTTTGAAGGTTTTGGTTTGGAACGAAAGGAATGGTCAGAGCAATCTCTAGATCTGAATCCCATAAAGCATCTTTGGGACTATTCTGGTAGACAGGTTTTTTTTCTTTAACTCCTCCTTCAAAGTCTGTAAGAGAATTGGAACTCCATGTCTGGTCTTCGCTTCTCATTTCGGCTCAATTCAATAGACTGCATGGAAAGCCGATGCCGCCAGTGCATTCAAGCTAGAGATGGGTATATCTCTTATATAAACTCTTTTTTGTTTCTAAGCATTTTATCACATAAAACTGGATTATTCTTTTTCCAAGAATGGGGTGTTTTCCAGAGAGATTACTTTTTATTGTAAATCATTTATGATTTTTTCTTATGCAAACTTCTATGCTGCAATCAATATATAATTGTTTTGTGCTCATGTTATCCAAATTTAGTATTTTTACATTCACTCATTTGCAAATTAAGCTAAAAAATCAGCTGTTCTTTTACATCTTGAATGCCAGTGTATAATAAAATCCACAACAAGTGGCTGCCATAACAGTTCAAGTAGTTCATGCATGTTTGATTCTGAAGATATTTGTATGCATCAAAGACTAGGGCATTCAATGGGATATTTGTCATCTTTTTTTAAGGAAATGAATTTAATCAAGCGTGATGTTACGAATCTCAGTATCATCTCATAAACAGAAATTTGTTGCATTCCTACAACAGCAAAAGTATAGCATTAATTCGAGTGTTTTCATGAAAAATATAAGTTTACACGGTCTTATCTCTAGCACTTTATGAATTAATGTATTAATTGTTTCTTCAGTACCTCATGGCTACTAAGTACTGTACTTCTTCGTGATATCTGTTTATAGGATCAATAAAGAATCTGTTTATTGTAAAGGCTTTAAGATATTGATTGGTTTGCAAAACACGATACAGCTTTATATACGAAACATTACACTAGCTTTAGTTACTTTTTACAGCTTAGTTATGATTTAAGTTACTGCAATATATTTTCATTTACTTATTTCAGTCAACTAATTGCTAAAAACTACCAACCGCCTTGTAATTTTGAATCACGGTTATGTGAATCATGGATCTGTTTATTGTTAAGGCTTTAAGATATTGATTGGTTTGCAAAACACGATACAGTTTTTTATACAAAACATGACACACTAGTTTTAGCTACTTTTTATAGCTTAGTTATGATTTAAGTATATAAAGTATATAAGTAGTAAAAACTAGAGCTTAATGTGACTGACAGTTAAAAAATAAAAAAATGTATGTATGTAAAGTGAGCATAAACTTCCTCATTAAATTTCTATCTACTGTTCAGAAATAAAATTATCTGTTTTCAGAAATAAAATGATCTTATTTCTGAAAACAAAGAACAGTTAGCTTTATAGTGTGAAATTAAAAACCTTCTATTTTGAGATAGTTTTATCTGTAATAAAATGCGCTAGTTTTATTTCAAAAATTGGGTAAACTGAATATTTTGTGTAATTTCAGAGACAGTTTCATTGCTGTTAAACAATTGGAAAAAACTGCTAAAAAGTTTAAAATTATATATAATTCAAATAAAAATCAAAATTCCTATATGAAAAGAACCGAATACATAAAATGTATGCAGAATTATTTTATCATGCACACAAAAATATTTATTTCTAGAAAATATCCTTCTCCTTATATTTATGAATTAGAATAATATACGAACTATATGTACATACATTTTTTCAAATATAGTATTTCTAAGCAAAACATAAAAAAATACTTAACATGTATAATAAATAATTGAAAATCAATTAATAGCATTTATTTTTAATTACAGATATCTGATAATTTTTCACCAAAAGTACATAAAAAAAACATTCTTAATTTAATTTTGTAAATTATTTATTCAAAAATATAAGTCTTATATATATATATATATATATATATATATATATATATATATATATATATATATATATATATATATATATATATAAAATTTTATATAAAATTAAAAGATAAATATAATAATAAAATTTAAAATATAATAATAATATTTTTATCATTCATGAAAATTTGAGCCTTTTCCTTATAATGTAATGAGGAAAATAATCGTAATATATTCTATTTTAGCGAATTAGCGATAATGAAACGAATGTTTTGAGAAATATCAACTTATATTTACTCTATTTGTAATACACACTTTTATTTTACATTTCGTTTTTAAACGTTTAACTATGAATGTATAGTTATAAAATCATAAAGGAGAATAATTTTGAAGGAAATTTTCTACTTAGTTTAAAAAATAAAAATATCCTTTTAATCTCATAAAATTTTTAAATTACAACTAATTTCATGTTTTATGCATAAATTGTTTCATTAAAATGACTTAGGAGTTATTTAATTACATACGCATATGTGTGTGAATGCATATTATGCATATCTATATACATGTATATGTATATAGATATGCATAATATGCATTCACACACACTCACACATATATATAGAGAGTGATAGAAAAGCGCATTGAAAATATGTAATTTACACAGTACACATTAAATTTAAAAATAAACAAGTAACCTTGAACTATAATTAAATATGAGATAGAGACATTAAAAATTCATTTCTACAATTTTTTTCAGACATTTTATTTTTCATATCTATATCTATCACTGTTGAGCTTATGATCGAAAAAAAACTAACGTTAATAAAATATTAAAACATAATAATGGAAAAAAAATCCTTCTTGGAGCACTTAAGCAAGTTTGCTTTTGACGATTTAAGCGATTTCATTAAGCAAACAATTAATAAAAAAAATTACACGATTCTCGCAATCTGTCATGCATATCAACTTAAAAAAGCAATTATACTAAATGGTACCAAGAATAAATTGAATGAAATTTCCGAAAATTTTGCCGACCTTTTTAGCAGCTGGGCTGTCTTGTTGCGCAAGGAAGATGCTTTTCAGCAAGCTTTTTTTCGCAGCATCCTGAATTGACGTCACTGTTTTTGTTGGCCAATGGATTATGGCTCCCCCGAGAGCAACTCTGACCTTGCCATCCGCTGTCAAATACGGATCGAATGGAAAGTCCGCCTGGCTGTCAGTTCACTTTCGCTTTGCTTTCTGTCGGACAAGTCGGACCGGTCCTACTGCCTGGTGAGTAAACTTAGTTGGTCCTCTGTGAGGGTAATTCTAATCACCTATTGTAAGCGACTATTCCCATTATAGATGGGAAGCGTCAATGAAACTAGTTTCAGATTTTATTTATCTTATTTAAGTTACTGAAAAGTTTGATTGAAAACAAAATCCTCTAACAGTAATCAACGTCATGAAATTATAAATTTAGATAAATGTAAATTTAAATGTAATGATTCAAAAACATTACTGAAGTAGTGATGAAAGGAAAACCCAAATAATGTATACATGTTAAACAAAAATGTTAATGTGTGCGCGCAATTTTAAAACATTTATAAATTAAAACTAGACAAATTTATAAACAAAATAAGTAAATAATTGAGCAATTTAATACCCCTTTTATACGTAATTTGTTAATCAATTATGCATAAGTAAATAATTTCTTATAAAATATTCAAATTTAAATTATAAAATATTGCAAATTATTTTCTTCTAATATAAATTTGAAATTTTAAATAATTCAATAATTCATCAACTTAAGTTATGCATTATTTACTTGTATATTGCATTACTACTTTTATATTTACTTATATATTGCAATGCATTATTTACTTATAATTCAACTATATACAAGTAAATAATTTAAATAACATAAATTCAAGTTTATATTATAAAAAACGCAAATCCATTTTTTTGTAATCAAACCTGCAATTTAAATGATTTAGTACAGTAATTTTTTATTTGGTTCATAAAATTTGAAATAAGATAATAGATTGATGTTTTAGACATTTGTTTCTCTGATATATATTCACGATTTTAGTAATTACTTACTCGGCTCGAACACTCTCGCATTGATTTCACTTTCATTTTTCATATTTGCGAAATAATTTTTTTTATTTCAATCATGGGGAAATGCAAATTATATTTTAGCATAGTAAAGTTCTTTTTTAAAATTTTTAAATTTAATGATAAATGTATATTCACAAAAAATTAATCAAAACATCTGTATCAAGATAAGAACAAATCGACTAAGAAAATATTTTTCCATAATCGGACCTTGTTATTAAACTCCTCACACAATTCAAATCTACTGAAAAAAAATTCAAATTTTCCAGTCTTTAATAACTCAAAGCGTTAAAATTATTTTCTATAAATTAACATTTTGAGTTATTAAATTTTAAGAAGAGAAATAATAACTTACATTGCTTATTTTTTTATTATTATAAGCTAAAATTTGGGACTATTTTAATACCTGATATTTTAATGAAAACATTTTTTTACGTTTTTCCCTATAGTCAAATTTCGCACATGGAGCTAATTTACTCTGATTCTACAATTTAAAAAGAATTCCGGACAATATAAACATCCGCATATATAGTGGGAATCGAATTCTCGAACTCTTAAAGTTGAGAGGATTATTCGGTATTTACAAATTGGAAATATGATTAGAGCTGAGAATTTTTGATAATGTGATTATATGAGGATAATTACATAAATCTTGGAAATATTCACTTACATTTACAGGAAAAACTGTAGGATTGAAAACCAGAATGGTTACTATTTAATAACTTATCTGTAATATTTATACATAATATAATTTATATATCATAAAGTTCATTTCACGGAATAAAATATTTGTGCTTGTTATATGGAAAAGTAAGCAATTTGATATTTCGATATTTTTCTATGAAGAATTCTCGGTTTCATGATTTAATTTTACAATTACTACATATTCATAAAAACGATTGTTTATTTTATGAAGAATGCAGTATACTACATTTTAGACCTTGTGTAAAAATTCTAGGCGGTATACATTTTGCAAATTTTTTCAGTAAATCTTAAATTTCTTAATTTGCTAAATCATATTTTAATGAAACTTAATTTCAGTATTTCAAAAGCATCTAATAAAATTAAAAAAGTAAATACTTTTCTAAAAATTAGAATGCACTCCAAAAAAATGCGATTGAGTTGATAATTAATAGTATAATTAATGTTTAAGAGTTTTCAGCTTATTAATTCACGGGCTCAATTCTCAAAACACAGGCTTGGATGTTTGCTCGAAATTTGTTAATCCAAAACTGTTCGGAATCAACTTTAAACTGAATACTGTGTTCATATTAACCCTTTTGTACAAAAAGTGACCCAAGAGGGAGAAATCAACCAATCCAAAGTTTTTCATAGCATTATTGTATTAAATTTGAAATAGTTTTGATTATATTTAAGATTACAAATTAAATTTTAAGATTATTTTCCAAAAATTTATTATTTTAACATTGATTGAAGTATAATAAACAAACTTCTGGCATCTATATAGAAAATTTATTTAGTTACACTAGAATTTTTAAATTTTAAGCACTTTGTGAGAAATTTCCATACAAGCATTGTAATACAATCCCATATGTTTTAAAATTAAAATTTTCTATGTTAAAATATGAAACATATTTCATGTTTGATATATTTTATTAATTGAAATAATACAGATTGAATATAAAAAATAAGAATTTGAAAATTTAATTAGTGACAATTGTAATTTATTGTGTGATTTGATGTGAAGAAAACATAATATAGACAATACTAATAATAAATAAAAAATAATAAAATAGTAGAATATTAATAAATAAAAAAGTTAGAATGTTAGTGAACGTTTTAAAATTTCACTCAAAATAACATTCAAAGCAGTTTTCCTTTTTGGACTGGTAAAGGTCGGATCTCTCTTCGACAGCTTGAATGATCAAGAAACCTATTCTATTTGATCATCCTTAACCTTTCTTATCAGAGACAGCCAAAGTGTGTGAGTTAATATGCACGTTTAATTGAACAAAATATATCTTCACTAGATGGCAAGAAGAAAATTTGTCTGGTTAATTGACAGTTTCATCTCATGGTCATTGCTCAAAATGACGAGCCTTTGTTAGTTGACTGGTTAAATTAATTCTCTTGAGTGATTGTTCATAAATGAAGGTTAATTTGATCTGGAACAATTAAAAATGTGTTCCAAACCATTGAAGCATCATTGCAATAGTTTGTAATTTTTTTTCGAAATGAACAGAATTAAATTGGTCTTCTAAGCTAAAACTGAAATGGGCTTTATTTCAACAATTCTTTTTCAGGTCCACAATGTCCTGATTGGTTAGAGCGTCATTGTCATTATCGGAAAGTAGTGAGTTCAAGTACCGATTTAATAGAATATCCATCGTGTTCACTAAATATGGCTGAGGCACGTTAAATAGAACGTGATCACAATGACATCCAAGTGAAATGATACTTTTTGGGTTGGCAGGTCAAGTATTGGGCCGTTTACTACTTAGCCCCTGCCTATAGATTACGTAATTCACGCAGCATCTTCCACCTCACTGTAGAGCCCAACTAACTAGGTGCTACTAGCACATAGCTAGGTGCAGAAAATATACCCCGATGAATATAACTAACAATTTATTGAATTGAAATAAAGATAACTGACCATTCAAATTGGTTATGGAATCCTTAACCTAATCAGATAGTTATGCTGAAATCATCTATACAAATAATATATTTGTAAAATTTAATATCCTTTCACATTGGTGTGGTTGAATAGGTAGCGAATACTTAATACTTTGCCTTGCAGCTCAAAAGTTCGAAGATTCTATTCTAGCTCATGCATGAATGTTCATAATGGTATAATTTACTTTGAAAACTGTAAGTCGCAATGGAATTAACCCTCGTATGCAAAAGTTAGTGTGCCGAGAATCATCTCTTACCATATGGTTATGCATGAGAAGACATTTGATGTGACTGGAACTTATTCTGTTACCTTATGAAATCCTTCTGTATCCTTAGGCATGTATTTATAATAATGACTTGAATTTCTTTTGTAATTTAATATAAAAGAAGTTTGAATTATTGAGAATTGACTGCCTTTTATCGTTTTATAAAATAATTAACTTAACGTAAGATGAACAGTTTGAAGAACATTTTTGGACACTAGTTTAAATTTATAATATCAATTCACATTCATGAATATAAGTATATGAGAACTATTTTTACAAAAATAATTTAACATAGATTTATATTTATAAAAAAATTTCAAAAGTATGCTCCATATATTTTTTACGAACGAACCTGATGTAAAAAATATATTAATGTGTTCATATATTTCTTACATCAGGTTCGTTTGATTTCTTATTACACTTAAATACTTAGTAATCAGGTTTTATACTTGAAATGACCTAGTTTACTTACCGCTTGTTTACGAACGAGTCAAAGTCACAAATTATAAATGTTTATTCATTATCTATTGTATCAAATTTTCTAACTCAAATACTTTACATTTTCAGACATTAATTAAAACTAATCATGCCGTCACTTTGGCAATTTCTGATACTTCTCTCTGTGCTTGTGCTACGTTCTCGGGCACAAGTGGAAAACCCGAGGGCTAATAATAATGACGACGATTACGATGATGATTATTCCGAGCCTGGACGGGCCACTGAAGACTGTCTCTGCGTTCCTTTCTATCTCTGTGTGGATGGTGAGATTGTGGATGATGGATCTAATATTATCGATCCCAGGAAGAAGCCAAGTCAGGATGAAGAGCTGCCATTGGTGAGTACCATTAAAGTCAAAATCTCATGTTCGGCTATCTGCTTGCACATTGCAAATAATAAAGAAGTGGATAGAAGAGGGAAATTAATTTTAACTCAAAATTTATTATAATTGAGCAACCCAAAATATTTTTTATTCAAAAATGCTTACAACCGAATAAACTATATTGCGCTAAAAACGAAATATTTTTAGTGCAAAATTTATTATATAACAAAAAAGGAAATCTTTAGCATGAAATTCATTATTACCAAACAAATTAAAATATTCTCTAACTATTCTACGGATTCAAAAAATCTTTGATACAAAGATTCTTTGATCTTACGGATGAAATCTGTTGTAAGGTTTTTAATATCTATCCTGCTATCTTCAATTTTTAAGGCTTTTTAATATCTGCCGCGGAGAACATTTCATACATAATGGAATAAATCATGTATCACAGAGCATAAAACTTTGAAAACCCACAAGCATCCATATTAACATACATGTTATAGGAACTTTATATTTGTCTTTCATTTTTCAATAGCGGATGGATACAATCCAGGACCTGCCACTCCAATGAGGGACGCCCTTACACTAAATCAAGTGAAGCCTGAACGAATAATTTTAAATGTTTTTTTAACTGTTACGGTATTCAGATAGAAAAATGCATTGTTTTCATGTCCGGAAAGTTGAGTATTCTATACCTGAGGCAGCCGAAGACCGTTCTCCCCAGTACTTGCATAGGTTAAATGGTCTACAACTTTGAAAATCTTTTTGTTGGTAGGATGCATTGTATAATGGGTATTCGAGCTTAGTGGTCAAATTCGTAATCTGAATTTGTTTAAAAATAAAAAGAGGCCATAATGTGTAAAGCGGCTTCAGTCGGTGAGGAAACGCAGTCGATGACGTATCTCATTAGATTTTGAAGTTTCAGCTTGTTTTAATTTAATGAGAGAACATTAAAACATTACCATTGACTTTTTTTGTAACTAATTGATTCGATGCCTTGTGTGAATGTTAAAGTGATTTGGAATCCACTGTAAATTCTTAAGTCAAAATTGAATTTTATGAAGATTGATCATAGAATGGTAAATCAATCACAATATAATAACATTGATTTTCCTCATAATTTTGCTTTATTTGCTGCTTTATTTTACATATATATTTTTAATACTTAATATTAACACCGTTAGAAATTAATGCATATCGTAGGGATTCTTATTTATTAAATTTTACATTCGATGAGAGTGCTCCCTTAAAGATTCGTACATCATCGTTAATATCCCATCACACAACTCCAGAACAATGCAAGTCGATCTGACAGCCCAAATAATCTTCTGACCTTCGGTTCAACAATTCGTGGATTTGACTTACTTTTTGAGCTTAGAAATTTGTATTGATTCAGAATCCACTTTAAACTGTAGGTCAATCTAATTAAATCTAGTATAAAAAAATAACCATTGAGTGATAAACAAATCCGAATCCACATCAATACAAAGTAAGCTTACCCTATGAATTCTCTGTATTTTGATTAGCACATCATGGACTCATCTCCTACCTCAAGTGTTGACGTTTGTAATAATCTGTTATAAAATGTTTGTCCCCTAATCGAATTGGCTCTTGTATATAAAAATGATTGCCGGCGATAAATAAATCAGTATATGAGTTTAAATCTCAATATTAATTATACAAGTCATCTGTAAGCACTTCCATTGGAATAGCCAAAAATTAAATGCTTTCTCTCGACGTCATCTTAAATTATCACCGTAGATTTTTGAAAGGATATTTCATACCAAATCACTGCTGTTATTTAATAGTAGCTTTTCCCGGATATCAAACATACAAAAATTTCTTATAGAAATTATATATTTCTAATATATTTGCATAGTAGAAGCGTTTATTTTTTACATTTCTTAATTTAATTCCCTGAGGCAGTTAGTATTTACTCTATATACTAGATTGCAAAACATCATTAAAATGCTTTTTATAAGCATTGCTGCTGAATAAGGAATTTAACATCCGCTACGTACTGTATAAGGAGATTATTTAACAGATAGTATGTCATAGTCATGCTCCGCAAAGAGGAAAAATTGAGTATGAAGGAATTCTGAAGATAAATTTGACAGACACGTGATTCTACAGAAAACTTTGGCAAACATTTCTGCACTAATCAAAAATGCAACGTATATATTTTAGTATTTAATAGTAACTAGTATCAAATAGATCATCAAAAGGCTTCCTACCTCCAAGCTATGGTTAGCTAATTTTATATCTGGTTTCTTTCGATTATTATAAATCTCAGATGGAATCGGAATACTGCACTGCTAATTATTATCTCTCTTAAACCATTGTTGAATGGTCAATATTCTAGCCTCTTGTTCAACAGTTCGTAGCTTTGATTTCCATATTGGGTGTCATTTCTTGTAGCTTCAAACGCTAAATTTAAGGAGAAGCCTAAATTGTATTAGTCCACGTGATAAGTAGGTAAATATCCGTACAATGACAGATGGTACCAATATGTGGAGTTGATATATAAATGGTAACAATTCGACCGTTTTAGTTCAAGTATTTGATTTCCCCTGGATCATTTTGAAGCATAATAATTTTGCCTACTGTTATAAGCTTTTTAAAATTAAAATTTCTATCTTGGTGTGAATATTAAAAATAGTTCTAATATATTTTAAACATATTTTTCTACGGAATGATTCCTTGTGTGTAAAAAAGTAGCTAACCAACAAAATCGCTCCAAATTGCTCAGCGTATTATTTAAAGTTCAAGAGTTAAATTAAAATAAAAATAACCATGTGCAAAATAAATTTCGCTTCACGTTTAATCCAATTTTATATATATTCTAATTTTATATAGATCACAAAATTTCTCTCAACCGAATTTCAAGATTCATACTGCCGAGCTGGCAGCCGAATGGTTAGCGCTCTTGCCTTCGGTTCAACAGTTCGTGGGTTCGAATCCCACCTTGGGCATGGATGTTTGTAGTGGGTCGGAATCCACTTTAAACCGTAAGTCCCGGTCTAATTAGCCTTCGTGTGCAAAAAATGACCGTTGAGCGACAAAGAAATCAAGAAATCAAATCAAGATTCATACTATTAACCTCAAAGGCAATTAAGGTAAATAATAACAAACAATGAAAGGCAATATAATACTAATGTAATGATTTGTGGTTTGAAAAGTATGTTGCAATTTGATTTGCTAAAACATAACAAACTTTAGTTTTTACTATTATTAGGCCATGGGCGCATAAAATCTTGAAGTGAAGAATTTCAACAAACTAAATTTTGTTGAGCAATCTAACCCCATTTAATCTCTGAATGGAAAGTGTAATTATGTTTTCATATTTATGTATATTTGGTATGTTTCTTTACACACATGCTATTCTTGGTTATTTTCATAAAAACAACTTTAATACATCATTACTTAAGTTATAGTTCAAAATCAAAGCTAATCTAGAGTATCACAAATATACTATCAAGAAGAAAATTTTTGATATGTAGTTTATATTGCATTTAAGAAATAGTACCTACATGGGGAAAAGTGGCCTCTCTGGCCCCTAGAAAGTTGCAAGTTCGATACTTGACGTAGTTGAAGTGCCTTGAGAAAACCTGTGTATTAAATATTCAAAGGATCTAATGTCTCTCCTGTGGTATGTGTGTGATTTGACAATATGAAGAAAAAGGCTCAGCTCAGGTCTCAGCTTTGATTTAAAACATCTAGGGAAATTAACAGTATTCATATGAGTTAACTGTCAGAAATAAGCAACTGGAAATACAACACAGTAATTAATAAAATAACAATAATTGATCAAATTAAATATTATAGAACTTTATGCAATTAAAAATTTGAAGAATGGAAAATTGATATGTGATATAGGAAAATAACAGATACATTCCTTAGCAGTTTATAAAATATTCTTGCGAAATATTTAGGTAAAATAATTTTGTTTACAGAAGTATTTGCATTGTAAAGTACGAGTTAAGATTTTCTCATTAAATTAAAATATAGTTTTGAGAAATTTTTAATGTTCTAAAATATTTTTTCAGCATCAACTTAATGTTAATTTATTCATTTACACTGAATACTTTTTATCCATTAAATAAATTAAAAACGAATTCTTTTCATATGGAAATATATCATTTTATTTCCTCTTCATTATTAATGAGGTTTGTGATGACAAAAAAGCAATAGAAAACCAAAGCTCGATTTAAAAAATAACATAAAAAACTTGCTTATTGTGTCTGTTTTGAAAAAAAATCTATCCATACAAACAAAACCCTACCATCCTCCAAAAAAGGAAGTCTGATTCCTTTTTCTCTGCATAAAGAATGGTTTGTATCGCGTTAATCTGGGTTATTGATATTTCCAATGCTACAAGGTTATCATCCACTTAAGCACCATCGAGATGTTTACATTGAAGTATATGAAAGGTTAAAATGAAACTAAAATAACTGAAAACAGATTGCTTTTTATTTTGACTTAGTGTATTCAAATAAGTAATTATTCACTTACTATATAAATGGCTTATTCTAAAATTTGTTTTAATAGATTATTTTGTTGCTAAATATTTAAAGATTCACCTTAGTCCCATTACTATTAACAAAATTACGTGGGCAATAGTATCAAAATAATTTCCACTTAAAGTATTTCTCGTAAACATTAGCAATATTATTGCAATATATCACATATGTACACAATCTATTAAACAATAATAGAAAACCATTTTATCACGATCATTTGGTGCTGAAGCCTAAACTAATGGCAATTATGCATAAACCCATGGTGACATACTCAACACCAGCATTTGTTCGTTGCCGTTAGTAATTTTCTTTCACTCAGTTTGGAGAATACATATTGGTTTACTCATTAATTTTGGACTGCAATGGCACATTTCAAGTCAACATACCGATTTATGCTACAGATGTTCGACGTGTTAAAATTCACATTTTAAGCTTGCCTCATCCAACAACCAAATACTATTCTGTCAGACTAGGCCATGGTAGACCTTGCAAAATTTTACCTGGTGCTGTAGTTCAGGAAATAACGAATTCACATTTGGCAACTATCCTATGAAGCCCATGATAATCAAGAATGGTACGGTTGCTCTCTTCTCCACACGGAGCCTACTAAGTATTCTTGCCAAGAATCCAGGCATCCTAAAAGAAATACCAACTAAGGGTGATACCAAGAGAGAGATTATTACTGTATATACAACTCACAGTGCAGCAAGCCATGTTTTCTAGCAGATGTCAAACCAGAACTATCTGAATTATAGAAAGAGTTTCATTAGAATTATAGAAAGTAAAGCTTGATTTATACGACTCCAGTGCATAATTATCAGTTATGACTCCAATGCATAGTTATCATTGAAACTAGTCTTTGAAAATGCTGACCAAGCCGATATCTTGGAATTAATTATAAATGGTTTGAGAGATGACTGTGGTTGACTAGGAAATATGAACTTCCTTTTAAAGATGATAATCATCGGCAAGAACAGTTCCAAATCCCCACTAAATGCCTCCTGAAATGAGACCTCTCTTTTATTAAGCCGGATAATTCTTTTTTTGAAATTCTTTAATAAATTTTTGTAGGCATAATTATTTTATTTGCAAATACTAAACAGATAACATTTAATCCTACAATAATTAATAACTTTAATTTTTTGAACTACGTGCGTATATTAAAATTTATTAACTATATTTTATTAAAACTATAAATTGTTTAATATTCTTGCACAAATGAACTGAATGAGCTGGAGAGTAGTTATTAGAACCAGTGATTGGATTCATGCTTAGATGAACTGTTGAGATAGAAAAGAATGTTTTAGTAATTAAAAACTTATTTTTATTCTTGACCTTATTGAACTTACATTCATGAGTAAAACGAAACAATAAAACAGCAAAAAAAAAAATCAAATTGAAAATCTTGAAATTCTCAAAATTTACAAAGTTTTAGAATTGAGTGCGAAAAAATTCAGACCATTTAACATCTAATTGACCTGCTCTCTGGTTTTTTTTTTTTTTTTTTTTTAAATTCAGAATTTCGTATTCTTAACTCCTTCAGCGGGAACGGATGATTTTGAATCCATTTTAAAGTGCAATTCTGGATAGAATCGGACTAAGTGTACACAAAGTTAATCTATGAAGCTTTGCATATAAATGTAACAAAGTTATGATTGAAACACTACCAGAGGTCGATTGGCATATTGGTAGCACTTCCAAGGCACAAGTCACTCCAATCTAAGGCACAAAAACTATTGGTTTTAAAAGTATTTTACTTAGAATAAGTTAAATATGTTCTTTGATCAATTTGCGTTTATAAACACACGTACAGATAATGAGATCTGCATTGTACCTTAGTACTGAATTTATTATTTATGTATTTGGTACTATTTAAGTTTAGTTTATGAAATTCAACCCATGCGTGGTATTTGATAAGACTTCTTAGTCATTGCTCAAATTTTCCACAAAAGGCAGTATATAATATGAAACGAATTTGGCTTATTTCTCATCAAATCTAAAGATTTGTTTCGCAATGTATATTTCAATGCCAATGTACCTCAATGTTAATAATTCTAAAGATTTAACATTTAAATGTGTTTTTCAAATATAACATTTCATCCCCGCCTAATATTGCACTTAAAGGGACATTACTGTGTAACAATTTACAAAAGAACTGCTTTAAAGGTTTTTTTTTAATGAAATTATATATTTTGTAATTCTAAACCTTTAAAGTACTTCAATGTTGTAGCAAACGTTAGCACTTGTTTTATGAGTTTTTTGTTATTTGTTGGAGGTTTGTTTAAGAAAATTTACGAGAAAAATAACAATTTTCTCTTTTTAAATGATTTAAAAAATTATTGAAATTTTTTAGGAAGAAAATAAGCAAAAGTGAGAGAAAAATTCTTTAGTATAAAGAACTTTAATTATATTAAAAATACATTTAAGTAAAAAAGTGATTAAATTGTTTTAGACTTTTAATTTTAAAAATATCTCAATAAACTTTTGTTACTGATCAATGCTATATGTGTATATATATATATAATCATAAGCAACACCTCATAAAAGCAGTGACAAAATTTTACTGAGGCTCTATAATTTCCTTTAATTTCTAGAACAGACTCAGATTCATTCAGTAACCATTATTTTCTTAATGCTTTTTGTTGGAAGAATATTTTGTATACATTTTCTCAAAACTCTTTCTCTCTACTTTGTATATTTTATTTTCAAAACAACTCAACTTAATTTTCTAAACAATATATATAATGATATTACATCTGATTGCAGAGCCTTTTGGCTTTCATTTCAGCAGTTTCAAATCAAAAGTAAGAATTAGCTGGTTATATTTCTCAGTATCAAATGGTGCGTTATTGTAAAATGTAACAAAGTAGAAAATTTTGCGCACACATCGTTCTCTGAATACCATAGTTACGGAAAGATAAAATTGTGCTAACATTAAATGTTCCTTAACTTGTTCAGCTCGGCAGTTTCTAATTGGGTTAAAGAACAAGTGAGATCTGCTGCAGGAAGCATCCTGCTCAGTCATAAATGCCCATATAAGGTGTGCCAAATTTATTTCTTATTGGTTATTGATCTGGCATTCGTTGTAACATTCATGAGTTTGATTCCAAACTCCTGCATAGATTTCGGAATCGATCTTAGCAATGAGTGCTTGTCCAATTTGCCCTTGAGTGCCAAAAGTGTCTGTAGGTTGTCAAACTAAGCTGAAATTTGGTAGTTAAGCATCATGGTTTATAGCATAGGAAAGTGACTCTGGTATTCTGACAGATACATTTATTAATTTTCTTCGACATTTCTATTTTATCCCATGAAACGGAGATTTTACCTTCAATATGACGAATCCCATTGCGATTGTGTTACAGTAATTTTCTATGCTAGTGTACGCATTGACCTTTTAAGTAAAAAAAACTGTATAGTTAGCGCGATAACCTTCAATTCAACAGTTCTCTGCATCGATATTCATAGTGGTTTGGAATCAACGTTTACATGTAATTCTTGGTTGAATCAGCTCAAATATGAAAAAAGTGACCACAGAGCGATAACGAAATCTTACCATTGACCTTAATACGTGAATTTCTGAGACAGACTGTTCAGTTTTTAATTTGCTAATTATTGTGAGTTATATATACGAGGATATAGGATATCTCTTTTCCATTTGCGTAAAGATCAATTCCACAAATTATGATTTTTCGTAGAAATTTCAGAATATTTCTGCGTAACCTTTCAATTCCAGAATGTTTCAATACTGTAACTGCTATTACTAAAACGATTAAACTAATGAGGAAACTAGGTTAAAATGTCACGACATTTCAGATGAAACAAATTTTCCTTCGAAATTGGATTTTACGCTTTCTGAACTCGATTGCGATGCGAATTGTTAATTTTTCTATGGCTAAGCATGACACGAGCTTCTTTATTATAATTTTTTATCGCTTAGAGTGATATCTATTTTTTAAGTTAAACATAAAAAAGTTTTATTATTTTTATAAATATTAGGAAATTAATTTTGCAAGGGAATAATAATTAATTCAACTACTTGCCTTCAGCAGACAACATAAATTCGTCGACATTTATTTTACGACACTTGCATAAATTACTTTTCGTTACATTTCGGAGTATCTATTTCTAGCTATCGAAGAAGTTCAATATCTCCAACAGACTGGTCATTTTGAACCACTGAAAGTTGGTACGACATCTGAGCTGGCCCTCTCCCTTCAGATTTCCTCAGCCCACCAAAGAAAGTTTAACTAGAAAGTTAGACGCACAAATGATCAGCATACATAAATTTTCTTAGAAAAACTGTTTTGGTTGTATCAGGTATCGAATGTGTAACCTTTTGAACTTGAGAGGATGTCCGTTTTTCATCTAATGCATCTCTTAATTGCATTTTTTATATTTTTTTTATGTTTTTTTATCATATTTTTATTTTAAATGTGATTTTCTAAATTTGTCTTGCCATCCATTTTTTACACAATCTCATTTAACCAGTTTAGTTGAAAGTGGATTAGTTTGAAATGATGTAATAAATAGTGAATAAAAAGTGGATTATTGCTATAAACATCCGTGCCCGAAGTGTTATCGAATTCATGACTAACTGAGCTAAAGACCAAATAAACATATCCAAAGTACACACTCTATGATATGTTACAGTATAATATTCAGAGTTGAAAGCTGATTAGGGTTAGAGCCCTGGTTTGACAGTCTTCTGTCATCGATACTTATGCGAATCTGAATTCATTTTGAAAAATGTAAACCTCTATCAAATAAGTTCTCGTGGTTAAAAAATGACCATAGATCAATAGACAGATATTATTGCGTAATACTTTAGTTTATTTTATGAAACGTATCACTTAGGAAAAACCTTTTTCTAAATTTTAATTTAGATCTTTCAGTAATTTAAAAAGAAAGAATATTTTAGGTTTCGCATTCAGGATATATAAAAATATTTGTCAGTTTCATTGGTTATTTTTTAATTAATCTAACTAGTAACTGATAATGATTAGAACAATGGTCTATTCTTTAACAGCTCATGAATTCGAATACCACTTTTAATAAGGTTTGTTTGTTGTTGTTGCTTATGACACTTGGACAAGCCAAGCTCGCTATGTCGTTGGCTATGCGAATTTAAGTAACAAGAGAGCGTCTTTCGTTTTGGATCAGAGCACAGTGAAGGTGAAAGTACGACTTTGCTCTATTAAGGTGCCTCGTAATTTTGAACCACGGTCAGGTGACGAGGCCACACCTGAGCTGGCACCCTCCTCTCCATATCCATGCCACACCAGCGGAAGGACTTTGGACGTCACAGATTAACGTGGACACGTCCCCAACCCACGGAGTTCCAGCAACCCAGTGAAGGAGAATATACCGTGGTCACCCTTCCAACCACTGCCCGCGACAAATGATGCTTCACTTTGCTGAGCTTACGGGAAGCGGCGTGAAGTTACTGAGCCACTGGAGCTCGGTTTGTTTGTAGTGGTTCAGAATGCACTTTTTTAAATTTAATTTCTTAGTCGGATTATCTCTCGTGTTAAAATAAGTAACCTACTGTGAGAGACAAATCAAACCATCTTGTTGCTATTCAGAGACTACTTTCAGAAACTAAACTGACATTCTTCCAGTCAAACTTTTAAGCATTTTATTGGTAATTGCTTTGTCATCACGCATTAAATGAAAATAATAAACTCCTGTTTTAAAAAAATAAATAAATTAAAATAAAATATCAAATTTTGGAAACATTGATAGTCAGTGTACATACATACATACAGTAAATCATTTAATTTATATACTTTGTTTGGCACACATCATTCATATTTTGGAAAACATCTTTTTTTAAAACAATTAATTCAGGGTCACTATTGAACTTTGAAGTATGAATATAGTGTTTTCTTCCAAATGATTGTTTTCTAAAATTTGTAAAGCTTCAATGAACAGCAAATTGCAATGCGAGGAAGTGAACACGAAGGGAAGTAGATAAAAGTTAGAGAAAACAAACAATTAAGCATATCCGCTAAAATATGCGGATATTCAGTAACGGAATTTCTGCGTAATCTCCATATAAAAGGAAATTGTGTTTTATCGTTATGCTGAAAATCTATTTGTATGGATTGAATAACTATTATTACTATTACAATTAATTACTTAAAAACATAAATATCATTCAAACTAGAATTAGCCTGAAGAATGATTTAATTTCTAAATCGTTTGATATTCTGTACAGAGTACTCAACTTGAGAATATCTCTAATTTTTAATATTAAACTATTAGATTCCTGTCAAAAATATTAGGACTCAAATTCTTTCAATTTTTTATCATATTTAAGTATATACAAACATTTTAATGTATATTTTATTGTACATCAAACTAAAAATTGAATCAAAATTATTTTGCCTTAAATTATAGAAAAAGTTTTACAGGAATTATTTTTACAGTTCTTTCTAAGAAATTGTACAAATGAGGTTGCAGTTTCACTTATGCTGAGTTGCTAAATGTAAGATCACCGTTTTGACTTTCAGCTCAACTTCTTTCGAATTCAAATTCACTCTTGGATATCCATGTTTGTAATGGTTCAAAATTCCATTTGAATTCTAGATTTCAATGCTTATTAGCAAAAATTTATTTGTATTTCACACAAATCGATTAACAAATGTATACTCTATCCGACTCTTCGCAATTTCAAGCGACTATCCAGTGAGGAATTTAACACTTGAAATGACACATTTCTACAGCAAGATCAAATGAGCTGAAGAATTCTAGAACAACTTTAATAAGTTCTCTAGCCTTAAGACCAATAGCTTGTACATTTAATTTTTATGTTGGGTATGAAATTTTCTATTACTTAAATTCACCATAAGTTTTGTCGAATTAGACCTAGTGAGAAAATATGTTTGTAAAACAAAAAAACCCACTAATCTATATTTTATATATAAATCTTTCATTTCTCACATTGGGAAAGAAATATACTACAAATTTTAATGTACAGAAATATTTTACTTAACTATTTATTATCATTTTAAATTTAATGATTGTTTCTAGGGTCACTATGATTCTAAATAACATCTTGCGCATTTTAAATTGGCAGGATTTATTTTTTCATCAAATTTCCTATATATAGAAAAAATTTTCATCAAAATTGATGTTCATAAATTGATATTTAATTCAACGTTTAATCAAACAAAACAAAAAATATCCTTCTGATTTAAACAAAAGTTTTTTTCTTCTTAATATAAAAATTTGTTTATGAAAACTGAATTATTTTTGACATCATTATATTAAAATATACTGAATAATATAAAATATAAATACATATTGTGTCTCATTTCAGTACTGCGATGCTTTTCTGGCTGTTTATTTTTATCAGTCTAATTCGATAAACAACTTATTTTTTATTAATAGAATTATAGTTAGTTTATCAGATTAATTAACTTAATACTGTTTTCTCTGTAACCATCAGCGATTCTGTAGTAAGAAGGCCAAAGATCTTATGAAAATTTAACAAGCATTTTGTCTCTCTTTGCACAATAATCCTTTAGACAAGGTATCGAACCCGTAAACTCCTAACCTATAACTTTCTCCAAGATTCCAACTCACTGAGAACTGAACTTCCTAGGTACATTTTTCTTTTTCTACATTTATAATAAAATTTAGTATCAAGAGCACGGAAAGGAATTTCTACGAATAATGTCAATTTGCATAAACACTTTATGAAATTGCACAAAAATATTAAAATATGCATAGTCCAAACACTGCATATTATGTATTTTCAAACCATAATCTTCAAAAGCAACGCTCGAGTACTGACAGTTAGAGCTCTGCTCTTTTCTGTTCGTCACTTGGGGTATTCTATCAGAACCTCGACCAGAGATATTTTTAGTATAACAGTGGGTCTCTTTTGAATTATCCTTCAAATACAAAAAGTAATAAAAGAGTGATAAAACAAAATTTCAAAAGATTAATAAATATTTATATTAGAATATGCGCTTATAAAACTTAATATTCATAAAAATAAATTGTAAAATATAATATTTTACTAAATGATTTATAAAATGTTAAAACTGAAGTTGGTGTGTAAAATTGATTACTTATAAACATAAATTTTTAAAATTAAAATATTGCTTACGTACCTTAAAAATTTGATTTTAAAATATCAAATTCCTTAATGGATATTTTTAGGATGAGAAGTATGTCCCTCCAGGTTGTGGACCCTATCATGTATGCTGCCGCAATCCGGAAACTTCAACAACCCGCCCTTATGAGCACAGATGTGGCACCAGAAATCCTGGTGGTATCAATGGGCGAATATTGACACCCCACGGCAACGGAGAGGCCGAATTCGGGGAATGGCCTTGGCAGGTAAGTTTGATTCTTTGTTGATACCGATTCTTTAACACACACACACACACACACACACACACACACACACACACACACATATATATATATATATATATATATATATATATATATATATATATATATATATATATATATATATATACACAATAATTCCACACAGGAATGACCCGAGATATAGCTGATGGGAAAATTCATGTAAACGATGTCATTGAATCATTCTAAAACTATTCGCCAAAATATCGTTCTTAAAAAAGTTTAGTCAAACTTGTGATGAAAGTAACAAAACAGTTAACACAAAATGTTTCAAAAATGTTACATAATTTTTAGTGATAGACTATCACTTTTTATAATCGATGTAAAATAAAAGTAATTTTTCTTCAAAAATGAAGCTTCAAATTTAGAATATAATATAATGATTTATATCACCATCCATTATGATTTAATGTGCTAGTGTGCAAGACTGTAAATCTTCAACCAAACCAATCATCTATGATCAAACAAATTGCATCAGATGAGCATGATGTTCACATGAAGAAAACGTTTTTCTTGCAAAACTGAATAATGTTAATTTCAATATTGTTGTCATAAAGCTGATTATTATCTTCAATTTTGACAGAAAATTTTTTTTTCAATATAAATCCTAGTAAAATGTTAGTTTTTGAGAAAACTTATCTAATTTTAATTAGAAATATATTTTTTAATGTTTTGTTATTCACAAATCTTTTATATAAAAAAAAACAGAATTTGCATATTTGCAAATATATTTCAAGCATATAATAAATTCTTGGTGAAATGAAGAATTCACCTAAGGACATATTTTCACTTTTCAATAATTAAAAATAAATCAAGAAAAACGTTTTACTCTCTTCTCTTTGTATGAGAATTTGGAAAGTGTTCTTTAAATAAAAAAGTGCTATTTAATACCCGAGATTTATATTTTTAAGATAGAGCGTGACCAATTTTAGTATTCTTCTATCTTCCTTTTGCAATTATGTAACATTTTACTGAAGTGTTGTCCTTATCTACAGGCAGCCATTCTGAGACGTGATGGCGCCGACTATATATTCAAATGCGGAGGTACCCTTATCGACGAAAGACATGTCATTACAGTTGCCCATTGTGCTGATAAGTTTTTGTGAGTATGTTTTGTATACTAATAAGATTCTTGTAACAAATGAAGACATTTCATATTAATCACTTTTAACGTGTAAAACATCTTCCAGTAATGCTGATTTATGTCATGCACAACAAAGCTTTTATTTACTCATCGTTTCGCGTATTAATGTCTTTGAAAGATATTTTAATATTAGCACGTAACAAAAATTAATTTCAATATTCACGTCTAAAAAGAAATTTCAAAATACAGAAAGGGGTCAAAATGAATCATTGGTTTCCTACGCCTTACAGCTTCAAATTTATGATGTCGATTGATCAGCACTGATAATTAAAGATGAGAGCATATTTTAAAGTTTCGCTTACGAGTTTTCCGGATCTGTTATGATTCAACTGAGGAACCAGGATAATAGCAGTCTCTCTATGAAGATGAATGATCAACAGAAAGTTTTTTTTTCTGCTTTGCTTTCTTCGGGTAACTTTGAAGTTCATTTGCAATTTGGTTATTTTCTTTGGACATGCAGAGGAAGCTATATTTACTTACCATCTTGTACAGTGTTATCCAATGTTGCTGACATTAATGATTGGACAAAAGTGTCACATTTCTTCTGCATGGTGGCCTTGACAGAATTGATAGGACATATATTAATCGAATTGCATTGCAATAAAGATGTTTATCTCGTAATAAGAAGAGAGCACAGTGATCATTTGTCGCGTTAAGTAATATATTTGGAAATACGCTGTATCATTGTTTTCAATTCACTACTTTACGAACTTTATTCATCCAAAACCAGAAAATCATTTGTATCATTAAGAGTACATATTTACTTGATATAAGAGATTTGGATATATCCTTAGAAATTTATTATATATTATATATTATCCAGCAATTTATAATATATTATTTTTCCCTTATAGTGAAAAGAATATTCTGTTAGAAAAATATTTAAAAAAGATTAGCAAGATTTTGGCATTTTTCAGTCTTCCGAATGAAACTGATTTAAATCAAGTGTACTTGATTGTATTCTAAGTTCAGTTATTTTTCTACTTTGCATACATTTCCATACATCTATTTCTGACAACTGAAGTTTCTAAGCATAGCCACATAATTTTAACACATGGTCAGGGGACGATTTTCCCCCCACACGACAACAAACTGAACTGGCAGTTAAATGGTTAGCATCCTAACTTTTAATTAAGCAATTTATGAGTTTTATTCCAACTTCGAGTGTCAATGTTTGTAGTAATTTGAAGTCCTTTAAGCTGTTGGAGCTGGTCGAATTAGTTTTTATTTTAAAAAGGGGAGAATAAAGAGACAAACAAATCAATAAACCAAGTAACACTGTAACAGAGATATTAGACCCTAAGAATATTTAATGAACATAAATTCTACCTGAAGAGAGAGGTATTATAAAGAATCAGTATAGAACTCAT
Organism: Latrodectus hesperus; assembly: GCA_037975125.1. NCBI lineage: Eukaryota > Metazoa > Arthropoda > Arachnida > Araneae > Theridiidae > Latrodectus > Latrodectus hesperus. The sequence goes on from CM075853.1 coordinate 79,297,227, forward strand.
AAACAGCTAACTATGAAAATAATATCTTTCTCTACCAGGCTATTACGGGGTTTTTTGGTAGTTCTTTTAACTGAAAAGTTAAGCGAAGGGTAATTTCTAAAGAATATAATTTATAAGATTAATTTAGCTGATGAAATATTGTCCTTTTTTAAAAATGTTTGTAATATTTATTTTCGCTCCTAGGAAAGCAAACATTACTATAGTTTTTCTAATTATTACATGATTTTTCAAATGTTTTATATTGTTGCTCCAGCATGCTTCCCTGTACTAAGCCCTGAGTTTGACTCTCTCTACCAGCTAGAGAGAGAGCCGAGTGGAGTCTTCGTGATTTTAAAGTAGGGAACAAGAGGAAGCCTGCTATCTCAGAGGTATCATTTCACTTGGAGGACATTGCGACCACGACATATTTAATGTCCCTTTTGTTAGCCACCTTTAGCGAATACAACGGATCTTCAGTTAAGCCAGGAATCGAACTCACCACCTTACAATTATATATATATATATATATATATATATATATATATATATATATATATATATATATATATATATATATATATATATACACTGCTGGACAATTGCAAAAGACGGATCACAAATTGCAATGTAGCATAACATTAAGCAAAACATGAGACCTATTAGGATAAAATATAGTTGCCACACTGTTCAGACATTAGAATAAAGAATATTTATTGTTCTGGAAAGTACAAAAGCTGTGAAACATACGAAAGAAAAAAAAATGTTCATTTGATTCTGTATACGGAAAAATGGAACAATGCATCTAAAAGTCAGCAGGCACATTGAAGAAAGGTATCAGTACGGGATATGTCCACCGTGGAGTGTGATGCAACATTCCACACGTCGTATCATACTTTGCACAATATTATCTAGCAGCTGTTGTGGCAATTTATCCCATTCCTCTTGGAGTGCATGGATGAGGGTGTTCTGGTTTGTCGGAGGATAGTTTCGACCAGCAATTTGCCTCCACAAAGCATCCCACACATTTTCAATGGGGTTTAGATCTGGAGCACGTGATGACCATACGAGGCGTTGAATACCCTCGCTGTCTAGACAATCCTGAACAGCGAGTGTTCGATGACATGTTGCGTTGTCGCCCATAAAACAAATTTATCACCGACAGCACAACGGAAAAGACGAACATGAGGAAGTAGAACTTCATTAATGTATCGTTGGCCCGTCACAGTCCCATTCGCAACCACAAGTAGAGGCGTGCGGCCATTGATCATGATGCCGGCCCACACCATGACACTGCATGTCGGATATCGGTCCCTTTCCTGGATATTTTCTGGACGATAAGCAGTACCACTCTCGCGCCAGATCAGTTGGCGTCTACAATCCGATGACAGACTGAACCTACTCTCAACTGAAAATAGTAGGCATGCCCAGTCCTGTTCAGTCCAATTGCGATGCTCATGACACCATTGCAAACGGACAGTACGGTGCTGTCTGGTCAATGGGACACACACAACAGGTCTGCGGGCGTATAGTCCTCCTCCCCTCAAACGTCTGGCAACAGTTTTTCGGGAAATCTGCTTTCCTGAGGCAAAAAGAAACTGATTTGCCACCTGCTGAGCTGTGTTGCGCCTGTTCCTTTTTGATGATAGGACGATATATCTGTCTTCTGCAGGCGTCGTACTTCTAACACGACCTCCCCCGTGCCGCCTACTACACATTCCAGTAGTTTTAAATGACTTCCACAGCCGTGAAACAACGCTGTGAGCGATGTCGAACTCCCTGGCAACATCTGTTATTTTTCGGCCTTCTTCGATCTTTCCAATAATTCAGCCACGCATAAAATCATCTAAGTGATGTCGGGAAGACATACCAAAAATTTCAAGTTCATCTATTAAATCTTTCCTGTAAAACTTTGACTTGAAACAACAACTGTTTTGACGCGTGTGGACGCGTCAAAACTTTTAAATCTCTTATGAAAGCTATCACGTGATGAACAGACGTGGAAAAAAATTTGCATACGCCCACTTCTTACTATATCCCGCACCTATTCTAATTTTCCACATTTTGCTTCCTTTCATTTTGTGGTTGCTATGGATGATAGTGTTATCCGTCCTTAGCAATTGTCCAGCAGTGTATATATATTGAATATTGAACCATTCATATGTAATTTGAGCGGCGGAAATTTACGAGACAGTTCATTGTGGTATTAAAATGTTGACATTGTAGCGTGCCGATATTTCAGGAAAAAAAATCTATTTTCGTTTGCTCACCTTATTTCCTCATTGGGTAAAGTATTATCCTTTAGTCAAAAATCTCCTTTGTAAGTTTTTAATAGAATTATCTAAAATTTTTGTGCATTCTAGAATTTAAATCCTTTTACTTGATAAAATGGCACCAACAACGAAAATGATCGAGCCAGCGTTGATTTAAAATGTTCTCTGAATTTAGCAATGGGTAGTTATTTCGGAAAAAGAATATAAAGGAATTAAAAAAAAAATTTCATGATTTTTGCTCCTTTTTTTTTACAGGGATGACAAAGCTAGCATGGTCGTCCGACTTGGAGAGTGGGACACCCAAAATACGGATGAGTTTATGAAACACGAAGATTATGATGTTGAAGAAATCATGCTCCATCCTCAGTACCGGGAGAGGAATCTTTTCAACGACATCGCAGTCGTTAGACTAGCGAGTGACGTTATCTTCAAACCCCACATCGATACGGCTTGCCTTCCAAGAGATGATGACGATTTCACTGGACATGAATGCATCACAACAGGCTGGGGAACAGACGCATACAGTAAGCAATTTTCCTTTTCTTCTGTCGTGCACATTAGGCTAATGTTGCGTAAAAGGTGAGATTTTTTATACATATTAATGTTTACGGTTTCATTCCGATAAATCTATTTAAAGAAAGACAAAACATTGCCATCTTATGTATTTGGTGGAAGTCAAATAGGAACTTCCATCAACTATCGGGAATTTACTTCATTAAATTACGTTGTTAACATACCTTTCCATCTGCCAATTAGTTGTTTATTTTTGTATCTTTTAAAAAATGCTAATACTTCTAAATTTACATATTAATTAGGAAGGGTGTAATCATTCTTCCAAACAGATCCCTAGTCTAATTATGATTCGTGTGCAAAGTGCGAGCGTAAAAGCAAACCCATGAAAGTGTATTTTTATCCTAAACTCAAATTTACAAAAATGGAACCATACAGAAATAAATGCACGAAAAAAAAAAATTGTTCTAAGTGATCTCATAATCAATCGTGAATCATGACAAGGGGGGACTAAATGGGCTCCAAACATAGGTTTACCCAATAATGATCTTAGTACCTCTCAAATAATGAGTCATAAAAATAATCAAGTACAGTTTCGTATTCATTTTCTAATTGTTTTTTTTACCAGTTTTTATCCTCGCCATTCCCGATAACTCAATGAAATTTGAAATAATCATAAATAAAGTTAATTGCACCTATAAAATGTGTCAACCCTCAATTAATTTGAATGTTTGCTAAAATGTCAGGTGAGTGTTTAGGGCTTTGGTTTTTAATCCACATGTATTTCTGTATAACTTCAGTCGCAGGTGTTTTTAACGATTAGAAATTTATCTTAACGCTATTTGTTCAGGTTCATTTAGAACTTGTATGGATAAAGTGACAATAGAATTGTTATCAAACTTTACTCGAAAATCTAAATGATTCAAATCGATCGAAATTACTGGTATGCAAAAAGTGACTGTAGAGAAGAAGCCTAGATCAGTGTTTCTTAACTGGATTTATTCCAAGGACAGTTAAAATATTTCGGCATGTTCTCCTGGACTGGTAAGCTTAATAATTAGACCCATTGACACAATTTCGCATAAAAATTTTTTTCACATAAATAAATCAAGAAGACAAAAATGATTTTTAAGGAAATTAGAGAATAAAAATAACTTTAAAAATTTTATTACGATAGATATGCAGCATTCAAGTTATCAGAGATACTCAAGGCAGATAGGGGCACACCAACTGGTGTACTAAGGGTACGGCACGGCAAACTATGAAAGGTTAGGTACATAATTGTCAGTTTGTTATGTTTTTCATCATCAACCACACACATATTATTTTATAAACTAGTAAACTATTGTTATTGTAATATAGGTGCTGTTTTAATATCGGTTGTCGGCCGATGACACTTAGGATAGATAGTTGGATATTTCGCGAATCGGGGCGGTTGAGAAACACTGGCCTAGATTATGCTTCCATATCAAGCATAGATGTTAGTAACTGTTGAGAAATCAGTGCAAACTGCAGATCTTGAATTGAAATATCCATGAGTACAAAAATGTTCAGTAGAGTAACCAACCAATCAACACCGATTTGTTACGACTCGTTCCTATTCACAATGTCCTCTTTTGAATTTTGCACCAAAACTCACTCTAATGGAAAAGATTAAAAAAAAATATATTACACTTCAATGAGATGCGTTGCAGCTTTTTACAGCACAAAAGAAACTCTACTTACACTTAAGTACCTAGGAAAAATTATTTAAAAAAACCACTTAAAGTTATAAATTATCTCCGTAAAACATTAAAAATCTGTTGTGTTAATATGAAATTCATTCCGCTTTAACATTTATGTTGACTTTAGAAAGGTTAAAATACTTTCCCTGTCTTTTTCCCCTTAAACTAGAGTTCTAACCACACATATCGTGTAGGGAACCAAACCCTCAAAATGCCACTATGCGATAGATTGAGATACTCTAGAAATACTTGAAGATAATTTTGAAGTAATTCACACCATGAATCATAATGGACAATCGATAAATTCAACGGAACGGAAAAGAGGAGCAATCTTATCGGAAAAGCACACTGTAAGGCATCTCAAGTATGCTCAATAATATTCATGTTTCAAGATTTAGGCATTAATAGAAGAATCTAAAATTATAAAAAAAAAACTATTCTGGGTATCAATTTAAAAGCAACTTATTAGATTTGTGGAGAGCCGCATTCCAATTTTCGTACTGTATAAAGGACAAGAATGGGTGTAGACGACCAGACAAGATTGTTATATATCACTCACCTATCATTCGTTTCTAAATGCATCAAGGCCTCCTAATACACAACCATAAATATCCTATATTATCCTGGAGTTACAAACAGAAGGAAGAGTCACTTGATTATACGTAGAATCGATAGAGATTCGCACGAAGTTTCTTTCATATTCTCATGTCTATCCACTCGATCGAATTAAAAACGAAACTCGTTAGATCAAGCAGCGTATATCAATAATTCAATGGCACACTTGACGTGCAGGAAAACTATTTTAGCCATGCAATCAATATTGGATTTCGTGTGGTGCTATGATTTTCATTTATATCAACAATAGTCCCTTGAACTATTCTTGTGCTGACACTGTTGATGATGAACATTGAAATTTGCAGCAATTTGAAAAAGTGTAATACATCAACCTCGTTTATCAATGATCCCGTTCTTTTAAGTTATTTTACCTGCATCACTGTTGCTAATGTATGATTTAATATTTTCCAACTAGTTAATATTCACGGTACATTCGTAAAATGACGCATTTGAAACTCTAAGCTTCATCGTTACATCAAAGATTATTTTCTCCATCTCATACGCTGATTATATATTGTTCAAAATAATTTAAATATTTCTAACTTATACAATTGTAGCAATAAACATTAATCTACACTCTTTTCTAACAACTTGTATCATGTAAGCTCTTTGTATCGCATTACGCCATTGACTGGTTATATACCTCCTTTATCTGGATACGTTTGCCTACACCAGATTTTCTGGCAGCTGAAAAAATGATAGTGGAAAAATTGTTTTCATCCCAGAATTTTTATTAACTTAAATATTTGACTTTCTCCCTTTATTATAAATTTGTTTTTTATGATTTTCATTTCTTTCCCATAAATTAGGATAATTAGGCTGTATAATATTAATAGCGTAAGTAAAAAAAAAAGTTTTCAATTACCAAATGTTCCAACAATTGGCAGTAATTAAAAACAAAGCAAGTAAATCCTAAAAATACTTAACATGAAAGAAAATGGTAACTCAATGCAGATGTAAGCAAGTAACTATATAATAATCATAAAAAGACGAAAAAGTAAGTTTATATGCAGCAGGCAGCTATGCTAAGTTGATAACTAAATGATAGCGCTTTTGTTTTTAATTTATCAGCTCATGGGTTTGATTGTCTTATCAAGCATTTTTTTTTTTTTTTTTTTACGATGGGTTGGAATTTACTTTTAACAGTACAGGTCCTTGTCGAATTAACCATCGTGTGCAAAAAGCGATAATAGAGGGACAAATTTAATAACTCGGTTTTTTGTGAACTGTAAAACAGCACTAATCTTTCACAACTTCTAGTGCTGTTTAAAAGCTTGACAATCGATGGCGAAGTAATTAGAGTCCCCAACTTCAAAGTAATAGGTCCCGAGTTCGAATCCTGGTTCGGACATGAAATTCATTTCTCTCTTTGTGTGTGTGCCTTTATCCTTTTAATTTCGATGCAAAGGTGACAACCCACTAAGTGCCTCAGTATAAAAAGTTGCCATCACCTTCGCCTCTTGTACCGCTGAATAGGATTAAATTCTAAAAGGCAGCCGGGCATTGGAAAAAAAAGTTTTGCTTAAAATTCTGAAGCGTAAACTGAACATAAGCTACTTAAATTATTTTATGTAAAGTAAAAATGTGTTATAAAGAAATTTATTTGTAAATGAAAACTTCTTAATAAATTCATTTCATTTTAGGTAAAATACACTTTATAATACTACTCATATATGTAATTTGAATGTTACAATCATAAAATCTCATTTGATATTTATTCAAATATGAAATTTTGGAAATTAAGCATTGTATATTTTAATCTATTCTTAGATAATAAAAAATAGCATGAAAAAAATTAATAATTATCTCTTGAAAATTGTACTTTATTTCAAAATTTTACTTCTTTCATTGAAAATCAAAACTGATCACAATCTTAATTATCTCTTAATTTTGGTCAAAGGTTTTAATTATTATAAATTAAATTGATATACTAATTACATTTTCAGAGAGCGGTCAGTTCTCCTTAATTATGAAGGAAGTGACTCTACCTGTGCTTGGCCATGAAGACTGCCAAAATATGTTGAGGAACACGAGATTGGGTCCGAGATTCAAGTTACACGGCGGGTTCCTCTGTGCTGGTGGAAAAGCTGGCCAGGACACCTGCAAGGGGGATGGTGGTGGTCCACTGGTCTGTTATAGGAATGATAACTCCTATACTGTAGCTGGTCTTGTGTCCTGGGGAATCGACTGCGGACACGAGGGCGTCCCAGGAGTATATGTGAATGTTAAAAAATACATCAACTGGATTACATCCAAAACACAGAAGCCAATTCAGGAGTATTGGAGCTCTTCTTAACGCCTTCAAAGAGAGTTGACTTTCTTTCTAAAATAGATTGTTTTTAACTTGATGTCGAATAGAAAGATTTTTTACTGAGCAGTAATAAATTGTTTTTTTATTTAAATATGTCGTAATTTGTTTTTTGGAAATGTTTTTGTGTTGTAAACAGCTTTTATTGAATGTAAAAATACACTATCAGCTTATTTTACTGGATTTTAAATAAACAACGTTTTTAGTGCCCTTTTTTACTTAAGGTGTTATTTTTAATCTCGAAGTATAGCAAGTTAAATTCCTTTAAATACATGCATAAATATTTGAAAAAATGAAATCTACATATACACACAACTTACAATTTGATGAATTATTTTGTGGGAAAATATTATAATATTTTATAAATAGATCAGGTATTTTCTAATCAGGCATCACAAATTAAGATTTATGATTCGATTTATTTAGAGAACCGACTAATATAATAGAAAAGAAATACTTCTAAATACCGCCAACAAATACATACATGGCCAATGTTTGTATAACAAAAATTCGAATGCATTGAATATATATATATATGTGTGTGTGTGTGTGTTGTCAAATCACGTAAACTATGTGGCTTTATTTAAAGCACAAATTTTTAATTATATTAAAACAATAGGAACACTAAAAATTATTTTATAATTTGCATTTTTTGCTACTTTAATTGAATGTCGTTTGCACATAATATTAATATCAAAATAATTCACACACACACATAAAAATTTTTCTGAATCATGATTTAATTACAGAATGTAGAGAAAAAGTGCTATACGTAGAGATGTTACATAATGTATCCCGAAGACTTCATACATACAGATCTGAGAGAAGAAAACTCCTTACAAAGTATTCTGGACTACTATAACAATCAATAACAATGTAGGTTCGAACACAATATTAGTTGAATTAAACGACGATAATCACAAGCTCTACAATTAATATATACAAGTTGACGCCGATAACTGAATTTTGTGCCAGAATCTTGAATTAAAATTGAGACTGAGAAATCTATCCTGAATTAAAAGAGGTTGCTTGTCGAATTACTTCAATATTCGTAACATGGTATTTATGTACAAAATCCTTCTACTGGTTTAACGTGGATGTGAAGAGAACGTATCAGCTCCTTACACGGATTTCGTTACGTGACTGTTGTTCTAAATTACGAGGCGCTTGTTGGCGATATTTAGATGACCGAGTATTCCAAACTTGTTAATCTTAAGGTACAGTCCCGGGTTCACCTACACTGTTGTGTATCCATGTATGTTAATACAAATATGGTCAATATCAATGAAAGCTTCCGATAAAAAGTGCTCATGGACAATGTAAAGGCGTACAACAGCCTATTAGGTTGTTTGATATAAATTGGAAGTTAATATTAAACCAGTTAGGTTTCTAACGAATATTTCATGATTAATGTTTATTTTATGTCGAAAAGATTATACATTCTCCAGAAAAGTATATTTCCATTTTTGAAAAAGCAATAAGTATTTTGAATAAGTTACCTAGAGCATAGGACCAGGCTTTTTGAAGTGAAATGTTTCAAGTTGGAGTACAGTAACTGTTGAATAACGGTAGATATTATGCTTTGGCGCACACATATCTCGCGATGGGTACTGGATATTTTGAGTAACTTTTCTCAATATGTAGATATGATCTACTATTCAAATAAAATCCTCTTGAAGAGCAATATTCACTGGATATTCAAACAATTTTCATTAGTTAAGCTATTTTTTATGTAGATATGATTTCATGGGGCGAATATTTGTATCACAGAAATTGCTAAAAATTGATGGTAAAACTTTCTGAAATTGAAAACGAATTGGAAAAAAAAAAAAAAAAAGCTTTAATGATAATTATTGAAAATAGGAGAAACATAATATTGTCTATGACCCCTTTTGTTACCCATCGTAATACTTTTATAAAAAGATAAAGCAGCAGCACTATTTGAAACGTATTTATTTTAAAAATTGTTTAAAGCCGTAAAAAAAGTTCATAAATGTATAGCGATATAAGAATTATATGAAAATTAGAATAATGCTGATATAAATCATCATTTCATGATAAGAAAGTTGATTACATGATTGTTACACATGCTTTTAACACAAGCCCTCTCTCTGAAATTAAACTTTCCTCGGAGGAATGAAAATATTTTCTCTTCAGTTCAGAAAATTGTACTTATTGATGGCTCAAAAATGAATTCCATTCATTTATGAGCTGATATTTGCTGTTAAGCTGATGGTACAAAGCTGTTATTCCTTTTGGGAAAACATACAACTGTATTCCAAGAAGTTTGCCATTCTCACTGGCTGCATAATATACTTCAACACAGGATATATTTTCACAAAAGAATAATTGTTATGACAGACAAGTTTCACACACACATATGGCTTTGCAGAAGTCTACTTTAAATTCTGTTCTTGTAAGGGAATATTACTTTATTCTGTGCAAATTGGTTAACAATAATTCCATTTTTATGTGGATGCTCGAGCATTCTGGTATTTCTAAAAATGAATCAGGCCGCACATTGAGGCGACAGCAGACAAGAAGCATGACATCGCGCCGTTAAAACTGGTTCTCACTGTACTGCGCACGCACATTGGAGCAGTATTTATCGCGAACGCGTCACTTAAATGACAGATGTCTACCATTTGTGACTTGCGCTATTTTTATCGCTTGTATGTATATTTCTGTGTTTGATTTCATTTCTTCAGAAGTGAATTTCCATTGTTCACAAATGTGAGAATATGCTGCATTTAACTAGTTTCATTAATTTTGTGAAAAAAATTTCCTGCATTATATGTTTTTAGCGAAGATTATTCTAATAAAAATAAAGTAAAAAAAAAACCTCTTTGATGGAAATATCTATTGAAATGAAATTTCCTGGTTATTCTTATGATTTGTAGTTTACTTTTATGCAAATTTAAAATGTAATTAAAATTTTTTACAAAATTTAGATACATAATTAATAAATTTCCTGTGTAAAACATTTTTAATCGATAAGTATTTGCAGTTGAAATATATCTTATGAAGTAAATTTTATTTAAGTTTTTCTAAATTTTAAAAAAATTATCAAATTAAAAAACTAGTTTAAATAATATAGTACAATTAAGAACCTTTATCCTTATGAGTTGTTATGGACTTTAGTATTCACTTATCTTCTTGCATATTGTTATAATATTGTTCCAACTAATTTTTAACAAACAATTATAAGATTTACTATTTGGAGTGTGCTGAGTTATTTTACATTAAAATGCTTTTTGTATAATTTTTTAACAATTTCCATTGACATATATTATTCTTAATTACTTTTAGTTTTGAACTTATTTGTTATAAGGAATAAATATGTATTAATTTATACTGAGTTAACATATCAACAGAAAGTAACTAAATATTATAAAAAAAATTCTAATATATTTAAAATAACTTTAACAGAATATTTCTAATGTCATTTTTGAGTCCATGAATTGAAGAAACATTAAAATAACACGTATTGTGAACTGGGCAGAAATATCAGAAAGTAACCAAGAGAACATTTTTTGCTCCTTTAAAAAACCCATTATTCTCTATTTAGTATTTAATACTTATGATTTTAGTTTTAAAAGCATTTAAAATTATTAGCATTTATAATTAACATATCTCAGCAAGAGATTATTACGATCTTATTTACAACAGAAGTATTGGAAAGTACATCTTATTTAATATTTTTATATTAATGTTACATAAAGAAATGAAACTTAATTTCAATTTATACTTTTAAATACAACAATAAATCTATCGCCTTAGCAAATTTACCTTTTTTTTTATAAAAAAATTTCAATATGTATATTTAATGCCACTTTAGTCAGATTTAAACCTGAAGAAAACAATGCAAATTTAGTGTTGTGTTAATAAATTGGAAGAATGCACCTTCGTACTGAAAGAACAGTAAATAACATTCAATAGAAATCAGTTGTGATTTGAAATAACAACCAAACATTTTCTTAAGTTTTATATCTTGCCTATTGAGATAGTTTTATTTTTCAAATGCGAGACAAAATGAAATTATATTTTGTGTTTACAATATAAGTCATATTAATATCATTATGTAATAAAATATATCCTTTGGGATTTTTTCTTTCCTTTTTCAAACTTTTAATATTTAATAACAATGTCATAAATTTAGAGGCCACATAAGTTCTCAGACAAATGCAGAAGACAACGAAACAGACAAGTAAACGCCGGAACAGAAGAGTAGAAATGTAAACAATATCCACTCCGATGTACTGTGCATGCGTGAAATATTGCTTCCATCACTTCAGTGTGCGGCATTTTTCGACTTGTCGCTCGCGTTTTGCAGCACTATCGGGAAGCAATAGGTGCGCATTGAAGACATGCTCCCTCAGTGTGCGGCCTGCTTTAAGGCTCAGTAGCTGTTTAAGGAAAGCAATGGGACTTTTAATTGCCCTCCTAAGAGACGTTAGACCATAATGGTATTATTGGATGAACCTACTCGCAGGGATCAATATATGGAGGAAACTTATTTACAGAGTCTATCCAAATGTGAAACTTTATTTTGTACATAGATATATTACTACACTTTTCAAACGAACCTAACTTGATTAGGATTTGTAATTTACGTATTTTGATTCATTGTTGCTTTAAGTTTCCAAACTATTACAAATACCCATGCTTGATTTAGGAGCCAAATTTGTTGGATCAAAATAAAGAATTCTAAACATTCAGATGCTTGCTTAACAGTACAGTTGATTTATTTTACAGCATGCTGATAATTTAAAAAAATATTTTTTTAAATACAAAAAGAAATGGAATGTTTAAATTCTATTTGTAGATATCAGAAAGCAACAAAATGCTAAATGGTAATTCTTGAAAATTTATAAATATGTATTTCAAAACAGATTAATACATTCTCAATTATTAAGTTACAAGAGGCCATTATCTATTTAAAAATTACAGCATAAAATCTGAACTTATTTTGTATTACACAATTGTTTTCATTATTTAAAATAACTAGTCAATTTCTTAATCTAATAACATGTTGATGAAATCAATATTACACAAATAAAATGACACAAATTATCAAACAATAATTTTAATATAAATCACATGATTTTGTAAATGGCAGAAAAAACTTTTAATAAAAAAACAATACAAACAATTAAATTAATGAACTACTTGTTTCAGTCTCATATACAAAAGAAATACTAAATATTTAACAAAATTTAATACAATTAGACTAGATTTTTTTAATCATTCAATTTGAATTCAATTTTCAAAATTTTTAAATGTTTAATCACAAGCATAAAAGTAATATTTTTTACCTAGGAAAATACTTAAATACAAATGAATACTTGAGTTTCAAGCATTTTTTTTAAAGGATAAAAAGTGAAATTTCAATTTTGTGCTTCCCTTACTGCAAATATATATAAATTTTGTCTTCAAAATTAAGAAGTAATAACATTTAATGACATGAAAAATATTGCATAATGATTATTTACAAATGTTATTTTACATGATGGAAATCTAAAACAATTACCATAAATAGTGCAAGTGAAAAATATTGTTTTAAAGAGGGTAGAATATTAAAAATCAGAAAAAAAAACTTAAGAACATTTTATATGCATTATAAATGTGGTAGATGTATATTGTCTAAAACATTATCAATAGATTGTATTTCAGTAATATTGTAATATGAAAACTTCATTTTATAAAAAATTCATATTATTCATGTTAGTAGATAATATACGGTGTAAAATGGCATATCAAATCACTGTTAATATGTTTAAAAATGTGATTTAAAAAACAGCTATTTAGAAAGTTTTTAGATAACTATAAGCATTTTTTTTTTTGATTCTTAATTGAAAACATCAGTAAAAATATCATAGCAGAGATAAAAATTAATAAAATAATTTATAACACAAAAATTATTTAAATAACAATTTTTGATACAATATAAATGTTTAAATAATAGCTTTGCACAAACAGAATTTTTTTTATTAATTCATTTTTGATAAGTACTAAGATCATAATTTTAGCTAATTTAAGTAAATTATTTTAATTCTTAAAAGCAATCAATATTTCAGACATTTTTAATACAAATTCATAATAATTATAAGTTAAAGTTCAAAAACTAATATGCATATTATACACAAATGTATATCATCTCAATATCATGGAATCTTATTCAGAATTGAAAATTTATATACAAACATTTTAATGAGTCTGATGTAAATTATTATATATTAAAAAATATGAAAAAAAAATCACATCACAAAATCATCTTTAAATATCATTTCTTTTCAGTCCACAAAATGGATGAATTAGCATTCAAATGAAATGAACACATTTTAACATTCATATGAGAATGGGAAGAAAATATGTACATAATGAAATGCTTAAACTGAATTTTCTTTAAATTTGATTATTTTCACCTAAATACATTATCTGATTGCCTACGTATTCTAGTAGGTGATGTATCCAGAGTACAAAGGCGTAGAGGTTGAGATAAATTCTCAAGATCTTCAGCTGGGGAATATCTTTGTCGAAAAGGCGATGGGGAAAACTGGCCACGAACTAGAAAGAAAATACTTCATATTAATAATTCTTGATTAACGATATTTTTATTATTCACTTCTGTTAGATAAAATATTAGACACATGCAAATGGAAAACTAAAAATTTTCTATGCAACTATTTTTGTTTGAGCTGTATTTTAGCTCTCACAATCAGCAAGTTCTGACAACTTTTGAAATCACAATTGTAAATGATTTTATAAAGAAAAAAAGAGAAAATCTTCGGGCTGAGAACACAAGATTTCTTATTTAATCATATCTTTTTGAATCCCTATTCCAATGAAACATATCCAAAAAATTACAGTATAATATACAACGGCACAGTGCAGACAAATGGTAATTTGTCTGCAATGTGCCGTTATTAAAGTCAATATTAAAATTAATTCAATATTAAAAGAATAGACAATAGCAAAAATTAAAAAAAATTAGGTATATTTCTTGCATGCTCTTACAAAGATGTCTGAGTAACAATGTTCAATAATTTGCTATAGATATAGGAAATGCTTATTTTTATATCACAGGTGCCAACCTCAGAGAAACAAAATCAGTAGATTCTACTCATTTTGAGGTAAACTGCAGCTCAAAATATTTTTCTCATTTTGAGAATTTTTAGCTATAATTAAACTGTTGACTATTTAAGCTACTAAAACTCAATAGACTTTTTCCGCTAAAATTTCGGCTGTGTTTGTAAGTTTTTTATTGAAATTGCCAAAAATCAAGAGTTCCCTGATAAAATTAGTAGAATTGGCAGCTATGTTTTATGAATCTATAAGTTTAATTTACAAACTGGAATTTTGAAAACACCCCCCTCCATAAACTCATATTCATCTGCATTTTTAATAAATTTATTCAATTTTATGGTTGAAAAACTTGCAATTGACATATTTTATTGAAGAACAGTAAATCTTTAAACTGTGGATAATGATGGTATGCTAAATGCATTGATGCTATAATGGCGAAAAAATTTTTTTTATGTAATTTGTGCTAAGTTTCATACATTTAATCTCATTCACATTTTACAGACTATGCATCAGGATACAATAAATGCCTTTAAATACAAATATCATATTTGAAAGAAATGATTACTATCCAAAATCATATAAAATTATCTTTTAAGCAATACGCTTTATCAATCTAAATTTAAATGATGCTGCAGGAAAAACAATAACTATGTTATTTTGGTAAGCAAGATTAAGGAAACCAGCATAACTAAATTGATGACTGGAATAAAAATGAGATATTCATCCTTGAAATTATACAAGAAAATCCACTGCCATTTGAATTCCATCTCAAGACTTTTGACTGTAGACTCAGATGAAATTTGTAGGTGAAAAGTATAAGCTGATTAAATAATTGAAAACATAAAAATATGGGAAAATGTAATTTTAAAACAGTAAAAAAAGTTAGTGATTACTTTGCCTGATTTTATCAATAAAATGAAAAAATTATTTGAAAGTATAATTTTGTTTTATTTATAATAAAAAAATTAAAGATTTAATACTTATTTTTCTATTTTATGAACTTTCTATAAGAAATTTTATTAATCCCTAGAAGTTTGAAAAACGAGAGTCACATATATTTTATTCCAGATAGATATACACTGCTTGTTAGTTTGATTGTGCACATCTCATTGGAGAAATTCAAAATCACCACTGGACTCAAAGACATTTACAATCTGAATGCATTATTTAATATTCCAGTCTACCCAAAGATGAAACACTTAGTTCAGATCACTATCGTTCAGACAAAAGTCTAAAATACAAAAATTGCATTACCAGCAGATACAAAATCCTTTCTTTAAGATTATAATAACCATCGTATTATGATTGGAACCATGCACCTCATTCACTTTGAGATAAAAATATTCGCCTTATTCTACAAATTCTCCCAACTTATCACAAACTGTTTATTATTTTTTTTCAATTCATTGCAAACAACCCATCACTCATTCCAATGAATACTGGGAACTGTAGTTTTTAAAAGCATGATGCAGCTGATTAGACATTTGTAATATTGTAAAGATGTCTTTTTTAATTTTTTTGAGTCTTTTCTTGCAATCTTCTTCCATTCCTCATTCTAGCTATACCCAATATTTACCTAATATTAATTTAAATGCTTAAAATAAAAGTTTATTTATTAAGGGGGAAACAGAATTAGCAACATACAAAATTTTAATTTAATTGGCAAAATTCACATTGAAATTTTATTTGTGTGAAAAGAAAACTGAACATAAATATTTATCTTCCAATAACTTACCCGGTGAAAAATTATGAGATCCATTACTGCTACTGTTCAAAAAAACAGGCTGAGTAGTTACCATCCCCTTCCTTGCACTTGTAAGCCACCGTATAACTAAAAAGAATATATCACAGAATAAAAATGTAATTTTACAATACTTTGTAAATGATTTCCAAGAAAAAAAGATTTATAAGACAAATGGATGAAAAACTATTTTATTATAAAGCAGGAAAAGAAAATTTATGGTCATGAATTATAGGATACATATGGGTAACAAAGGAAATTATAAGACAGGTATAGTAGTAATAATTCCTTTAAATAAATAATGTAGTTATCTTAATAAATTATACATGAATTTAAACTTAGCATTTTTTATTCATGCAAATTTTGCTCAAATTCAAAATAACCCAATTGAAATTCATTACTAACTTAAACAATGAAAAGCAGAACTGTAAAAAGAGCCTTTATAAAACACTGAATTATTTTGTAAAATATATTAAAATAGATGCAAATTTACCAATACCTATTTAACCAACCATATGAGAAGTAAGATTTTTAAGTAAGATAAGGTGTTGTGGATACAAGGATTTATAGTAATGAAATGTAATCTTATATTACGATTATCAATATAAATTAATATTTCAAATGAAAAAAATCTCAATTAAAGTAGTAATTCTTACATTTTGTTATACAACTGTAGCTGTACTCATTGTTTAAAAGTTAGACCCATAGAGTTTCAGATTTTAAAATTTCTTTTGAAGAAACAAATGAATTTAAAATTTACAACCATAATTTAGGTTTACATTCTTTAACAAGAACAGGAGTAGCAAAAAATCTTTTACATGATTAAATTTTTTTGGCAGATACAGCCTGCTTTAATGCATATACATGTTTTTTCCCCTTTCATATGGGATTTGATCGCTGATTCGCCCACATTTGAAATACAGAAGTCTTTCATGCAAAACAGAAAATGGTCATGTTTTCTCTGAATCATGCAAAAATCAATTTTTATATTGCTTTACCAGAGTCAATTGGTCATTAAAATGACACTTTTCATCAGACATATTAAATATTTATCTCAGCCTTTATTACAGTGATAAACAAATTCACCTTGATTCATCAAAATCGTATGCAATTCTTACCTAAGATACATGGAAAGTATATTTTAACTAATAAATTTTATATTTAAATATTAATATTCAGACAATATAAAGGAAACAGAAGCTAATAGAAAAAGAAGAAATTAAAATCGCCCGTCTAATTGCACAACATGATCTTGTTTAGTGATGAGCCTTTTCTTATTGCGGCAAAAATTATACTTTTTTTATTATTTCAATTCACACACAAATTTAAATATTACTAAATCAGATTATCTTGAAATTAGTGTGGTTAAACTAGATCTTTAAATACTTAAGAATATAACAGTCTGCAGTCAAGAATACAACAATCAAACATCGACCATGCTGTCATCTAGTAGTACAATTAAAAATTAACACCCAGTTAGGTTTTTCAACCAATTTCATTAGAAATTTTAAAATATTAGAACAAAAACTACAAAAAATTAAAATATTTTCTTAAAAAAAATAAATGCATCAAGGTAAATAAAAATTACAGGAATAATTCACGATTCTCAAGGAGTCAAATCAAAATTCCAGGAGTTTCAAGGGCCTTTAAAAGATTGCATTTAAATATTGATGATTGTTGTGTTCATGCATAAAGATACTATGCCAACTATAGAGAGCTTATTAACAAAATAATATAGGATACTTCTGGTTTATTGACTTTATTTATTTACGACTTTGTAGAAATTCAGAAAAGAATACGAGGGTAACTCTGAAATTTTTGAGATACGTGCAGACTAAAATTTACAAAATAAAAATATCGGTTTAATTTTAAAGTACAAAGTATTTTAACACAGAAGACGATTTTTTACTGACTTACTTCAACTTGTTTAGAGTGGAATAAATTTTAAACAGAAGAGAAAATGGAGTTGATGCGAGAACACTTTCGCACTTTGATTTTCTAAGATTTCAAAGCAGGATTAAATCAAGAAGAATGCGTTCAACGGTTGCAATTAGTATTTGGTGATAAATCTCCAGCTTGTGTTACTGTATTCAGATGGTTTAGAGAATTTAGAAGAGGTAGCAATTTTTTTCAGGATGAAGAACTAACAAGAAGGCCGCCGTCAGCAGTAATCCCGGATAATGTATCTGCCATACGAAAAATGTTAATGGATGATAATCGCTGTACCTATCAAATGATACAGAAGGAACTTAACATTGGATCCGCAGACATACACAAAATCATTCATGAAGAATCACATATGAAAAAAGTAGTTTGCCGTTGGGTTCCCCATAATCTAACTGAGCATCAAAAAAAGGAGCGTGTCAGAATCAGTAAACATACTCTTAATATGCTGAATGATGGTGGCCACCGCATCATTTCTAAAATTGTAACAGGTGATGAAACGCACATACCGTTTTTTGACATTCCAACACGTCAAGAAAGCAAAGTATGAGTCTTTGAAGATGATCCCACGCCAACAATGGTGAAAAAACAATGCGCATTAAAAAAAAGTAGATGTAAAGATGTATGCTGTTTTCTTCAGAAGTACGGGATTGGTAAAAGCCATCCAGTTGGAAGGACAGAAGACAGTAACAGCAAACTGGTATACCACTAAATGTCTTCCAGAAATTCTACAAGAAATTCTAAGAACTGAATGTTAGGGGACTAATACTTCACCATGACAATGAATCTTTACATACAGCCGGATTAACAGTTGAGTTTCTTAAACAAAAACAAATTAAAGTGATCGAACATCCACCGTATTCACCTGATCTAGCTATGTGCGACTTTTGGTTATTCTTTAATTTAAAAAAGAACTTACGTGGACGTCGTTTTCATTCAGAAGTAGAGATTGATGTGGCTATAAATGCATTTTTTTCATCTATTCGAAAAAAATAAACGGCTTGAGGCATTTAATCTATGGAAAATTCGTCTACAAAAGTGCATTGATGCTGGAGGAGACTACTTTGAACACACCTAAAATTTTGTAAGTATAACTTTAAAAACCTAGTTGTATCTCAAAAATTTCAGAGCGACCATCGTATAACTCATATAACAGGAATTCAAGCCTGTAACATTTGTGTCGCTACTAATGGCGGATAATTTTCAAAAGGCAAATTTTCAGATTACTTCCAAGATAGTTTGACAAAATTGTTTTGATTAAAAATCAATGATATTTTCTGTACTGATGGCTCATTAGACTAGGATCTAATGTTTAAATTGGATTCTGAACCACTACAAACACTGAAACAAAGGTGAGTTTTAAGACCAGAAACAGTTGAAATGAAGGACACAATGCAAGCCATTGTGCTGTCAGTTCAGGTCTCACAGGAATATTCAATGCAAGTTTAGTCAATTTCATAACAAATATGGCCTCCAAACTTTGCGTATTAAAGCAATAAGACAAATTTAGGCATTTTACATGATTAAAAGTTGCATATACAGAATGTGTAGTTCAAAACTGTTTTAGAATTTTAAGAAATATTATACACCATCATTAAAAATGTCTGAAATTACATTTTTCTTTGTAAATGTTTTAACAATTTTTATTTTGATTTGAACTTTATATAACTTATTTATATCAATGATATAAAAAAATCAAATTTGGTTTAATTTTTATTATTTTTTTTTCCTTAGAGGGAATGAAAAGCCAGATTTTCTTGCTCAGAAAGGAGCTTTAGATGCCCAAAGACATACAACAGATTTGACACTTCACTACTTAAAAATTTTAACAAATGTCTATCATACAAATTTTTAAATAGGAAGTTAGTGACACATCAGAGCTTCTAAACGACAGCTCATGCTATATTCCTGAATCTCCAAAGAAAGTGGATCTGCCACATTTGACTTTTACCAGGGCATGATGGAATGAAGTGTCATCTTTTCTGTACAGCTTTGTTTATCGTCCACTAGTTTTTGGGACAATGGTCAGCATACAGCAGATGTAGATTTGGGCATGTGCTCTGCACTAGTAATTTTAATTGTACTTTTGAAAGGAATTGGAGAGCTAATGTATTGATGGCATAAGAGCTAGTTGTTGTATATGGCATTTGTGTGTAACATAAAAACATTTTTCTTTGTGTACCAATTTCTGCATTGAGCAATGTATATAAGAACTCAAATGTTTTCCTAAACTACTTAAATAATTCATAATTTTAATACATAGACAGTAAATTTCTATCCATAGAGTTACCCATACACAGCCATAAAACAATCAACAAAATATTTTTTCACAAAGTGATGCATTTTGCTATTTCATGTAACGAATGAGCACATTTATATTCTAGAACTGTGTAACTCATTCTTCAAAAATCGTCTTTTTACCATTTCCCAGCAAAGCAACATTCCACTAAAGATTTATCAGTAAGGGATTCTGATAAGTTATTAGTGGAGTATTATGCAGTTTATTCATTTTATTTTACATTCAACATTACCTTCTATAAGTACAGATTTCTCTAAAGTAGTCAAAATATAATACACAATAACTCTCATACTTTTTAGGACATTTAGATATACAAGTTAATGTAATTAATTCTGATAAGGACTATATTTCATTAACAATATAAAGTAATAAGTTAAAAATTTAACAAAAAGACAACTACATAGCAGATATTTTTGTGAATAAGTGAAAGAATAATGAATTAAGAAAACTTTTTTTTCTAATGAATTTTACGGACACTAGTATTAGGTATATATTACATTAGATAGATGAAACAATATACTGTAACATAGCATTTTAAAATGAAATAATTCTGAATTATACTCTATTTGGCATTTCCTAAGCCACAAATCATTAGACATTATATAGATTAAAATAATCAAATTTTAAAGATTAGGCAAAAAAATTTCTTTAAAAGCAGGAATAACAATAATTTATGGCAGCACTCTCACAAAACAAATATTCTTTAATATAAAATTTCAAAATAAAAATTTTCTTTGACTATTAACTATAAATAAAGTTTGGCAAATGAAATAAACAAAACGTATATTTTTACATTTAGCAAAACATTTTTGCTTGCCATTATAAAGAAAGTTAGCAAAATAAATGCTGTCCATTTCCAATTTAAAAATTATAAACGGCCACAATAAGAAGTTAAATTCTTTTCATTGTTTTTATCAGTTTAATGAATGATAATCAGTAAAAAATTTACTTACAATAAGAAATAAAAATTATTGTAAGAGTTGCAACAGCTACTTTCAGCATAAAATACCAATCATACCACACTTCAGATGAAGACTGTACAGATGATGGTAGGCAGTATCCACCTGTTAATAAAAAAATAAAAGTTATTTGGAAAATAAAATAACACCAGTATAAAAAACAGATATTAGTAGAAAAAATAACACTTACTTCCATCTAAAGGCACTTCTAATCTTCTGAATTTAACTGGCAATTTTACTTGCTGTTTAGTAATAGGACAGCTAATGTCGATATAAAGAGAAGAGAAATCCCCTTTCCATAACACATTAAAATCATGTATTTCCACTAAGAAACTGACAGAGGATGGAAACATAGGATTTGAAACATCAGATTTTACCTTCAAAGCAGCTGAATCACTAGGAATAACCTAGGTTGGACATATTGAAGCATTATACGTATAAATATATGCAGATGTTTGTAATTCATATGTACATAGTGTACACAAACAATCTATATTGACAGGATTTATAACTTTTATTTTAATAAATAAACTTGAATGTCTTTTCAGAATAAAATTTTCTTTAATAAAAATGAAATATTTATAGAACTCATAAGATAAATTTGAATAGGTACACAAAGCAAATTTCTTTGTTCAATTACATAATCTAAATTAGTGAATAAATTACCGCATTTTCCTGTTTATAATCCGCAGATTATGTGTTTAAAAAGTTTCAAATTTTGTTGTGTGTATTATACACCTTTGAGGATAATCTGATGAAAAACATTTTCCATCAAAAAAAGTTTACAATAAAGTTATGAAAAAAAATACTGTTTATGTTTCATAAAATAAATAAAAGATGGTGCCACAACTAGACTGACTTAATTTATTGATAATCAACATTACCCAGTTACATTCACAAACGAATTCGATTTCTTGGAACGATATTATAGGTGTAATTGGCCAATGCCATTTCATTTTCTGTCTTAACAAGATATGTTTTGCCCTAGAAAACTTTCAAATTTCTATATCATCACGTGGAAGTGAAAACGTTCAAGTTACACAAGAAATTTTAAACCAAAAGCTATATGGAATACAATTTAAAAAAATAGCGACAAAGAAATTAATATAAGGAGAAAAACAAAGCATATGTAAAAGAAAAAAAGCATCTAATAAGTTAAAAAATAATCCATTTCTTGCATTTAATTGTTAAAAAAACAAATATATTTTATTTTAAAAATATTTCTAACCTCATTTTAAATGTTATTAAAAAAAATCAATAAGTTTTACTAGAATCCTCTCAGATTTTGAATGATGTTCTGCTTTCATCTCAATTTATTGCACTTTGTGTGGAGGTGGATCCAAGCAGATCTTTTCCCAATATAAATATTTTTTGTACTATTTATTATATTTTTAAGCATATTGTGTATTTTTTAAATTTTACTTGGCACCACTTTATAAGTAATATACCAAAAAATAGCAGCGAATTATATACAGGAAAATAAAGTAACTATAATATATACATTTTTAAATAAAGCTATATTATGTTTCAGAAAAAACAAAAATCCCAGGCTTTGAAATTTATTATATATAATCAAAAATTTCTCATGTGCAATTTGTTATGTTGTATATCAGGCTGAACACACAGAAAACTAAAATGCAAATATTGAATTAATATTAACATATACAGGTGATTATCAAAATAATGGAAACACTTGTGAATAAAAGGGACATTTAAGAATTCGCTTCATAAGCAATAAATATAATCTTAGCTACCATATTTTTCTTAATATAAAAAATAATTAGGCTAATATATTAGGTAGTATGAGAGAGCTTTAGCAGGGTTGTCTACATTTTGAATTTCTGTCAGAAGCATAAAATGTCAGACCTCACAGTTTTTCAGAGAGGGCAAATTGTATGAGCCTGACTAGTTGGAGTAACAGTGACCAAAAACATCCCAGCTTTTAGGCGTTTCTAGAGGAACGGTGTCTGAAGTCATGACAGCATACACACAGCGCGGAAACACAAGCTCAGCAAAGCAAAATAGTGGACGGAGAGAGAAGCAGAGTGAAAGAGACTGACGTCTATAAAAGCGGATTGTAATGTCTAAAAAGAAAACAACTGCAGCCAAAGTAACCCCAGAGCTCAATCAGCATCTGGATTCTCCAGTGTCAATAATTGCACTAGGAGATACCTTTATAATGAGAACATCTACAGCAGAACAGTGATTCCCAAGCCAGTTGTCACAGATGCTAATGCTAAACGTCATGTAGAGTAGTGCCACAACCACAAAACCTGGTGGAGGGATAAGTGGAAGACTGTTATATGGTCAGACGAATAATGTTTCACACTTTTCTCCACAACAGTGGGTACATGTCTGGAGAACACCTGTACAAGCGTATGATCCTTATTGCCTCCTTCCAACTGCCAAGCATGGAGGTGGATTGGTCATGGTTTTCTGCTAGTCCAATTGTAACCCTGAAAGGAAGGATGACTGGGGAGTAGCTGATCAGATCCATCCTATGATGCAAACTTTGTTTCCAGCAAGAGATGGAATTTTACAAGATGATAATGGAACATGAGGTTGAAATGGAACATCTACCCTGGCCCACACAGTCACCAGAGCTCAATATAATTGAACTGTTGAGGTCTATTTTAGAACTTTCAATCTGGAATTAATATCCTTCACCGGCATCTCTCTCACGGAACTTATACAATATCTCAATGAAGAATGGTACAACATTCCTCTAAACGCTATTCAGAATTTGTACGATTCGATTCCCAAGCGAAGGTGGTCTTACGCCATATTAATAAAAGATTCCATCAAAATCTAGGGTGTTTCCATTATTTTGATAACCACTGGTAATTTAAAATTAATTATTCATTGACACTTTGCCCTGATCAATTGCTGTAATAACAAAGAATTAAGCATTTAAGATTGTTTTATGTATCTAATTATAAAATACATTTATATTAATAAAAATGTTATGAATAAAAATATTAGCATTAGAATCACTTCAAACAACAAAAATTTTGATAGTAAAAATCCAATTTGCTACATAACTAAAATTACCATTATGCAACGCTGAACAGAAGGTGTTGCTGTTATAACAATTTGGTTTTCACTTTGCAAATCTGTTAAAACCAATTCTTCTTGCTGTACATGAAATGCAGGTAGGAAAGCCAACAGAAGTTGTTGTGAAAGTGAAGAAGTGTGATCTAAGGACATGAGATGCGCAGTTAAGACAAGTTGACCTTCTAAAGTACTGGTATCACTGATTGGAATTGCACTCAGTGGTTCAATACTGCAATAGTATGTGCCTGGAATATTGACACATTAACAAAAAGAATAAATATTAAACAAAAGCTAAAAACGCACAATATTTAAAATAACAATAGATAATTTAATAAAATTAAATAATAAGCTCTGCACTATCAAGCTTTCTCACAGAAAATAAGCACAGAACAATAGTACAATTTCAATTTGGCAAAGATCCACAAACACTTCAGATGGAAGAAGAAAATTGACTGACATTCCTGACAGGAGAAACTTACTTAGAATGCTGATTGCTTTATTGCTGAACTATCATTTTCTGCACAAGAGATTTAATTCAACTGAATCTTCTCTAGGTTAACATATATTTGAAACATTAAACCACAAATATTTCTATATTTAAAGTAAGTTTTAACTAACCAAAAGCTAAAATGAATGCCAAAGGATTGTTTTACAATTTCTTTTAGCACTTAGGTCTAACTAAAAAGTAAAACCTATTATTAAAAACAAACATAGCTAAACTTGATTTTTGAATTCAGAAAATGTCATAGTAAATACCAGAGTTACACATTCAACTACTAGCTTAGCAGCTTATAAAAAAACCTTTCTTAAATTTACATAGATAAAAAAATTTCATTCCTACAATGCTATAATTCAATCGAGAAACTCAAGGGTCAGTAAACTATAATCTCACAACAATATAAAAATTGTATGCTATAATCTTGACTTTAGAAAGAAAACTAAAAAATAAATTATGTAAGGCAGTAATACCTTTCTCAATATCAAAGCCACTAGAAGCATGGAAGAGATCATTCACGCTTACATCCATTGAAGAGCTGATGAAATTTAATTCACA
The DNA here is from genome assembly GCA_037975125.1 of Latrodectus hesperus. Taxonomy (NCBI): domain Eukaryota; kingdom Metazoa; phylum Arthropoda; class Arachnida; order Araneae; family Theridiidae; genus Latrodectus; species Latrodectus hesperus. The sequence goes on from CM075853.1 coordinate 79,322,770, forward strand.
TGTGAAAGGTGGTTGAATGAAAGGTAATGGCATTGAATGCTCAGTAGCTGAAGAGCAATTTTTACCTGAAAGCACAATATTCATGAATTAAAAAATAATTACAATGAATCAAAAAGTAAAAGTTTGTAAGCAAACGCATAGGAAACAATACTTTGAACTAAATTTTAAAGTATAACAGAAATTAAATATGTAATGTTTAATGCTACCCTCTATATGAGTACACAATCTGAACAAGTACAATTGGAAGTGATTTTCAAACTACACAGATCCTTAAGATATAAAATTCAGAGTTTTATATGGGTATAATGTAAGTTAAATAAATCGAATAAAGCAAAGAAAATAAAAAACATAATTTTAAAACTTACCTACAATATTATTAGTTCTACGTACATCATTATTCTGAATAATAACAGGAATTTTGTAAGGTTTAGATCTAGGAAGATTACTGATAGCAGTAACACTACCAGGTTCAATATCAATGAAAGCAGCATCTTGAATAGTAACCTACAAAAATGAAATCAACAAATTGAATGTTCATAACAAAGTTATCTTCCTACATAAATTTAAAAATGAAAAAAAAAATCATTATTATTATTATATGAACAATATATCAAAAGTAATATAATCATTTCGCTTGATTTACGTATGAGTAATAATTTTATTAACATAGAAAATGTAATAAAACCGCATAGCAGGGTCTTACACTTTAGGACAAAGCAGATTTCTCACTTCAGTGATTATAGATAATCTGGTAACTAACTTTCCTATTTATCTTATTAAAGATACCTATCAAATTTTATTCAATAATACATTCATTTCAAAGTACTTTCTCCTTAAAAAAAATTCCAAAAAAGTTAAGTGAAACACTTTTATAATTTATTTAGTAGCTTTTTTAGAAAAAGAAAACAAATATTTCATATTGTAAATGAAAAACTTTGTGATTAAACATATCAATATAATATGAATTAACTCACAAATCACACTGAAATTTCATTAAGAAGATTTAAATACTAACTTGAGTAGAAGTGCTAAATCCATTCAACAACGAGTAAGTTATAGTTGTTTGTCCTGGATTTAGTGCTATTGCTCCTCCAGAAACAGGATGAATAGATAGTACTTTTTTAGAACTTGACCAAGTCCCACTGTGACCTATATAAATATCAAAGACCATTTTGAATAAGTGTTAAATCAAATAAGGTTATAGAGTGAAATCAAACACAAATCCTTTCTTATTTTTTTAAAGGTTAGTACCTTAAAAAAACGCTTATTATCAAATATAATTGAAAACATAAATGGCATAGAAATGAAAAATAAATAAATAAAATTCTAGATAGTCCTGAAAAATAAGAAATTAGTTGGAAAAAACAAACAGAATTTAATAATAGAAAAAATTTGTTTCAAGAACAAATAGAAAGCAATTTGTTCACCTTTAGTAATGGTTCTCTAACATATTAAATTGCTTAACTTTATGTTCAATTTTATTTATAGAATAATTCAGATATAATGTTAACTTTGTCTAATGTAATTACAAAATAATACTAATAAAAATCTAATAAAAATGCAATTAATTAGTTATAAATCTTTTCGTTAGTAATCATTTTGAAGAATTTTGTCATTTAAAATGCTTTATATATCAAAATTACTCATCGATAATTTTCGTTACTTTATAGAATTCTTTTGGTCTTTTTTATTTAGTAATTAACTTATTTAATATGGCATATAGAGTAGTATTAAAAACATTTTTAAAACACAAATTTATTCTTAGTGATTATTTGAGGAATAGGACAAATAATATTTCCTGGTCAATGAACTATCATGGCTAATTTGGTTTTAAGCTATAGTAAGATGAAATAAATATAACAAAAACAACAATAGAATAATGTAACTAAATTGGTAAAATAATTATTTGCAATCAGATATTATACATGTGTATGAGTTTGGTTTATATAAATACACACAGAAAAAGTCATTTTTTATAAATGCTTTTAAGGTTTAAATACTAGTATCCCTTTTACTTACCTTCTTTTGTTACTAATGGACTACCAAAGCAAACAACATCACCTACAGTAAGATAAACATCAGTTGGATCAATAGCTGAACCAGTTACTATTTTTATGTAATCTGGTGGAATGGTAGATTCAGCATCCCAAACCTTTTTGAATACAAATATATTATTTTCATTATAAAAATAGAAAATACAGTAATAAAAAACAAACTTTTAATTCATATAACTATCAAAAACTTATTTTATCAAGAATAAACAAGAAACACTTTTAAAAGGTTGAATGCACACATTGTAATTCTTACATAACATGTATGTACAATAAATAGAATTTAAAGTCAATTCAAAATCTCAAAATCTTACTTTTAAAACAGTGTAACCAGGTTTTACAATCTGAACACTCAAAGAATCATTCGAAGAACCAAACGATACTCTTGCAGAATTGAGTCTAATAAAGAGAATTAAATTTGTTACATAATTAAAAAAAGGTTCTTAGAAACATAAAAAAGTGTTTAAAGCAATTACCCATACTAAAAAAAGAGGAACTTTACATATTTTTATTTATTGCTGTAATTAATGGGTTGTTAAATTGCAATCATTAAATGGCAGTAAAAAAACTTCATATAGACATACTTGATTACTTTCAGATTTGAATCTTTAAAAATTTAAGATTATTTAAAGTAAGTAATATAGGAGGCCCCCCCCCCAATAGAAAAAAGGTTTGATATGTGCATTTTCGTTGCCTCTGCGACCACACAGTCCGGGAAGTTATTTCTCTCTTCCCACAAATGGGTTGAATGGGGTGCTTCCACTTCTCAAAATGGCTAACAAGAAAAGATCGCCATTATGTGCTAAAATATAATATATATATTTTTTCCTTTTTAAACTTTGCCCAGAAGAACCGAAACGCGTAAAATAATTCATGCTATCAGTAAAAGTGTAAAACATGTGGATCTTGCGTAAAATTTACGCACGATGAGTAAAAGTTGGCAAGTCTGCAATATATTTTTTTAACAAAAACTTAACTAAATTTTTTAGTGACAAAACTTACCTACTAGTTCGATATTGAAGTTCAGAACTTACAGCATCAAATACTTGTCCTATATTATTATGATAAGTAACAGAAAATGGAATCACAAAACCAACTGGCAAGACTGTCAAATGCGCATCTTTAGTTCTAATCATTCCAGTCGGCTTTAACATCATAAAAGCTTTTTCTTCCACCTAAAAATGTATTTTTATATTAACAAGCTGAGGAAAGCTTTTTGCAACATACAAGAGAATAATTTCATATGAACTTAAAAAAAAATAATTGGCTATATAACTATGGAATATTTACCTTTACAATGACTGTCAGACGTTGTGTGATACCAAACTCTTCCACAGCAGTAATCAATAGAACAGCTGACCCAGTTTTTGATGATGCTACAAGATTGCCAATTTCATCTACAGTAACTACAGGAGAACTAACTGATTTACTATCAGTTGGAGAGAGCCTATAAGATATTTTTGCTGCACCAAACCTAGAAAAATATAAATCCATATAATTTTTTTTAAATGTATATATATATATATATATATATATATATATATATATATATATATATATATATATATATAACCGTATAGTATAATTTTAGAATCAATTTTACAATTAGAATTAATGATATATAGCCATATCAAACTCCAAAATGAAAATGGCAATTCTGTATAAATTCTTTCTTAGATTAAAAAATAGTCAAAATAATGCATAGCTATTTCAGGTGAATCATGTAAATGTGAAAATATTAGATTCATTTTTGTTAAAATAAATCCAACTGTTAATCTTGAAGAAAAAAAGATGTGCTGCCACTGTTGACCATGGTTCCTCAAACATTCATTTCTTGAAGACCTTTAGTAGTGTATCACATTAATTATGACTGTCTCCTATCTTTCTAGATGCTTTTGATCAGTTCTGTACAGTTTACATCTCTGTAGAAAATGGAAAATATTTTTTGAACACAACCTGATTTCACTATTGTCGTTGGATTATCATTTACATACAAAGAAAAATAATTTACAATGGCTAAGCTCATTTAGGGTTTCTTTAAATATTTTAATATGCTCCTTTATTATTATGCTCCTATTTAGTTAAATTATGAGTATATTATTTTTTCATCAATTCTCCCTGGATAAATTAATCCTTGTGAGGAAATCAATGCTAAATCCCTTCAATACCATTTAGTAAGAAAAATGACTGTCATTCATCAACATTTTCCACACTGCAGACACCTAAAATTACAGTTGAGAACAATATTTTTTATATATTCTTCATGCTGAAAAGAATTGTACTGAAACCATCTGTTCTGTAAACCATTTGAATACAGTGCACTAGATGGACATTTATTTTCAAATGCTAATTGTAGACATTTAAATGCTAATTGAAAACAGTCTGGATTTAATACAACTATAAGAAAACTGTAATTATTATTTCTTTACCAATTCCATCATATTTCTGTATAAAATTTAATATATGCATTACTATTTGCATTAGAGTAATAAAAATTGCCTCTTATGATTAAATCATCAGTGTCTTCAAATGTAACTGTGAATTCTTTATAATATATTGGGTATATACAATCTCAAAAATTCCAGAGATCTTTGTCTAACACTTCAAGTAATATGAATTAAAATGGAAAGGAAATCAAGAAAGGTTTATGATAAGTAACCAAAAAATTTTATATTTCGATATTGAAATAAATTTAAAAAATCACGCAAACAAGTACGTAATGGTTTTTAAAGTACTTTCTTTATATTCTTGAGTGAGCTATCTGTTTATTGCATTAATATAATTAAAATTAACAACATAATTCTGATCAACATATACATGAGTATGTACATATATTATCTTTTCTCATCTCAGTAAATTTAAATATTAACAATACTTTTCATTAAAAAAATGTTTACAGAAAATACAATCACAAAGACTTAAATAAAACTTAGATAATTAAAAATATCATTAAAATATACTATTACCTATTGCAGTTTAATTTCAACTGAGAATTTGGTGACAATAATATCATTCCATCTTCAACTTCAGGATTAGTTAACCTTAATCTTTTAAAAACCTAAAGTACAACAGAAGTATACTTTCAGAATACACAAATTGAAAAAAAAATGCTTTAATTTATTTAAATTTTATCTTTATATTAAGTTTTATATTGAAAGTCAGCATCCAAAGACTAATATATAAAGCTACTCAATTGGTGCATTCCTGAACTTCTTAACACAATAAACATGAAAATCAATGCATTGTTATTAAGAAAATATTTCAAATTACATTTTTTTAATACAAAATAATTATAGTTTTAACAAATTTTCATAAATTATTTGACATTTTAATATGTACAATAATTGGAAACAATTAACACAATTTTTGTTTGGGTAAAAAAGAATTTGCTGAAACAATTGTTAAAAATAAAGGAGTAAAATTTACCTTTAATATAAGGTGAAAATATTATCTCTTCTATATCTGCTAATATTTAGAAATTTAAAAAAAAATCAGCTACTTTTTAATGAAATTAAATATTTATTTGTAACTGTTCTAAATATCACTATGAACATATATGCATATTTCCAATAAAATGACTTTTAAAAAAAATAAATGAAAATTTTCTTCCTCCTCAATTTACTGGCCATTTCTGCATAAAAGCCATGTAAAATGAAATTTATTGAATACAGTAAAAAAAAAGGGCAGTTTATGTCAAAAATAATTTTTCATAGGTAAATAATTATATTTTGTTACTCACAAAAGGGAGAATATATGCATAAAATCTTGAAATCATATTTTCACATAAATTCTTAATTGGAGTAGAACCAATATATATCTGAAATGAAAAACAACCTGAATTTGTATTTCACTAGTTAAGACTTGAGGACCACCAAAGAATGATGATGAGGATTCTTTAGGCATTGTAACTTCTAAATGCACTGTAACTAAACCATCTTGATGAGCAAGTAAATTAACTCGGAAATTATTTTCTGAAGATTCTTGGAGACCAATCTATTAGAAAATACAGATAAAATTTAAAGAATAACATACATACGAAAGTAGATACATATATATAATCTTTAATAATCTTTTTCATCTCAGCTTAAACGATTTCTTTCACCCAAGTCAGATACACATTTCTAATAGAATACAAATTAATTACTATATTTCTTTATTAATTTAATAAAATTTTTGTTCATGCTATTTTATAATCTGGATTATGATATCAGTATTTTGTATAGTTTACTCTACAAGTTGTTTAATAAATCGTGGTTTAACATAATTATACCAGGAAATAATAGTTTAGATAAGTATTTAAGCAATACTGAGCTAGGAGCATGCTCTTTCCTTGGAATTTAACTCAAAGGAAAAATTAAACACAGAATATTTTGGAAAAAGAAAAACCCATAATGCTTCAACATTAATGTAAAAGGAACTAATGACAATCAGAAAATACCATGTATACACGGAAAAAATAGTGCAAAGAAAAAGTTGGCAACTAAACAATACAATATCAATATTTATACTTCATACACACCATTTTTGGAATTAAAAAAATTATTATTATTAATAATAATAATAGATAATGTATAAATGTTAATATTAAAGGAAATGGTAAAATATCAGAAAATCATAGCTACATAAATGCTACTGTAAATAAAAAACAACTGCTGCATTAATGTATAAAACTATGAAGCAATTTTTAGTGAATCAAAGGTATTGAAACTGTTAATTGCCAGGAAAAAAATAAAGAAAAAATATACATTCAGCTCTATCTTGAGTTCTTTATGGAACTCATATACACCAAATTTTATTATTTTTACAAATGCTATGTACAACTAATTTTTTAGAGAATCAACACACAAGTTCCTCAATAATACTTGATAGTACAATTAAAACTACTTAGTGCAGATCACATTACCAAATGCACACCTGTCATAGGTCATACAGAGTCAAAAAGAGTACAGTTTAAGCATATTATGATTTTGAAGTATTATTTGTCATAGTTTTCATATTTTTGGTATTGCAGCAGTTTGGTTATTCTGCATTGTTCACCATGAAAGCAGGAACATTCCTAAGGGGAGAAGAGCCCAAATTAACTACTAGTGTGGAAATCCATCTACATTTATCTTTATATAACTCAATTTACCATTTCATAAACAATAAAAATTTTCTGAACACTTATTAAACAAAATTCTGATATGATGGAACATCACAATGCAGATTACAGTAGAAAAGAACAGAGATTAAAAAATGATTTCCCTGACATACTCCGACAACATAAATGAAATGTTAGTTTCAGGTTTGATTTTTCTAGCCTTTCTGCTAAGTACATAATATAGCAACTTATATTATTTATTAAAATAAGTTCCCATATCACTTACAACTTTTCTAACTTTCCTTGATTATTTACAACTTTAAGTTATTAAAAAAGTAAGGGAAAACAATGCTATTATAATATTTTTAATGACTCATGTGTAACAATAACCTTAAGCAGCTGTATAAATTTACTTTTTTGTTTTGAAATCAAACGCATTTACTTACACCTCAAAAATAAAATTTCCAAAGAATGAATAACAATTCCCTACATAAAATTATCTAGTGCAACATTTTCCATGTATGCCTGTTATTTAGATGTATTGTACTAGTTGTTTTTATTACATAATAAATACATTTACTATTTACTAGAAACCCTTATGGAGGAAAATGGAAATCTGGTTTTTCGTGTTTGGAAACATTCATGCGTTAATTTCAAAATATTTATGTAGCTTAAATGATAAGGCAATAAATATTAAAAATGAATGAAAATTCAGAATGAACTTACAGGATAATATAAATTATGCAATGATGCTACTTTATCATTACTGACAGTCCACTTGAATCTCACAGATGGCACAGCAGTTCCAAATGCAAATGGATTTAGTTGTTCAGTTAGGCCGGTTGCATAAATTGGCATCTGAAAAGACAAATAAATTGTTCAGTCACAGGAAAAGAAGTTGGATAAAATAATAAAATATTTCTAAATAACAGAAGTAGATCATTATTTTTATTAAATATTAAAATTTTCAAATTTTATTGAAAAAATAAACGTACTTCACTTCCTGCAACTATCCTTGATAATGGAGCATGGATTTTCACTTCTTTTAAAGATAAACAAGTGACTATAATTTTATCCTAGAAAAATATCACATTAATCTTCTGCGTTTTTCAAATTTTTGATAATATAAATTATCCAATTTAACAAAAACAAAATAAATGTATTAAAACTAAAATAATTACCACAGAAAAAATGATTAAGTCGCCTTTTCTATCCTGTCCATATGATCTAGCCATCAGTGTTGTTTCTCCAACTTTCTTGGCCTCAACAATACCAGCTTCTGATACAACAGCAATATCTTTATTTTCAATGAGAAATTCAATATTCATCTGAGGTTGAGGTCCACCAGAACACAATACCTAAACAGAATTTTTTTTTATATATATACAAGATGGAAATGTTCAAGAGATGATAATTATGTAAAAAAATAACATCAAACAAATAATTTAGCCAAAATGAATATTGGTAGCTTTAATATTAGAAGAGAGTTATAATAATTGTAAAGTAATTGCAATTTTGCACTGAATCCACAAATTCAATTTATGCATTTAAGAAAGCACTACACATTTTAAAGAGAATAAAAATCAAAGCATAAAAGTAGTTCAATTCCAGATTTAACGATCATAAAATAACAAAAGATACAAGTTTCATAGTACTCACACTAAGTTTTTTTTGCATTTAATACATATAGAAAAAGTTAATAATTTTTGTAACAGAAGAGTTATAATAAAAAAGAATTAATTATTCAGCAGATAGGCCTAATTATTAGAAGTAATTTGTTTAAATCAATGGTTAAAATTTCCCTTAGATTCATAAAAATTTAGCTTGCAAAAGATTTCATTAAACAATTCATTAATTATTTGCATTTAGTTTTAACTATATAGTCTATTATTAATTACATTATTTATAGTAAGAAATGATATAAAGAAGTCTATTTTTTTCTTTAAACTTACTTGAAAAGTAGCTCCAACAACTAATACAATTCTATCTGGATCTAATTTAAGAGGTGAGAACACCTAAAATAAAACGAAGAACAATTCATATTTCACATAAAAATAAAATAAATTCCTTAGAAATTAAATTTAAAAAAATTATAAATGTTATGCATTTATCACTTGAAACAGAAATTTAGATAGTCATGGATACTATCTCACCCATAAAGAAATGTTAAAATTGAATTGTTAAATGAATCTAATATTTCAGTTAAACCCTGTAGAATTGTATCTCTACTCTTTTAAAACTGCAAGGAAGAAGAAAGGTTTCTATTTGTTTTTGATTAGAATGAAGAAAGATAAAATCCTCACACACAAATCATCAGAAATTATTCTAAATTGTTCGTGAGATGGTACTGTATGATTCTACAGGAACTCCAACCATCAAACAATACAACTATAAAAGTTAGAACTGCAGTATATAGTGGCATAAAAATAATTCTGAACTTCACAAGAAAAGGGTTTTACATTTAATAGCATTCACTGTTTAATAATGAATATTTGAAACAAGTATATCTGATGGAGCGATTGTTACGAAGCTTTCTAAAGTTTCCTCCTTGAACATATAAATAAGACTATATAAGAGAAGTCTTTCCAGGAACAACATATATATATATATATATATATATATATATATATATATATATATATATATATATATATATATATATATATATATAATTTCTTTAAATCTGCTTTATTGTCTGATTACTTTTTACTCACAAGGGTTAATTTGACTAAGAATCATTAAATATATTCATAACTTAGATGAGAGTTATAAACCACAAACTATTGAACAGAAAATAGATAGGTTAGAATTATAGACTGTTTTTGTCACAGTGAAACATACTTAAGAATCATGTTTGTGATAGCTCAAAACTTTGAAATAGATGAGAACATGAATTTTTGGTAAAAAACAGTTCGTATTTGCTTAGAAACTTTCAGGTAACTGAAAGCAGGGCTTGGATATTATATATAAAAAAGTAATGTAACACCAAAAAAGTTTTTTGATGTTAACAAAACAATGGTTAATTTCCAATAGTATTTTCTGACTATATACCAGAGTTCTTAAAAATAAAGCCCATTTACATTTCCAGCAAATAAATTATGCATTACATTCAATTTAAAAAATTCCAATTATTCCAATGAATGTTAGTGCAGAATTAAAATATTTTGAGTATGTTTATACCTGAATTGAGAAAGAATCACTAGAATATTGTTCTTTGAAAACATCAGCTTTGGTAACTACTTTAAGATCTGTCTGCCCAAGTGATAAACCACTTATTTTATAAAAAGCATGGTACTGATGAGGTTCTGGCTGAGCTGCTAACCTGAAATATATCATATAATTACAGCAATTTTAGCAGCTAATAAACATTATAAAATTTTAAAAAATAGATATTTCAATAAAAAAGTTCCTTCAATAGATTAGCAAAAATAAAGGACACAAGAAATAAAAATTCATTGTTAGCATTTATATTTGTCAGTTTTCACTTTAGATTGTTGTTCAGTAACTATTATCAACTATAAAGTTTAAAATTAATTTTGCTAAATCAAAAATGATGAAATGAAAAGTATTTCAATATATGGTGATTAGTTTCTTGAATACAATAATTTGAGAAACAAACATACATCAAAGTTTTGGACATATTTTTAAAAAATAGATAATTTTAACATAACATTTTAAATTTTTTTACATTTCATTAATATTTTATGAGGAAATGGTTTTACAGAAATATAAGAAATAAAAAGAAATGCAAAAACATCTTAAAGTTTAGTCACATGCTCTTTCACATTATACATGTTATATATATATATATATATATATATATATATATATATATATATATATATATATATATATATATATATATATATATATATATATGTATATATATATTTTTATCTACATAAAAATATAATTACATATTTAATAATAAAAAAGAAACATTTTTGCGAATTTCTAAATGACCATGGTATTCACAATTAAAATTATAATCAAAAACGTTTTGTGAATAAAATTATTTTTATCATCATGCATCAATAACACAAATTATAAGTATTTCTTCACTAAAAATATATGTTACGTAAATACTAAATCATACAACAAAAACATTCCATATTTAAAAAAGTTTAATCAACAAAGTTTCTTAATGATACACACGATTTAGAAGAGGAACACTAATATTAATTTCAAACTAATGAAGATTTAAAATTAACTAAGTCTGGAAGTATTTAAGCTTTATATTTATAAAGATGCCATTAATAAATACCTGACAGATATAATATCAGATGACACTACAGGTTGTAGGTTCATTAGACTGAAGACTGAGGCTGGTATACGCTGCATATCTTCATTCAATACTTCAACAGTAGCTATAATAGATTTACCCAACTGAACCTAAAAGCAATATTGATAAAATTTGACCACATAGAGTATGTTTATAATTTTTTCATATGAAACATAACTTTAAATATATATATATATAATATATATATATATATATATATATATATATATATATATATATATATATATATATATATATATATATACATGTGTGTGTGTTCTTGAGAAAAATTTAATTCCTTTTTTCATTAAAATCACAAAACATGCCAAATTATCAAATAGTTCAGGATTAAAAAATAATTTTAATATGAAACCTACAGGATTACCCAGGGCGGCTCTCACAGCGATCAAGATGGCTGTGCTCATAGAGGGTCATCCGGAAAAACGGCTAACAGAGGAACAGGCCTTCGACCTGGAACTCCTGTTAATCGAGAAAATAGGAAGGAATGAGGAGGGTTTTGCCCCAACCTTCCTATCCTGTAAACTTGAGAATGGGGCACTTATTGTCAACTGTGCAGATCTGGGGAGCGCAAAGTGGCTGGAACAGACTGTCAGCGACATAAGCCCTTGGCAGGAGCAAAAACTCTTGGTGGGTGAGGCAAGGAAACTTGTCAGAACCACCAAGATAATTGCAAAACTGCCGAAAATCTGTAATGAACTGGAGCCTAAAGAGGTCCTGAGAAAAACTGAGGCATAGAACGGTGGGGCCACTCCAACAATGTGGAACGTTTTTAACATCAAAAACAACCCATCTGGGCGGACCATCGTTCTTAGTGTGCCTGAACTAGATGCTGCCACACTTGGTGTAAGGGGATATAAGTTTCATATCGGACTTCACAAAGTGCAGGCTAAAGTACTTGACAAACCCGCTCCTGCTGATAGGTGTGAAGGTAGTTCAAGCTAACCTCCACCACAGTAGAAGTGGTACCACTAACCTCAGTAAGAAGTTTCTTGCTGGGGATATACACCTGGCTCTGATTCAGGAACCCTGGCTGGTTAGGGGGAGAATCAGTGGCCTCAAAGGAACTAAAGGTAAGCTTATCTATTGTACTAATGGTAATGCTAAAACTTGTATACTCTTACATAAAAACATTGAGGTTCTTCCCCTCTCTGAATTTATTCTTAGGGACCTGACAGCTGTGAAAGTCAGACTCAACATAGAGGGTAGGGACAGGGAAATTGTTTTTGGCTCTGGATACCTGCCCTATGAAGAGAAGGCTCCACCTGACCATTCTCTGCACAAGCTCATGAACTTTTGCAGTAATAACAACTTACAGGTAGTCCTAGGACTAGACTGTAATGCTCATCATGTTGTCTGGGGAAGTACGGACACAAATTCTAGATTCTTATAGCAATTGCCCTATTCGCCCTAGGAGAGCTAAACTCCAATGTCCTTGGTGGAATGACTCCCTAGCAGTCGAAACGGTAAAAGTTAGGAAACTTTTTAATAAAGCCAAGAAAATTGGTGAATGTGAGAACTATAAAACAGCTCTCACTAATTACAACTAACTTGTTAGGAAAAGCAAAATTAACTCCTGGAGGAAGTTCTGTGAAGAGATTAATTCTATTTCTGAAGGAGCTAGACTCCAAAAACTCCTCAAAAGGGATGAATCTATTTTGGTTGGTACCCTAAAGAACGAGAAGGGTAATTTTGCTGCTTCCGGGAAAGAGGTTATGGAAATTATGACCAAAACCCAATTTCCAGGAGTTAGAGATATTTATAGCAACAAAGGGGAGCACTGCATTGGCTCTTTGCAAAGAGTCAATAACGATCAATGGACCATCGCTAAAAATATTGTAAAAGACTAGGATTGTTTTCACTCCTAAACCTGGCAAGGCACCTATGACCAGACTAAGTCTTACAGACCAATCAGTCTTTCTTCATTCTTTCTTAAAATTATGGAGAAAATCATTGATCGGCATATTAGAGATTACTTGGATAGTAATAGTCCCTTGCATGCTCTTCAATTTGTCTATCAACCTGGCAAATCTACTGAAACCTCTCTACATCAGCTAGTTTCCAAAATTGAAAACACACTGGATCAAAATGATATTGCCTTGGCAACTTTCCTTGGCATCCAAGGTGCCTTTGATAACAATTCCCATCTATCCATCCTCAATGCACTTAGAGCGGCAGGGATTAATCAGACCCTGTGTACTTGAATTGAGGCCTTGATTTTGGTTGGATGTATACAAATGAAAATCTTCGGTGAATCATTTGAAAAAAAAAAATACTACTAGAGGTTGTCCTCAAGGAGGTGTTCTATCACCATTACTTTGGAACCTAGTTGTAAATAGCCTTATAAAATATCTAAATAATAACGGCTATTCTACGCAAGGATATGCTGATGATATTGTCATCCTTATCCTTGGCAAAGATTTCAACATAACTTGTCATCTCATGCAGGATGCTCTAAGTTGTGTAGGTCAAAGGTGCATGATAGGGATTTGATGGTTAATCCTCAGAAAACCTACCTTGTACTTTTAACACGCAAAAAGAAACGGAAAGGTTTTCTAAGACCAAGACTTTTTGATGTTGAAATCAACGTGTCTTCAGAGGTGAAGTATCTGGGCATTTATTTAGACCAGAAACTCACCTGGAATAAGCAGTGATGATAAAATTAACCGAGCAAAGAAAAGCATTATGGTTTACAGGCGAACGCTAGGTAAAAACTGGAGTCTACATCCAAAACTGATGTTGTGGATGTACACAGCTATTGTCAGGCCCATTCTCACACATACCTGTGTGATCTGGTGGTGTAAGGTGGAACAGAAGACTATGACTGACAGACTAGGAGGTCTATAAAGACTGACCTGTCTCTGCATCACAGGAACAATGTCCACTGCCCCAACCAGAGCATTGGAAGTTATGTTGGATCTGACTCCCTTAGACATCTTCATCTGCAGCACTGCCAGAATGACTGCATACAGAATGAAGCTACAAAACCAATGGTACGACCAACCTGTTGCCAAAGGGTACAGGGGTATTACTGGGAAAATTCAAGATCCTACTTTCCTGATGCCCTCGGACATCATGGAAAAGTCATACATGTTTGAAAGGACATTTGAAATAGTTTTTCCAACTGTAGACGAATGTAACAATAATATGTTTGAAACTAAAACAGGAGATCTAATCTGGTACACAGATGGATCACTGAGAAACAGCCTCTCAGGATTGGGAGTATGTGGTGTGTCACCAAGAACCAGCCTATCTGTAAGGCTTGGGCGATACGCTACGGTCTTCCAGGCAGAAGTTTTGGCCATTATCCACTGCCTGCAACTAAATATGACGAAGGGCTACCCTGGTAAGCAGATTCTCATTTTTAGTGACGGTCAAGCCACTTTAAAAGCGCTTAATTCTTTCAAAATCAAATCTAAAATGATTATGGAATGTAGAAACCTTCTTACAGAACTGGCAACTAGAAACAAAGTGATCCTTGTATGGGCGCCAGGGCACAAAGGTATCGAAGACAATGAAAGGGCTGATGAACTTGCTAAACAAGGATTGTCTTTTGTTCCCATCAGTTCAGAACCTTTTTGTGGGATCAATTTGAAGACCGCAAAAACCAATGTTCTTAGATGGGAAAATAGGAAGATGTATGAAGCTTGGCTCAACACTCCTGGTCAAACCCAAGGTCAATAAAAAATTTATAGCAAATTGAAATTAATTGATGGAAAGTTATTGGATCTAATAAATAATAAATGGAGACAAATTTGGCCAATACAAACTGTAATGCTCAAGATGAAGAATCTGTAAGTCTACAGCATTCAAAATATGCTATTATGGAAATAGTACAGTTGGAGATATGAGTATTATTTTATACATAACAATTATAAAACTTCAATGACTTGGAAAATTTTGCAATCTGAAAATGCATCCCTATTTCTTAAAAAATTTTTTAACATACATTTTAAAGAGTAAATGTGTAAAATTTTCTTTTTATATTATTCCATTATACAAGCAAAAATGATAATCAAAAGCTTTTACTCACCTTATCAATAACATCTACAACCACAGCAGAAATTCCATAAATTTGAATTTCAGCAACTGCTTCATGAACTATCCCTAAACATAAGTCAGTAACAGTGATAGTAACTGTTCCTGTTTCCAAGGGGATAATCTAAAGCAAAATACAAATAATTTAAAAAAAAGGAAGTAAAGTACTTGAAATTGCAATCAATAATTAATAAATTTTTAGAACTTTTCAAGAATAAATCAATTTTATTCATTAAGTTAAACATTTTAGTTCTCTACTCAGAAACAAACTTATTTCATTCTTTAAGCATTGAGAATAATAAGTTTAACGGGGGAAAAATTATTTAACTATAAGAAATGTACCTCAATTTGGCGTGCTGAACTTTTATACACAATATCAGCCTTATTTGGGGGATTTGCTTCAATATGGAAATATCCAGATCCTTTTGTAATATTCAGATAAACCTTCCACGAGAGAAAAGAAAGATATTACAATTTCAAAAATATTAAATAACTATCAATTAAAACTAAAGAGTAAGTGATTACCTTGTTTGAACGACTATTAAATACAGAAACTTTTTTTGGCTCCACTTCTGCTTTCTCCACAAGAAACAAATTCAAGGAACTATTTATGGGTGAAATCACTGTATCCTTAAAGAAAATAAGATCAAGATAAAATAAATAATACAAACTTTACATATACAAGACTTTAATTTCAGCAGATATGGAAAAAAAATTTCAAAATAGTTTCACAAAAAATAATGGGTTTGTTAAAAATATCAAAATTTTTAATAACACAGCTTTTCTGTAAACTTAATGGAAAATCTTTTTATTTCCATAGAAATAAAATTAGCTTAGTTTTATTATAACCTAAAGTCAAATAAAAACTCAAAAAATTTAAGAGTACTGCATTAAATTATAATGCATAAGAAACATCTTATAAAATTTTTTTAATTAAAAACAATTATTAATGATCTTAAGAATTAGTAATAAAAAAATATTAACTTTGCAGCAATTTTGTACAAAAGTTGAAACAAAAATAAGCATGATTACATTCAAAATGCTAAGTATTTTAGGAAACAAGTTTAAAAAAAACAACAAGATATTCCACATTTCAATGATCATATGGAAACAATATCATTTTAACATAGTTAAAATTTAGAACCCCAAATTTAATACTTTATAAAAAAATGTTTAAAGAATTCATTTTTAAAGGGCTAAAAATATCTTAAATAACTAAATATTCATAATTTCATTAGTAGAGGATTCAAACAGATGGATACTAAAAAATATTTTTAAAAGTACACAATATGGCCACTTTTATGTACATCACATAAAATAATATTCTTTTCCTGTTAAATCTTTCACCTTTTTATTCTAATCAGCAAAATAAAATAATTTTTTTAATGTTCAACTATGCAAACTTTGTATTAATAGGAAACAGCATTATCTGCCTAATTTTTCAATACTCATATAATGACCAATAACATTAGCTATTTCATTTAATATTTTATTGTAGGATGCTGATTATTAAATTTTTTTTATCAAGTTATTTAACCTAAGCTTAAAAAACACTTTAAAAAAGCCTTTAAAATTCTTAAAAAACAGCAATATTTCATAACTTTACCTATAATTTGAAATTTAAAGTGTAGTATTTGACTCATATAAACTAACTTATTTTTGATGGGAAACAATGTAATTTGAAAATATTTTTTATACTTTTTAAAAATCAACTAATAAAATATTTTTTTATGCCCTAAGCACAAATCTTCACATTTAAAATTGAAAATAATATTTTTTATTCTTAATCTAACTAATTTAGGAAAGATTCACATTAAAAACAATTTATTAAATTAAAAAAAAATAATTATATATAAAAAGAGAATCTTTGCAAAAACTATTAAGTGAGTCATGAATATACTTACAACCAGAAAATTTTCATCATGAAGTAAATTAGGCGTATAACCTATTATACTAGCAGTAACTTTAAGTATACCTTCTGGACCAAAAGGATGAAGTTCTTTAAAGTCTAGAAGATGCAATAGATGTAGTTAATATTTGAAAATTGATTTATATTTAAATAAGATCAATTATACAAGGAAATAGTATTAGAATGAAAAATAATTGTTATTTAGCAAAATTTATGGAATTTTAAAAATTTTTACTTCAATTCAGTAAATGTCATATATACATCGAAGAATATAAATGCAAATAAAATTTCCTTTAAAAATAATTTCTTAAAGTTAAAAATATTATTATACATTTATTAATTTTGGTTCATATATATATCTCTCTCTCTCTGTATGTGTGTGTGTGTGGCTATGAAAATAATGGGAACACCTGTAAATAAGATGAATAAAAGTGAGATTTTTTTAATTCGCTTCATTGAATTAAAAATAATAATAGCTACCAGTTTATTTTTTAAGTAAATAAATAAATTTTAAAAGATCATATATTCTGATAGTATGTGGTAGCTATATTAAAGCAAATTTAATTTGTAATCACAATTTTTTTAAAAAAGTAAAATGTCTGACCGCACTGATTTTCAAGTAGCGTATCTAACTGAAGCAAGTATAGCCAAAACATACCAACTTTTAAGTGTCTAAAGGTACAGTGTCTAAAATCATGGCATGGTATATCAAGACAAGCCCAGCGAAAGAGACTGATGAGTCTGAAGTGTATTGTACCATCCAATAAGCCAATAGCTGCAGTAAAAGTGATCACAAAGTTTAACAGTTAGAAGGCACTTTTATAAAAAAAGAACATTTATGGAAGAGCAATAATTCTCAAGCCACTTATTACAGATGTTAATGCCAAATGTTGTCTACAAAATATTCATAAAATCTTGTCAATTGATAACAAAGAAGAAATCAATATGGTCTGACCAATCATGTTTTCCACTTTTCCTGACAAAGCAGGAGCAATTTTGGAAATCTCCATTTTTTTTTAGCACAAGGTATCCAAAAGAGAGCCCAAAATTTGTTATTTTTAAATGCAATAAATTCCCATATTACAGAGTATGCTTTGAAGTACAAATGAAAAAACAATTGAAAAAATATATATAATTTCAAGCAATGCAATTTGCAAACAACTAAAATAAGTTATCATTAAAAAATGCATTGAAAATAATAGTAGGAATTGGATGGCCCATTTGATATGAATGCATGCCAACAATGTTATTAAAAAACTGCATGATGGTGTCATTTGAATTTGACACAGACACCATCTTATATCAAAAGATGTTACATAAGGAAGACTTAAAACTGAGATAAGATGCAGTAAGTACTTTTCTAACAATTAAAGAAAATAACTGAAAATTGAAGGTAAACTATAGATCATTATGAAAAAGTATTAAAAAATTTACAAGAAATTGTCTGACCAATTACAATGGTTATGAGTTATCATAATAAGCTTAGCACACACAATTTTAGTTAAATTAAATAAAAATTTATAATAATGTTAACTATGAAATATAAGAAATGAAGGAAATCAATAAAAATGTGAAATAATTAAACATTCACTCAACTTTTAAATATATAATATATGACAAAATATTTTTTTACCTTTTTTTAATAAAAAGAATATAAATATGTCTAAATATGTACATAAAATGCTACAGAATATAATCCAAACCTTCATTTAAGTAAATTTAATTATTAAATGAAAATATAAATTTCAAAAGTGCATAATTATATTTAATAATATGAAGTTTTAAAAATAAAGAAAATGATCATAAGTTCATAACTCACATTTGGCTTTCAGCTTGAAATCTTTAAGTCGCATTATTTTCATTTTTACACCTTGATTACTTGTAAAATATGCCAAATTAGAATCTGATAGGTACCACCTTATATCGAAAGATGTTATATTATGAAATTCTCTACCAAAATTATCTTTTATAACAACTTCAATTTCCAAATTTTGAGCACTATGAACAGTCATCTAAATATTAAAAATAAATATATATCAAATAATTTTAGAATTTTGCATACATATTTTGTGTAAAAACATAAGTTCCATTATGGAAAAAATAAAAAACATCAATGAATAGTATGCAAAACAAAGAAGCAAAATGTTACTTCTATAGTATTTACTTATCTTATTTATAAAAGTAATTTAATTTCATTTGTTTCTTGCAACTAAATAATTTAAATACGAACTTTTAACAACTGAGTTAAAATGATTCTTGTGCCACCCTTATTAAAAATTTAAAAAAGATTCTTAAAAACGAATGTAAGTAAAAAATTTACCAAGGGAAATAAACTAATTTTAAAAATCTAATCTATAATTTAATATACAGTTTTTAATATAAACAACATCACTGAAAAAAATGAAAATTAATAAAATGTAAAAGGAGAAAAGGAAAAGTTTATGAAAATGTAAAAAATATGAAGACATCAAAAGTACAGACAGTATATAAGACAGGGGTGGCCAAACTCCTTGATAGTCCACAAGTCATTTTTCAAAATTAAATTTTTTGCTAGCTGAAATTAAATATGTAGTTAAAAGATATGCAAAACGATTTTAAAATTTTTTACAGAAATTATATTTACTGAATTTAAATATTAAAAACTAAACACATTTATTTTACTTCCCTTAATAATTTTTTAAAACTTATTGAATAATTCGTGATACCACTTCTCAGTAACTC
Organism: Latrodectus hesperus; assembly: GCA_037975125.1. Classification (NCBI taxonomy): domain Eukaryota; kingdom Metazoa; phylum Arthropoda; class Arachnida; order Araneae; family Theridiidae; genus Latrodectus; species Latrodectus hesperus. The sequence continues at coordinate 79,342,869 of CM075853.1, forward strand.
TTTGAGAAACTGGTAATTTAATACCATTTAGTGTTTGGATTTCACAAATTTTACAATGAAATGAAATGGTTCACATAAGTACATTGTTCCTAATATTGAAATAATTCGACAAGCAGCCTTTTCAGAATACTTTGATTCTGGTAGAAATTTCCAAAATTCCGTAGTCAGCATCAACATATATTTTAATTACATAGCTTGATTTTCTGGCATCAATATTAAATCTAATTTTCCAAATGCTTTTTGGGTCATATTTATATTGGAAATGGAAAACTCACCTTGAATTATGTTAATTTCAAATATTTCAAGTCTTGAAATCGATTTTGGAATTCTGACAATATTTCTTCTAGCTTTTTTATATACTCGTGGAGTTTTTCTTGTTTAATATTGGAATAAAGTTTTTTAATTCAATGAAAATGAAAAAATGTTTTACTTTTAATGGCCTTTTCAAAAAGTTGTAATTCAGTTTGAAAACTAAATATACACTGTGAGAGGTCAGATATTGTAATTCAGGATAATAACTTTGCAAATTTTCATGACACAAGTCAAAAATATTAAGTCTAGTATCTACTCGTCATCGTCTAATTCTGAATAGGTTATTTCCTTATTTTTAGAATTGCAGATATTGGATCAAACAAATCTCCAAATCGATTTAAAATGTTCTAGACAGATAGACATCTAACAATGTGAATGAAACTAATGTCGTTTAGAAGTTCTTCATTCCTCAATTCTTCAAGGAAATTTTTGAATTGTCGATGATTTTTTTGCACAGGTGAGAATGTAATATGTAACATGTAACACTGTTTCCATAACATCAGGATATTTTTATATTTTGTAACAAGATGTTTTCAGAGGATTATGCAATGAATCAGTGTGACTTGTGGAATTTGAGAATCATCTTTCAATTTAAAAGCCCAATACAACCTATTGTTTTAACCAGTACTGCAGGAGCTGCAACAGTTGCAATGCTTACAAGTTTATTAAGCGGCACATCAAAAGTTTTCATTATGGAATCTAAGTTTTGCACAAGCAATATTTCAGGCAATAACAAAACTGGCTTTTACCCACATTATTAGCTTGATTAATAAGGGTCATCAAAACTGAATGCTGTTTATTTAAATTTTATTTTAAAAAAGCATGTTTATCTGATCTTAATTTGGAATTTGGTGGATACTGATTCAAAAACAGAGGATGCATAGGTTTCATGTCAACATAAAATGTTAGCTTTATAATTTTTTGACCGTAAAATTGCAAATAACACAAAATGCTTTTACATAACTATCAATAAAAAAGAAATTCTCCTCCCACTCATTATTAAAACTTCTATTTTCTTGCTCTTTTTTTCTTTTAGCACTCGGTCGTCATATATTTAAAAAAAAAAAAAAAAACAGAAACAAATAAAGAAATTTAGAAAATACAAGCTTTGCATTATTAAAACAATAACATGTTATATGTGTTGCATACTATGAAACAAATTATAGTTAACTAACCAAAAATTCCAGATTACAAACTATATCTATAGCAAGAGTATGATACAAATTGTTTCCTCCACAGCACAATGTTAACTATATATTGCAATGAAAGTTTACAAATTCAAAACTGGTCTGAAGTCAGTCAATTAGAGATGATTATGCCACTGTTTATGTTTGTTTGCGCCACTTTCAATGAGTCATATCATTCTGAACTTGGACAGAAATGAAATTTGTAAAAACGCTGCACTTATCCTTTCATTATTGTTGCGGGCAATTTAAAAGAAATTTTGAAGTACATATGGAATGATAATATTTTTAAAAAATATAATAACACAAAAATGAAAGGGAACTTGGGTACATTTATTAAGAGCCACAAATAATCCTTCAGGGAGCCGCAGGTTGCCCACCCATGATATAAGGGATAATTATCTTAGTATATAAGAGAAAATTGGATAACTTCTTTCAAGAAATTCAATTTTTCTTAATTGCTAGAATTCATAATATGTTATTATGATGCATGAACATATAATTAGATTTCTATTTAACAAATTGTAACAGATAGACAAGGAGAAAGAACCACATGAAATAGCATAATTAAAATTAGTTCACCACTTTTGTAAAAAAAATGATTAATAGTAATTTTACAGTATTTTTCTATGACAAATAAAATAAGAAACTTTTGAAAACCAAGCTCATGTAAAGAATACAAAAGGAGCAAATAATGATTGCAAATTAATTTTTCATATATAACAACATGTATATGAAAAATAAATTTGTAATCATATCACATATCAATCAATACTAGACAGGTATTTAGGGTTTAAAGTGAATTTCAAACCATTAAATTCCAAAGTGGGATTTGAACTCAAAACTATAGAAATGAAGGCAAGAGCGCTGAAATAGAAACAGAAGACAAAGAGAATATTTATGATTTCGATAATTAGAAAAAAATCTAGAATACATTTAGTTTAATATTAAATAAATGAAAAAAGTTAAAATTTCATGGGAAATTCTAGAAAATTTTTGATGCTTCTAAAATTTAGAATTATTCAAATATAAATTATGAAAACTATATTAAATATCTATCCATTCAAATTTACATAAAAAATTTGAGTTGTTTCATTAGAGCATTATTTTTATAAAAGCTGTTAGTACAAAATCACATAGATGCTTCTCAGAAAATTTTTTATCTTCTTATGCTCCTTTTTAAATCTAAAATATGAACTGAAATTTAAAACTTTGTAGTTAGTATTAATTACAATAGGAAGAAAACCTTAAATAATGATAAAGGTAATTAATGAGCATACAAGTTACTTTTTATTCCATATTAGATAAAGATAAATTTAATAACTGGCCTATTTCTAAAGTGTAAATAAACATTTTTTTAAAAAAATTCATATCCTATTGAAAGTACTTGAGAGTAGCTTAAGTATGTTTCAGTGAATGGTATCATAAGAAAGGCCATTAAAATATATGAAAAGTAATTGCAGAAAATTGAATGTATTTTGACTGCAATAATTATCTAATACTTAAAAAAGTAAAACTATATTATAATATGAAAAAGCTCTTTAATAAAAAGATATTTTAAGATTTTAAAAAATAGCATTTTTATTCACTAGGATTGTAACTAAATGGGCGTTTTTTGTTCACAAAGGATATGTAGACAGGGACTATCAGTTTAAAGTGGATTCTGAACAGCTTCAAACATCTGAAGTTGTGATTCAAATCCATAAACGGAAAAATTGGATGGAAAAAAAAGAACCAATTTATATATTAAACTGGAAAATGAATTAGAAAACTTTGGGATTTTCATTTAAATGCATGTTAGTGATGATGTAAACAGATTTTTCATGATGTGGGCCATACATTATCAGAAAGCCAGCATAAGTGATATACAAGAATGCATTTTACTGTGAAATAAAATGGGAAAAACATTTGATCTTTCATCAAATGGACAAAAGTTTATATGTGGATCCAGTTTAAAATTGGCCTCGATTTTTAAGATAGAAAATCTCACTCGTTTCTCAAAAGCAGTCATCAGGGTTCACATAGATTTCCAGGAATCAAATTCTAGGAGTTTTCCAAGAGTAAATTTAAAAATTTCTAGGAAGGATCAATATTCACGCAAACTATTTTTTTATTTTAAAATTGTTCTTAATCAAATATGCATATAATCATGCATACGAAGCATTTTTAATCATATTTGTAAATAATTAATAAATAATTGCAAAAATTAATATTTTTTATTTAAGTTAGAATTATATTTAATGATTACTTAAAAGATTTCAATGAATGTACTAGCTATAACAGAAATTTTTATATAATAATCAATATTCTTTATATTACTAGATTTTATATTACATAAAATATTGAGTAATTTCAGAATTTTAAACATATTAAATAGATTCCTATCTATTAATTTACTGAGTATAACAACTTCTTTCCAAATATAAATATAATTACTCGAAACAAATACAACTGTTAGATAAAGTTTCTAGGATGACTTTTTCCCAAATATAATTTAATAAAAATAATTCTAAATTTTTCTTCTGATTACTTTAAAATACTATCTCTCTTTCTCTCTCACACACACACAGAATCAAATATATATATATATATATATATATATATATATATATATATATATATATATATATATATATATATATATATATATATATACACACACACACACACACACATACATACAGGGTGATTCTAAATTGCTTTTACAAATTAAGAGGGATTACAGTACCCTTCTAGATAAGGCAATAATTACATAACATAGGATCGCATTCCAATCTCAGAGGCAGATATAATGAATTACCCCCTGCAAAATTTCAATTCAAATTTAGCAAGAGTTCCTATGAAGACATAAATTTATCTTATTTTAATTGCATTGTGCAATAATCTAGAGGAAGAGTCCTGATCGTGAGGCATGTTCTACCCCATATCATGATATCAGGTGTACCATAAAAGTAAATCAAATGCCCCACTTGTAATATTGTATTTTTACTCTGACAATGACAAATACTTTATGGATTGCAATGCAATTATATAACATGCTAGAAATAATTAAAATTTATTTGCTGAGTATTAATGACTTACAATACCTTTCCTGGCAACTGCAGAGCCTGCATTTTACCTTATTGGAAATGTGAGGGACATAGTGAAGATGCATATCACAGTACCCTTCTTCATCTAATATACAAGATTTTAAAAGTTGCATAGGTAAAGAATTTTTTTTGGGGGGGGTATAAATAGACTCCAGAAGCATATGGACTAAATACTCCAACAAATTAGAGCTGATATCTATGCAAAAGATTAAAAGTTGTCCAATAAATATTGATATTAGGTTTTTTAATTCATTATCCAGTGAACTTTATCAACCAATAACAGTTCATTATGAATACATTTGATACTACTGCTGCTCAAGTGTGTCAACATGGTGCCACTTCATATGCCAGACAACAATTGACTATGATAAGTTATTCTTTATTTTTAGTGTGGCAATGGAGATACAAAGAAATTTTGAGGCATGTTAGTGAAATATTATCTTTTCATACATGGTTTTAAATTTTTGTGTTTCAATTATTTTATGTGAATTTTAAAAAATGGCAGACAGTACATTCAATTTTTTTGAGGATGGATATATAAATTTTAGTGGCAGCAAATGTGTTTATAAATAGAACTTAAAACATTTATTTGAACTATATCATATAACCTGACAGTCCAATGATTACACTTTACTACACATTTTCTTTCTTTTTGTAAAATAATGACATAAACACTGGTAAACATAATATTAATTTTATTCCTTTAATTTATTAGAGAATGCGAGGAAAAAAATAATTAAAAATAAAACTGCTATATTGTAACAGTAAAAATTAATACAAGTATCAACAAAATATATCACTAGAGCATACCCTGCTTTCTCCAGTTATTGGACATTTCATTCCTTGAACTAATGGAATAACTGGTCTTAGAGTTATTGAATCAGGAGCAGCACACGAAATTCTACAAATAATTAAAATTATTTAATAACTTTATACATAAAAACGATTTGTAGTAAAATATAATATATTCATAAATCAAGTTCTAGAAAGTTAAAAATCACTCTTATAAAAAACTAAATTAAAGCATTTTTCCCCAGTAACTTTTATTCCTTAAATAAATTTGTTGCATTATTTAACAGATTTAGAGATGCCAATCTCTGAGCATCCCGATCAGTACTAATCGGATATTTTCAGTACTTTCAGTAACCTTTTCAAAAAATTTCAGTAACACGTGGTTTACATTAAGAATACATTTATGTGCATAAAATTAATACTTTTAAAGTAACCCATGTTAAAAAATAAAAGTAAAATGATCATCTTATCATAATAAATATAAAAAGAAATAATAATTAAGAAAGTAAACCATTCTTTTAAATTTAAATGCCTTACCTCAAATATCCTTACAGTACATATTTTTATATAATTACAGGAAAAAGAAAACACTGATATTGAAAAGAAAAATTCTTTATTTAAAACTAACATAGCATACTGATCTGTTAACTGATAATAAATAAATAAATAAATGACATGATAAATAGAAATAAATGACAATCAATCACAAATTTTGTGTTATAGCTTTCTTAGCCATACTGATTTCTGTTTGAGAAAATTCTCTCTGATAACACAATTTTGAGTCTGAAATATTTTTTATTTTCTCAATTAAGAGCGAATTTAAACACTCTGTACTGAGATTTGGCATAAATTCAGTCACATTTTTTTTATCATACTGAAGATTCTTTCAGTTCCAGCATTGCTATGAGGAACAGTTAAAATGCTACTCATCAGTTTGCTTAAAATTTCATACTTCTGTTTTCCATTAAAGAAATTTTGTGCCAAACTTCATCCATTCTTTCACCATTTCCAACTGTAAAAGCTTCATTTTGATAGAGGAAAAATTCAGCTTTTAATTTGTCCAGTTCTGCCACACTAAATTTCTGCAAGGATGATAAATATTGAATAGATTGAAATTTAACATCTTTTCATAATTTAACATCAGCTGCCTGAACGTGTTCTAAAAATTCATCACTTGGAGGAAACTTTTTAATAATATACGAATATGCAGTAGAATAAAAGTGCCTCACTGATTCTTAAAAGAAAAAGTCTCAGTTTCACTTAAATTTAGTGATTCCAAAAATACTCTGGTTTTACCACCGATCGCTAAATCACAATCCTCCTCTTGATTTTTCTTTTTCCCCCACTTCAAATCCATTAAATTACTGATATCACTAATAGTGGATGGTTTTATAAATCTAGATCTTGTTGTCACTGTTCATTTAATGAAGTAAATGTCGGAAGAACAGATGACAAAAATAAACAATAAAGTTTTGATAATGGATTTGTAAATGAGCTTTGTATAAACTGTAATTGAGAATCACTTTCAGGTTGACTTGAAAAGAAATGTTGTAGTGCTTCCCACTGATCAAGTATTCTATCTATACTCTGCTGAAGGGAAGGCCAACGAGTAATAACATACTTGTGAGTATTTTGTGAGGCTTTATGTTTATTAGCTTTATGTTGCACAAAGCTTGACTTTGTTGAAATGCAAATTTCCTTTTAGAACTTTTCTCTAAAAAGAGTATTTGAATAATAAACTGCTCAAAATTGAACTGAAGTTTAGATGCAACATGCTTTGCTGATAAATGAATTAAATAACAGCGGCATCTCATCAAAATTAATGATGGCTGGACTTCTCTTATATATGATGCTACACCTTTTATATTACCTGTCATGGTGTACGCATTATCACAGGAAAATGATATGCAATTATTCCAACTCACATTTTTTTTACGAAATGTTTTTTTGATTACAGTAAAAATGCCTTTACCTGTATTGTCGTTCATCGTAATATGTAATCACAATAGGATAAAATTCTTTACTGTTAAAATCATTGCTTCCGTCGGTCGCTAATGAAAAATATTTTTTCTCGAATAGCTGTCAATATTTCTCTGCTAGTATTCTGTGCTAGAGTGTGTATCAAGGTTGTTGCTTTTGTTCTTGCACAAAAATTTTTTCCGCAATTTTAGAATCGGGAAACATTGTTTGGAATAATTGTTTTGCATGATCTGCTGTCGATATAGGTAAATTATGTTCAATAAGAAATGATACAAAGAGAAGTGCAGCTTTCGTTGTATCATCTGATGCATTACTTGTAGAGAAGAATTTATCTAAACTCAAACACCTGATTTTATTCTTTATCTATATGTTTCTTAGAATCGCAATGGCGACGGCAATCATCTTGTCCACCAAATATTGCAGAATGCCGAGTATTCTGAAACATTAGAACGAGTCAGACATGGCCATTCTTTGGCAAAACTTTCACGAAAACGTTTTTTTTCTTCGGGCTTACGCACTTGTAAAGGGTTCAATAACGCATTCCATTTTATTCTCTTCTCAAGACAAATAAATCATACATATTTATATATATATATTTAATTCAAGAATAAAACCATGTATATACTGCGAACAATAATAGTGTTTTTGCTGCTGTTGCCAGACGAAGCATAATAAATTTTCTTAAATTATGAAACAAGAATCTAAAGTATGAAGTTCTGGCTGTTGACTATCTGACGTCAGCGCAATCTGCAATCGATAAGCTGAACCTCTGCCTCTGTAAGCAGCAGAGTAAGTTCGGAGGCAGTGGCTGAATACGCTCTTTCCCCACACATGCGCATAATGACTAAAAGACTTATACAAAGGAAACTACGAGTAAGTTCATTTTTAGTCGATGATCACCTGTACGTGCGCTCTTAGCAGTTCTACTTTTTAATATATCAGGCATATTTTTCTTAATCCAATTTCAACACTAAATTAGTAATTTATATGTAACCTTCACAAATTTTAATCGCTATAATACAATAATAATAATATAATCGTACATGACAAAAAAGATTAGAGATCGAGAGAGAAATCTATTTTCTGTAATTTCATTAAGATCATCGTAACTCTGTAACGAAAAGTGGAAATCCGCACTAAATACGGAAAAATCGTAACAAAAGGCATCTCTGCAGATTTTATAGAGCAACCTTAAACGGTTTGATTAATTAAAGGTTGTTTCCTAGTTACTTTAAATAATTTTTTCTTTTAAAAATGAAAGAGTATTTTAATATAGTCACTAAAAAAGTTTAGACTTTCAAAATATTACAATTTATTATTTAATTAAAAAGAGAAAACAATTAACTATAAATTTCTAATAATACTTATAAATTAGAAAAGAAATTAAAATTTGAAATAAAGAATTAAAACAACATCAGCATTGCAAAATGTAAATATTTCTAATCTTTGTTTAAATTGTTTTCACTATGTTGGAAATATTTTCACCAGTTATATGAAGGTCAGTATTTAAGGCTTAAAATTTGAGATGAAACAACTACTTTCAGAAAGAAGAACTACTTTTTAATAAATCAAAATTGAAACTATTGCATGATCATCTGCATTTGATTCATCAAAAATTATGAAATTCAATTTACTGTCACTTTTTTGAAAACTAAAAATGCAAACAATTATGAAGTAAAAACACTTTAAAAAAATTATGATCTTTTTTACTGTTTTTGAGATAGAAATAGTAACAATAAAATGAAATCTGCACTTAGTAATGAAGAACCATTCACAGCAACTATTTAAAAATTTAAGGAATCATCAGTGACAATGTCAAGGAGAGTCAACCAAGTGGATGATATTATATTAAGGATATTATTATTGTTCAATTTGCAAGGAATTATAATCTAAACAATGCCTATTCTGTGAAATTAGTTGTTTTCAGAGTTGAGAAATAACACCGTAAAGTCTCAGAAGGATTGGCGGCAAAACATAAGTCATCATTCTCGAAATATAAAGTCAATAGGAGCCAACTTACCATAGGCTTACTTCAAATACGTTCTGGAAATTTCCAGAGTTTATAATGAGGGGGTATAAATATAGGCCTCAAGTAAGCAATGAGTTAGTTGAAAATGAAGCAAAGAATCAGCTAATGCTTGAATTATCAGCTCTAATATCTGATGTGTTGAGTTTCTGTATTATAGAAACTGTATAGGTTTTTTAGCCTGTGTAAAAGCTACAAGTATTTGTAGTCATTGACTGACAACTGTCAATACAGTATTTGCTACAGTGAACCACAACTTCTTTTATTGAAATGTTTTATAACATAAGTTTTGAGATCACTAATATATTTGATATTACATAGAGAATGCATAATTGTACGTCAGTAATTTAAAATTCACCTGATTGACCTTTCCTTCTAAGACACATTTGTAGCAAGAAAGTGTCAAGTATGTGGTGATAAAAGATTTTATTATTAAACAATCTTATAAATTATTTATAATAAACATCCCAAAATTCTTAATTAGTGGACCCAAATTAACTAATTTTCATTAGCAAACGCATAAGTTTAAAAATATTAAAATAAAATTTTTGTAAATGTGATTGCTTTTGCTGTATAGATACAGCATTTAAAGTAATTCTATTCTATACTTAATTAAATCTGATTTTCTACATAATTATTTTTTTCAATTTAAAGATACTGTACTTCATTTCAAAAAAATTAATTAATTAAAATAAAAAAATATGAATTAGCTAGACATTTAATCTGACACTATGTAAGGTGCAACTTACTATATAAGCTTATTAGGGGAAATCTAAGGGATGATGAGATATTTGAACATATCACCAGAGGAAAACTCAGAAAATTATCAACTTGAATATTTATGACTATAAAGTTTGGATTATAATATGAACATTTGAATGCAAAATGTAATGTCTTCCAAGGCACAAAAAGTCTTTAAAGTCAACAAAAATTTGATTATTTATACAAGAAAGACAAATGAAACCATATTTCATTTTTTTTCAAATACACAAGTATATTGAAATTAATTTTGAAAGTTTCAAAAAAAATGTAATGAAGTCAAAAAATGCTAAATATTTCAATAAAGATAAAAAGAAATAAAGAAAATCTTACTTTATTTGAGCTTCATTAACTTCTGGATTACGATTAGTCTCACAAGGAAGATTACCAACTCTTAATTTATACATCTGCAAAGCAAAAACATTATGGCTACAAATATAAAAATAAATGCATTTATTGAAGTTATTATACCTACTGCATTTTACTTAAGATATATTTATTCTGGCATAATAATAATAAAAAGCTAATTTAATGGAAATATAAATTGTAAAACAACTAGAGTTTTAAGCAACAAAATAAAAATAGCTATAAGTAAAAATAAAATTTAATAACTTTACAATTATCACTTGAATTATTATAAATCTCTTAATATTAATGTTTAATTACTTATATAAACTCAAGACCTAATATTGGCATGATAAAATCCACCCAATCAATAAAATATTAGTCACACATCAAAATGTCTTAGTTCATAAATTAATGCAAACTGCAAGAACTACTTAGAGGAAAGTTAATGCAAATCATTGTGCTTGATTGTGTTTCTATCTTTTCAGCTTTATCAAAGCGTGTAGCTTAGATATGTATCAGCACAAAATAAATGATAATCACTTATAGAACAGAAAAGATATAAATGAGCTTTCATTTTTTGGTAATAATTTCATTCAAAGTTATACAAGAAATAAACAATTTTAAATAGTTCTACAAAAAAGATATATTAACCATGTGCTGACGAACAAACAAAAAAAAATATTTTTGTTCGTAAGCACATGGTTAGTATATTTAATGGAAAAAATTTTGCATATGCTTAGAGGCTATAAGCACAGTTCCAATTTTGAAAAGAAGTTAAGTAGTTATTACTGAATATTAACAAAGTTAATAAAAGCTACCTCAGCATTCTTCCCTAATAATTGAATTTGCTATATTTCATGTGGCTTGCATTGTCATTTTGAAATGCCCATATTATTTCTTAACATTACAAAACAGAATTGATTGGTTTTGCTTGTCTGTCACTCAAAGGTCATTTTTTTGCACATGAGGGCTAATTAGACTGGGACCTACGGTTTAAAGTGGATTCCGAACCACTACAAACATCCATGCCCAAGGTAGGATTCGAACCCACGAACTGTTGAAGCGAAGGCAAGAGCGCTAACCATTTGGCTGCCAGCTCGGCCAAAATAGAATTGAAGCTCAGTATACAACAATATTGTGTTCTAACAGTAGGAACAAGTTCTTTGGAATGGAAGTTACTGGTTTTCCAAAGAGAAATGGTAGCATTTAACAAAACATCTGCCTGAATGGCTGCTTATGAGCTTTCATGCTTTTTTCTCTGTGACACAAGACTACAATCCATTTACTGTGGAAAGTTTCCTCAGAAGGTGAAATCACCTTCAAATATTTCATGTGGCATCACAAATAAACATTTTTCAATAACTCTCTTATTTATAGCCTCATTACCAATTTCAACTTAGATAAAAAGGGAAGAAACCAGTTAATTTTCTGAGATGGAATTAAATCATTTTTGAATAGTATGCTTAAAAAATAAGAACTGCATGAAAATCATTTTGCCTTGACTCACCATTGTTTAAGACTTATAATGTATGCTTATGTGATTATATATTAATGTCCTATCAGCAGAATTACATTTATTTTTTAAAATTTACCTTTGTTATATTTTTCTTAGTGTAGCTCAAATAATTCTAAAATACTAAACTAAATCTCACTCTAATGTTGAGTTAATTAAAATATTTATGAAAATTATAACAAGATTCTTTGACTTGAAAAATAAAATAAAACTGGCATGCACTTTTTACAGAACTTTTGGACACCTATCACCACATTAAAATGTTAAAAATAATGAAAATCGAACAGTAATTCATACTTTGAAATACATAAAGAATATTAATTAATCATAACTTTACATACTAGATTTTTATTTGCGTAGCATTTGAAATTTTCAATTTTATCAGAAAAATCTGCGAGAAAGTTTCTTAAAGTATTTCAAAAACATGAAGTGCAAGAAACATTTTGATGTGTATTTTAACTAGAAAAATTATTTCACTCTTATTAATCTAATTAAAAAGGTCTCAATGTTATTTCAAGTAGTGAAAACCTGAATTAAAAATAATAAGTAACCACTACATAATTACAATTTTATATGCCACAAAACATACACTTACTTAAGGAAGTATCTTATTTTATCTTATTTTTTTTTACCAATTAATCACTCATACATTAATTCTAAAAACCACTTCAGGCAGCCTTAAATAAAATGCACACTTTTCAACCAATATGCACCACTTAACTTTTCAATGAAAATGTTCAAGGTAGGAAGCTATTTATACTATACATAATTTATGTATAAAATATTTTAGTAGTTTTTCAGGGAGTATCGTTTTATTGAAACACCAAAGTAAATTCATTATAATTTAAACATTACTTAATGGTAATTAGAAAACAATAAATTAAGAATTATAAAAGAAGAATGATAAATTTAAATGGAAGCTGTGTAAAAAAAACCAACTTACTTTTTCACCATAATCTTTACAATGAGCATGAACTTTGTGAATATCTGAAATGATACTTTGTTATTATAGCATTTAAGAACTACAATAAACTGTTTAGTAAAAAGTATATGGAGAAAAGTGCATAGAAAATTATTAGTTTTCCAAAAAGCACTTGAAAACTTCCTTTTTATGCAATGTAACTTCATCTTTATACAATGATTTTTTTAATACTAAAAAATGTCAAATTATATTAAAGTGTCACCTTTAATTTGAATAAATGAAATTTAAAACTAAAATTGTCAATCTCATACTTAAAAAATTATTAACAAGCATTTATTCAATATAACTTGTTATTTTCAATGATTAAGATAATGAAACTGTATTTTCAAGATCATTAATTTGTGCTTCACAAACAAAAGTTCATCTAATTAAAAAAAATCTCAAAAAGGGTTTCATAATTTTCAGGAATTTTCTACCTTAACTTTATATTTTAGCTTAATCTATTAATATATATCAGGGGTGCACAACCTTTTCAGAATGAGAGGCCAAAATATGAAAAAAAGATCAAGTCGAGGGCCAAAGCAGCACGTAAATGTTAAAACATGTTATAAACGTAAAAACACTTTTTGTGGCAATACGCATGTGAATTACAATTATTAATTTACTTATTTTACTCATGCAAACATTATACAATGAAGGAATAAAACACAAACATTATAGATATGCTTAAAATACTTTATTTCTAGAAAAAAAACTTGAAATTGAATAACAGGAGAAAACTTTTTGGTATTTATACAAAAAACACAATTTAAATTTTGAAAAAAGTTAGTAAAATTTAATGTGATGGCTGTGACTGAATATTTGAAGTTATTGATATTATGTTGGGCTTAAGATTCATTGTGGCAATACGTAAAACAGAAGAAAGGCTCTCATCCGCTATTCTATTTCTTATTTTTGATTTGTTTAAATTCATTAAAGAAAATGTTTGCTCACAAATGTAAGTAAGTTGCACACGCAGCTGCATTTTGAACTCCTATACGAACATTTATACTCTCGGGTAGCCACAAAGAGAACAAACTGAAAATCCGCGTTATAAAAAAATGAACTTAATGAACAGATGTAAAATATTTATTCTGATGTAGAATTGTTTTCCTATCAGATTTTTTCTTTTGTTTATTTGAAAGAGTCTCATTTCTTTTTAAATTAGTCTTATTTTATTAACATTCGCGGGCCAACTTTAAAGGCGACACGGGCCAATTTTCACCCGCGGGCCATAGGTTGTGCATCCCTGATATATATATATATATAATCTTAATATCTTTTAATATTTAGCAAAACTGGTTAAGCTTTATTTTAATAAAGAAGCATGTAGGAAGCCAGAATGAGGTATTTTTATTTATTTATTTTTCAATTGTATGTGATTCCTGAAGAACAAACTATTATGTTAGAAAATATACACTATTTTTTACATTTTATAGTGACATCAAAAATTTAAAAAAATACCAAATGCATATAAGATTAATTATATTAAAATAAGAAAGTAAATGATATTTGATATTAAGTACTTTACCCGATAAATCAGAATCATTCTTTAACACATATACATCAGCAAAATCATATTCAGTTGATACTAGAAAAGAAGTATTTCATAGTTAAAAATTTCTAAACATCTCATTTAGAATTTTTTTAAATAATTGTAGCTTCCAACTATACAAATGTATTGCACATATCAATATTCATAACTGATTTTTAAAAAATTGTAAGCAAATTCCAGTAAAAATGAGATTAATAAAAGAGAGGTAAATAAATGTATTTATTAGCATGCAATATCAGGGATTGTACAGATTTCCAAGAATCAAATTCCAGGAGTTCTAAGGAGATTTTTAGGAATTAAATAAAAAATTTCCAGGAGGCAGACATTCATGTTACAGTATTTTCCTGTATATAAACTGTGGATCATGTGTTAAAAAAGTTTCAAATTCCATTACACGCATTATACATCACAGCAGATAATCTGATAAAAAAAGGAATTTATGTTTAACAAAGTAAATAACAGATGGTTCCATGACTTGGCTAACTTATTTCATCTATAATCAACTTTGTTCAATTGTGTTCTAGAATGAATTTGGTTCCTAGCGAAAATAGTACAGGTGTTATTGACTATCGTCGTTTTATATTTTGTCTCGACCTGAGTTGTTCCTTTTAGCCATGTTAAGCATTTCTTAAAATTTATATTACATTACATATTTAATTAAAAAAATATTCTTGTGCGGTCAATCACCACTTGTTCAGAAATATCCAAAAGCAGAAATAATTTCAGAGACTACATACTAATATGTAAAAAATAAAACCTGAATTTATGTTAAACTCGTTTCCAGTCACCGAGGTGAAAGTTTGGTTTTTCTTTTTCTGCTTTCAGCAAAACTTGAGTTTTGTTGGTTTTTTAAAAAGTCTGAGATTTTAGCCACTAAGTGGTTGTTTCACAGAAATATTTACCTTCCAGGCATTGAATTTGGATAATTAACTAATTATTGAAAGTGGATGGTTCTTAACCAGTATATTAAAGGTTGTGAATCAAGGTGGATGATTGTAGAACATCAACAAGAATTAATTCTGGCTAGGACTTGTACCAAATAGCTTTGCTAAGCACATGCTTGCTTAGTATTAAATTTTCATGCTTGTAAATACTTATCGTCATCTGTCAGATAGTATAGATGCAGTTATGTTTAAGTGTTTATTAAAATGTAGTAAATCTCTAATATTGTTAAAGATACAAGTTCTTTTTAATCACTCATATTGAGCCACCAAATCTCAAAGATGTCTAAAATATTTAAGACTTCATACTGTGTCACACTTTATGCTTTCCTGCTAATGTTGGAACGTAAAGATGTGAAATAACCAACAATTTCAATCTGAAAATTTTCAAGTTCATATATCATCATGTTGAAGCAAAAACTTTTAAGTCAGAAAGTTTTAGTTTTAGCAGATTTTAAACTAAAAGCTATGGAGAAGGTAAATAATTTTAAAAAAAAGAACTGATAACAAACGTGTTAAAATCAAATTCATTTCAAGCTCATGAACTTTTGCAGAGACAACAACTTACAGGTAGTCCTAGGACTTGACTGAAATGCTCACCATGTTGTCTGGGGAAGTACAGACACAAATAAAAGAGGTGAGTGCCTTTTAGAAATCATTCTAAACTATGGGTTAGATATTCAAAATGAGGGCAACGAATCAACTTTCATTACTTCCAATTAATCTGAAGTAATCAACATTGCTATAGCGACAACGCTAATTAGCAAAAATATCAAAAATTGGAAAGTAGATGGCAGAACTTCTGGCTCAGACCATCAAAACATCAATTTTGAAATTCACTCTAATGTGTGTCTGGATCGCATGTTCAGAGACCCAGTTAGGTCGAACTGGAAGAAATTTCAGGAGGATTTGACTGGGTTGGTTGAGCTCGAGAACAGGCCTATTAGAGACAACTACGATCTAGAAGTTACAGCAGACCTTTTGCACAGTAGTATTCTAGATTCTTATCATAACAATTGCCCTATTCGCACTAGGAGAGCTAAACTCCAATGTCCTTGGTGGGATGACTCCCTAGCAGCCAAAAGGGCAAAAGTTAAGAAACTTTTTAATAAAGCCAAAAAAAAAAAAAATGGTGAATGGGAGAACTATAAAACAGCCCTCACTAATTACAACAAACTTGTTAGGAAAAGCAAAATTAACTCCTGGAGGAAGTTCTGTGAAGAGATTAATTCTATTTCTGAAGGAGCTAGACTCCAAAAACTCTTCAAAAGGGATTAACCTATTTTGGTTGGCACCTTAAAGGACGAGGAGGGTAATTTTGCTGCTTCCGGGAAACAGGTTATGAAAATTATGACCAAAACCTACTTCCCAGGAGCTAGAGATATTTATAGCAACGAAGGGGAGCACTGCATTGGTTCTTTACAAAGAGTCATAGCGATCAATGGACCATCGCTAAAAATATTGTTAACTATAATATCGTAAAATGGGCTATCTCTGCCTTTAAACCTCTAAAAAGACCAGGGCCTGGTGGAATTATACCCATCATGATCCAGAAGGCAGAGGAGGTTATTATACCAGTGCTAACTAGAATTTACAGAGCTAGCTTAGCACTGGGTTACATACCAAAGATATGGCAGAAGACTAGGATTGTTTTCATTCCTAAACCTGGCAACATCTATCACCAGGCCAAGTCTTACAGACCTATCAGTCTTTCTTCATTCTTTTTTAAAATTATAAAGAAAATCATTGATCGGCATATAAGAGATTACTTGGGTAGTAACAGTCCCTTGCATGTTCTTCAATTTGTCTATCAACCCAGCAAATCTACTGAAACTGCTTTACATCAGCTAGTTTCTAAGATTGAAACCACTCTAGATCAAAAAGAAGTTGCCTTGGTAACTTTCCTCGACATCCAAGATGCCTTTGATAATACTTCTCATACATCCATCATCAACGCACTTAGAGGGGCAGGGATAAATCAGACTTTGTGTACTTGGATTGAGGCCTTGATTTCGGATAGATGTACAAAAATGAAAATCTTCGGTGAATCATTCGAAAAAAATACTACTAGAGGTTGTCCTCAAGGAGGTGTTCTATCACCATTACTTTGGAACCTAGTTGTAAATAGCCTTATAAAATATCTAAATAATAACGGCTATTATACGCAAGGATATGCTGATGATATTGTCATCCTTATCCTTGGCAAAGATTTCAACATAACTTGTCATCTCATGCAGGATGCTCTAAGTTGTGTAGGTCAAAGGTGCATGATAGGGATTTGATGGTTAATCCTCAAAATACCTACCTTGTACCTTTAACATGCAAAAAGAAACGGAAAGGTTTTCTAAGACCAAGACTTTTTGATGTTGAAATCAATGTGTCTTCAGAGGTGAAGTATCTGGGCATTTATTTAGACCAGAAACTCACCTGGAATAAGCAGTGATGATAAAATTAACCGAGCAAAGAAAATCATTATGGTTTGCAGGCGAATGCTTGGTAAAAACTGGAGTCTACATCCAAAACTGATGTTGTGGATGTACACAGCTATTGTCAGGCCCATTCTCACACATACCTGTGTGATCTGGTGGTGTAAGGTGGAACAGAAGACTATGACTGACAGACTAGGAGGTCTACAAAGACTGACCTGTCTCTGCATCACAGGAGCAATGTCCACTGCCCCAACCAGAGCATTGGAAGTTATGTTGGATCTGACTCCCTTAGACACCTTCATCTGCAGCACTGCCAGAATGACTGCATACAGAATGAAGCTACAAAACCAATGGTACGACCAACCTGTTGCCAAAGGGTACAGGGGTATTACTGGGAAAATTCAAGATCCTACTTTCCTGATGCCCTCGGACATCATGGAAAAGTCATACATGTTTGAAAGGACATTTGAAATAGTTTTTCCAACTGTAGACGAATGTAACAATAATATGTTTGAAACTAAAACAGGAGATCTAATCTGGTACACAGATGGATCACTGAGAAACAGCCTCTCAGGATTGGGAGTATGTGGCGTGTCACCAAGAACCAGCCTATCTGTAATGCTTGGGCGATACGCTACGGTCTTCCAGGCAGAAGTTTTGGCCATTATCCACTGCCTGCAACTAAATATGACGAAGAGCTACCCTGGTAAGCAGATTTTCATTTTTAGTGACGGTCAAGCCACTTTAAAAGCGCTTAATTCTTTCAAAATCAAATCTAAAATGATTTTGGAATGTAGAAACCATCTTACAGAACTAACAACTAGAAACAAGGTGATCCTTGTATGGGTGCCAGGGCACAAAGTTATCGAAGGTAATGAAAAGGCTGATGAACTTGCTAAACAAGGATCATCTTTTGCTCCCATCGGTGCAGAACCTTTTTGTGGGTTCAATTTGAAGACCGCAAAAACCAATGTTCTTAGATGGGAAAAAAGGAAGATGTATGAAGCTTGGCTCAACACTCATGGTCAAACCCACGCTAAAAGTTTGGTTCTGTGGATCATCAGCGAGGATTGCCTCTGAAATTCTAAGATGCTCTAGGCAGAAGAAATGTTTAATTGTAGGCTTCATAACTGGACACTACTATTTCAGAAAACACCTTCATAAAATGGGATTGTTTCAGCAAGACCCTATCTGCCGGAAATGTCATATGCAAGAGGAAACAGCCAAGCATATCTTTTATGAATGTGAGGCTCTTGCCCTCCCTAGATTAACTTCTTTAGGCATCATTCATACTAGTTTGTTTGTTTGTCGCTCAACGGTCATTTTTTGCACACGAGGGCTAATTAGACCGGGACTTACGGTTTAAAGTGGATTCCGAACCACTACAAACATCCATGCTCAAGGTGGGATTCGAAGCCACGAACTGTTGAACCGAAGGCAAGAGGGCTAACCATTCGGCTGCTAGCTCGGCTCATCCATACTAGAAAGTTACACCTAGACTCCATTAAAGGGTTATCGGACTTTATTAATAAAGTGGGTGACCCGAGCAACTGGAACTAGGAAACATTAGGTTTGGAGTTAATAGTACAAAATGCTGATAAAAGCAGAAGTGCCCAATATAATACAAACCCAACTCTAAGAAGAAGCTCCCCAGAATTATTGTTTTTGATTGGATCGAGCCTCCATCTCTGTTTATTGAACTTTGCAATGAAGTGGATTCCAATAGATTTTTTACTAATGTTTTTTCTGTGCAATTTATTATATTTTTAATCCCACTATTTTTTTCATTTTATGTGACACTCACATTATCAGCAATATATATTTTCAACTTTTTGCATCGGATTATGCAATAGGTTTTCTCCTTTACTCGGAAAAAAGGTCTTGTGGATAATATGCCACTGCAAATTATATACAGGAAAATATAGAATTTTTTTATTTTTAATATTGTTTTTAACCAGATATATATATATATATATATATATATATATATATATATATATATATATATATATATATATATATATATATATATAATTATGTATGTGCAATTATATTTGTAAATAATACAAATATTATTACAAGAATTAATGAGATTTTTTATTTAAGTTATTATATTTAATAATTACTTTAAAAGCCTTTAATGAATGTACAGCTATAATAGAAAATTTTTTTATTTAAATACTCAATATTACTTATACTAGATTTACAACGTAAAAAATAATGAGTAATTTTAGAGTTTTTAAACATCTTAACTAGATTCCTATCTATTAATTTGTTGAGTATTTCAAGATGTTTATAACAACCTT
This sequence comes from Latrodectus hesperus, assembly GCA_037975125.1. Classification (NCBI taxonomy): domain Eukaryota; kingdom Metazoa; phylum Arthropoda; class Arachnida; order Araneae; family Theridiidae; genus Latrodectus; species Latrodectus hesperus. The sequence continues at coordinate 79,363,064 of CM075853.1, forward strand.
TTTTCAAATATAAATGTAATTACTTGAAACAAATACAACTATTTCCAGGACGATTTTTTTCTCAATTATTACTTAAAGCAATTCTATACTTTTCTTCTATTTAATTTCAAACTCTTTTAAAACTATACAATTTTACATCCATATTCTATGCATTTCTAGTTTTTTAAGCATTCAATAGATTTTCACATTTTTTTATTTTTCATATATATATAAATACAGGAAATATATACAAATATTATTTTACGGCTTTTCCAGAGTCCACTGATCATTGAAAAGATATTTTTCACCAGGCATATTAAATAATTTACTTCAATGCTAAACACTTTTCAATTCACAGTAATTATATGCTTTTTTCACCAAGGAAGATAAGTACATTTTAATTTAAAAATTTTATATCTAAATACTAATATTTAGTAAATTTTTTACAAGATAAAAAAACAAAGATAAATAGGAAAAAAAAATCAGTTAAACTCACCCACAACTGATTGTTCTGATTTCATTGAAACATTTAAAATTTTAAAACAAAAAATTTAGAAAAATTATAATATTTTCTAACAAAAATAAATGCTCAAGTTGAGTAAAAGTTTCAAGAGTAATTCACAATTTTAATGGAGTCAAGTCAAAATCCCAGGAGTTTTAAGCAGTTGTATGAATTCTGAATATTCAAAACTTTTAGTACATAGTACAAATTACCTATTTATAATGCAAATAAAATATTTACTTTTAATCAACACATATCTATTTTTATAAAAACAATTTAAAAAATATGAGAAAATTAAATTTGTTATCAACTTAAATAAAAATGTGTTAATTACTCACTGTCTACAAAATGTGAAAAACATCTTGGCCACGGTCTAGGCCCACCTTCAAATAATATATTTAGAGATGAACCAACCGCAATTACAGCCTCATTGCCAGGATGAAGAGCCTAAGAATTTTCAAAATTCCAATATTTATGTGATAACACAGAAGCTCCTTTATTTTTAACATAATGTTTTACATGGAAACATGTAACAGCATAATCATATGAAACAAGTCAATCTAACTTTTTTCATGTGTGAAAAATTTACAAAGATCAATCAAAATTAATAAATATATAGATATAACAAATATGGATGTTTTTTTAAGACTGAAAAATAGCTATTATATAAAAACCATATAAAGTTTCAGAATACTATATGTAATAAATTTGTTCTTATTTAAAACTTTTTATAAAAAAAGAAAAATATGACTTTTGTCACTTTTTTGCATATTTTCACATATAAAGATTTTACATTAAATTTAAAAGCATACAAAACAAGCACATAAATGTTCTTAAAAACAAACCCAAAATCCCTTTTCTAAACTGGCAAATATCTGAATACAGGAAATTTATGGATAAACTTATTTGTAGAAACAGAATCAAGCTTACATATAATAATTTTTTTTTAATTATTATTTTTTTTTATTTCAGAAGTTTTTTAAAACAGCAAATTTTTTTATGTCATGAGAAGTAAGGAATGCATGAAGTAACTTTCATTTTTTAGATGTAAAAAGAAAACTTGCTTGCATTAGTAAAAACTTCAAGTAAAAGGGTTGCTGTATCAACAAGAATTAATTATAATATGCTTTCACAATTATGCTACTTATTTTGCCCATAAAGATCACTGAATTTTTTCCTTTTCAGGTCACATTTAAAGAATAAAATTTTTATTTTCCAATTTTTTAAATTAATTAAATAATTGTCCAAGCAATAAATATATTTGCCTCATTAACCAAGTTATAATAAGAAAAATAAGTAGCAATATTATAGCAATTGAAGCCATCATTTTTTAGTTGTTAGATAAATTTAAAAAAAGAACTGTTTTCCATTAAAGTACCTATAGTTATAAAGATGATATTTTTGATAAATAGCTTCATTCTCTAAGTTAAAATATTCTTCTGCTTTGAAATACATAATGTAAACAATGTATTTTTAAAACTTATTTGATTAGAGCTTTGTGTTAACAATAAATAAGCAAGTTCTGACAGTGAAAAATGAATTTCAAATTATTTAATTACTGTCTAACTAAACACTAGAATTGCACCATCAAATTAATTGCTATTATTAAATATTAATAATCAGATAATATTAATCTATCTTACTAGAAAATTCCTTTTACATTAATTTGTAAGACATTATAATGAATTTATGTAGTACAATTAGCAAATGAAACAATCACAAAAAACTTTGTAATATATATATATATATATATATATATATATATATATATATATATATATATATATATACTGTAGTTCCTGAAGAAAAAACACACAGTGCTTATACACACACATTAAACAATAATTTGCAAAATTGATATTAAATGTATGACAAATGTACTCAATAATATCAAGAATGTTGAAATTGTATTTTCAGGCAAAGAGATTGTAAAGAAAATACACGACAACTTAGTACATGTGGATTATTTATATTGTAATTCAGTTTAGAACTTTTAGTTAGGGTTTTACTTACTGTTAATCTTTTAAAACAAGAAACAATTACAGCCTTTTTTAATGAAACATCTTCTCTTTCATATCTCACACGTATTCGATTAAAACCTTTAGCAACGCAAGATAAATATATATTTCTGCATGCTGTTGACTTGACAGGCAAATTCATATCTACAATTATGAAATATCAAATCAGTTTTACTAACAACTGTTTCATGAATAATTCACATATTTTTTCAAAAGTAAAATTTCAGATGGAAACTCAATTAAGATTATGAACATATAATAATAAATAACATACAAATCATATGTTTTTTCATACTTTCATAATACAAAATGATGCAGGTATTAATGGATATTGCTTCACACAAATATTAAAAAAAATTATTTGATACAAGTTTTATATATTCAAGAAAACCATATTTTTTTCAAATAAATGGTAATAAAATTTGAAGAAAGATTAGCTTACCTTTAACATGAATGAATTTCTGAATTTCATCAATATCAACGGCCACTGGTATACTTGAACAATTGCTGAATAATTTTACTGTTTTATCTGCAAAACAAGAAATTTTTATTGATTAAAATAATTTAACAACAAATTTCAAATTCTATTTAAAATAAAATGTTCACAGAAATACCTGGTAAATAGCCATACATGGCAACAGGTAAAATTAAACTACCATTAAGTTGTACTTCCACTTTATCTGGCAAAATATGCATATCTATAATAGGTTGGATTGATACCTGAAAGTCACAGATGGATTAAAACATAATACTAAAATATAACATTACAGAAACAAAGAAGTTAACCATGAAACAATACTGGATAGAATGATCAAAACAAAAACATAAATTATGCAAAGCATAACTTATTAATTTAATTTCAATGTTAACAGATTAAAATTTTTGAAAGTTATATATTTGTTTACATATAAACACTTATTTTGGATATTTATTTAAATATCAGCTTTTAAACACAATATTACCTATATTTGGAGTCTCTTAACATTTTACATAAAATAAATGCAGAAGGAAATAATTACAAAGGCAAGAAAAAGTTTGCCAGACTTTGAAACTGCTTATTTTAAAAAAGCATTTATTAAAAACAATCAGATTTCAAATATTTTTTCTCAAATTATGTCACAACGAACTAAATTTACTATGACAGGTCATTAAATTTTTTTCCTTTGTGAATACATTATGCAATCAAAGAAATTATTTAAACAATCACATGTATATGAAAGAAAAAACCTTTATTTTGCACATTTAATCTATAGACATATTTTTAATTTTGAGGACTGGTTTCAGTATAGCGCTCTTTTAAATACTACAGCGATGTAACATTCAAATTAAAAATCTTGTACATAACTCTAATCAATTTTTTCCATCACCAAGTCAATTCTTCTGAAAAATTAAACATTTTATTATTTTTAAAGTAAAGGAAAATGAAGATGTATCATTTACATTTATGCATTTGCATTTTCCTGCACTTTAAAAAATAATAAAATGTGATGATTGGTTTGGTTTATTTGTCGCACTCAATGGTCATTTTTTGCACACAAGGGCTAATTAGACCTGGACCTACGATTTAAAGAGGATTCCAAATCACTACAAACATCCATGCCCAAGGTGGGATTCGAACCCACGAACTATTGAACCTAAGGCTAACCATTCGGCTGCCAGCTCGGCTAAAATGTGATGAAGCACACCATCAAAACTTTTTTTATGCTCTATCTATAAAAAAATACATAAATAAACACTTTGATACTCTACATAAATAAATACTTTAATATGCATAATTTAGAATATTAATAATGGATTCATGGATATATAGAATATTTTATAATCTATGTATATCCAAATCAGAACAAACATTTTCCTTTTTAAATCTATATAAATATATTGTTACTTTTTTATGCTTCATACCATTTCAATATTTCAGATAGAAGTATTCAATAATCTATCCAAGAAAAAATGAAAAGATATTTTCACCTTTCTCAATGAAAGAAAATTTTATTTTTTGCATGCCAAAACTGGATGGTTCTCAAATAAGATTAAGAAAACTCTCACATTTTTATTTTCTGAATTCAGTATGAAAATATTCACATTGAAAATACGGATTTTTAAAATAACTCTACATAAGAAATTTTTAAATGGTTAGAGAAAATAAATTAAACAACTGCTACAACAAATTACTATTGGAAATATTCATCTTTTAATAATTTGAAATTTAAAGCTGTTATTAGACAAAGAATAAACAACACCAATTTAATATAACTTTTGTAATATATAGTAAAAATATTTAAAAAATACATTTTTTAGTTAAATAATAATGCAAGAAATATAAAAATTGTTCCCTCTTAATACTCTGAAGTAATTTGAGTATCTTTTATCCAAAATTTCCTGATTCACATTTAACGTAGGAAAAATTTTATAATCAATATATACAATGTACACTATTAACATACTTGCAAAGAAAACCTGGATGATACATTTCATATAAAAGTAATTTAATTAAAAAAATTATGCATTTTTAAAAGTAATGAAAAAATGATACATTCAATTAACACTGACTACTAATAAAATTTTTTGTAAAGAGACAAAAAAATTAAGATTATCATTTAATTTTTTAAGTTAGAAACAAGTTAAAGAATACTTTGCCAAGATATAGAATAGAAAATATTTTTATGAAAGTTTTAAGACATACAAAATGAAAATTTATGAATCCTAGACATTTTAAATGGTACAAAACTTTTATATAAGGTATGTACATAATATATTTAAATTTATATAATAAAATAAATCAAAATGTTAAGAGTTTCAAGCAAACTTCAGAAGGAAAAAATTAAATAACAATAGCTTTGCACTGCTTTAGTTGCATATTATGAAAAAGCTTCAGAATTTAATAAATTAATGTGGCAGAAAGCATAACAGCTTATTTGTTTACAAAAATATTCTTTTTACACTTAACCAATAAAAAATTCTTACACTTCCAGAGCCTGTGAATGCTGGAAGATGAGCATCAATAGCATGTACCAGGAAACTACCAAGACCATAAGTAATAACCTTGGCTTGAGACTCTTCTTGATCATTAATTGCATGTACTGAGCCCAAATTAGCATCACCACTTTTCCAATTAAAACTACCAGTTCCACCAGTGGCCTAGGAAAAAATTTTTTTAATAAAATAAATATTTGTTAACTTAAAAAACAGGGCACATATACACAAATATAGTGCTCTCCTTACATACCTCCTTATACTTTAACAATCATAGATATAAGAATTCAAGCACAAAGCTTAGCACTAAAGTAAGCAGGTAGACTAACATCAGTAATAAGACATTTGAACATTTGGTAACTATAGCTTTCAAATAAGTATTTCAGAGATAATAAACTATATTTACGCATCTCAAAAGAGAAAATATTAAAATGTCCTAATAAATTTCTTTGAATTTGTGCAAAACAAGAAGAAATGGAAAAAATGACTTAATCTTAGAATGTGAAAAAGTTAACTTCTGACAAAAAAAAATTACTACAGATTAAGTACATTTATTTTTTATTTGTTCGATGTTGAAATTCGCAGAGCAGCAATAAGTAGCATGTTTTTTTAAAAGATGTTTATAATTATTAAATCAATTAAAATGAAATATTATAAAAAAGATTGCATATATGTTATTGATCAATCATAATTATCAGAACTTTTTTTAATATTTTCTATTTTGTCTTCTAATATTTTCTAACATATATTATTATTGAATGTGCAATATTAACTTTCCATAATAATAATAAAAAGAAAATATTTAAAACAGCAATATTCAAAAGTGAAAATTATTTTAATCATGTAGTTTCGGTTGGTAGGAATAATACAGTTAGTGAAAAATTTGATTATGTGTATGTGAAAAAAGTGAAAAACAAAACTTGAATAATAGGATTTTAAACAATCACCATATGAAGAAGTCCTCTCAGAAAATATTCCATAATGGATGTTTAAATGACATACAATGATCCTCAATTGTTACATTATCTGCTTTATAGTATCAAAACTATCACCTTTTTAATTTTAGAGGTTTCCTTATTACAACCCTAAATAGTCTTGTGGAGATCATCTCTCATAAATCACAAGTGAAAAGTGGAAATCAGCACCCCATTCCACCCAATGAAAAAAGTAACAATGTTCTATAGGTAAACAGGTGACAACTACTTGAGAATAGATTTCAATCCTTCTTCTCCTCCTATCAGAGAGTAGATGGGATGGGCTTTGGGGAAACAGATACTCAAGTTAGTTAGTAGCTATGTTATGTTAGTAATTCAGTCACCTCCAAGTCATTTCAGAAAGTTAACTTAGCTTCTTGATGATTGTTCAATAGATGTATGTTTTTTAAAATGAATTCTTATTTTTGAACATAACAATTTGTATAAAATATAAAAGTTATTTATTTAGAAATTCAATAAGCATTTCATACAAGGATAAAATTTATTTTTAAGAGCAAAAATAAAACTGAAATCTCAAATTTAAATTTAGTGGTATTTAATACATTTTTGTGAGATAAAATCAGAATCTTTAGTAGCTGAATTAATGTGACTACCATTATCTCTTTTCTTAAAAGCTGGGTTATTTGGAATTTTGCCCATATCTTAGATACCAGCATTTTGACATATTTTCCTGCATCATATATAATGTTTTCCAAATTTTTCAAAACGACAGCTAAAACTAAATCATTGAATATTTTAATGCCAATTTCAGCTGATTAAATGAACATTTTTCACATGTGAAAGTGAAATATAACTAATAGAGATTTTGTTAACAAAATATCAGATAAAAAGCTGTGATTTTTATGTTACAAACTTCACATAAATTATAGAAAAACTGCCTATTTTTGAAAAAATAATATTTTCAATTGTTTTCTTGTCTTGATAAATTTTTAATACTTAATATAATTGCAATATAACATTTATTTCTTTATTTATTCTTTTTAACCCTACACTGTAAAACAATTGAAATATTGGCAAGACAAAGAAGCTCTGCCACTGAATCTCAGATTACAAATTTATCAATGTGGAAGTTTGTCAAAAATGAGTCACACTAATATAATAGAGAAACTATATTTCAAATACAGACATTTTAAATATAAAAGAATCAATTTACACATTTTTTTTAAGATTCTTAATACAGTAATAATTTGTGAATTAAAATAAATTACCTTCAAATATATAGAATAAATTGGTTTTGAAACAGGGTCCCATGGAAGTAGCGTTTCTGTTGGTAATACTTTAATGCTTTCATATATCACAACATCTTGAGAACCAACAACACTTGGTTCAATCTTTTTTACAATTCCATCCTGAAAGTCATTAAATTTAGATTTTATTTCCTAAAATTTATTTTTTTAAAAAAAAGGGTTCTAAAACAGGCCCTACCTTTCCTGCTACACCTAATAACTGAGCAGTAATAAGGCAAGATCCAGGAATTAGAGTTTTTATCTCATGATAAGTGCCATTTATTGTCAATGATTTGGCTTGAATGAAGTTGGCAGGAAATTGTACATTAACTCTTACATCCTAAGTAGAAAAATTTTAAGAATAAGTAATGTAAACATTTAATTAAAAAATGCAGCAACGAAAATATACTTACACCTGTTAAGTGTATCTGATGACTATTTCTATCAAAAATATTAACAGATAAATAATAATATTTTCCTTCTTCAAGACTCCATTTTTCACCAGGAAATATAGAAAAGGCTAAAAAAATATTAATAAAAATATGTACATTCAAAAAATAAGAAAAATCACATTTATAATTGTTTTGAATACATACTCACTTAAATAAGATGGAGGTGAAACATGAATAACCCCTGATGGCAAGTATGCAATTTCCCGACCAGTTATGTCTTACAGAAATTAAGAAATCACAGTTCATAAAAAAACACATTGTAATATTTAGTTTACAACAGAAAACATTAAATTATATCAATAAAGAACAAAAAAAGCATTACAATTTTTGCTAGTTTTTATACACATAGATAATTAAAATTCATTCCAAAGAAAAGGATACACCTATCTTTTACAGCTACATTTGTCACACCATATTTTAAAGCTTTCACAGTTGAAGTTGGACCACTTAATTCTGCAACTGTCTTATCAACCACTTCAAGATAGTACTGATCGGATGGTAAAGCAATGGCTGTAATTTAAATAATTTTTTTAGAAACGACAATTTACAATTTTCTAATATCATAATTTTCCTTCTACTTATATTTATAGCTTGGTCACAATTAATATTAATTTTAAAAAATGAAGAGAATTTTAATTTCTTTTAAATAAGCAAAACTATTTTGTTTGAAAATGAATTATACAAACAAGTATATACAAAGTTAGGAATCATTTACAAAGAAATTATCAGTAAATGAACTTTAGTCACGAAAAATTCAACTAAACTCGGATTGATTAGGAATATGTAAATTTTCATTTCCCAGAATGGAAAATACAGTGTATCCTCTGTAATAACAGCCTAAAATGTAGTAATAAACCTGTATACCATTAAGAAAATAATTTAAAATTATATAAATTTATTTAAAATTAAAAAATACAAACTTTATGGAGAAATTGTATACTAAATGGGAAACTAATTTTAGACTTGCTTAGGAACTATTCTCACATTTAGACAAAGATATTATTAGGTAAGCCTAATCTATTTAGCTATATTAAATAGAAGTTAAAAAAAAAAAAGATACACAACAGGACATTACAAATGATCACAAAGATGATATGCTAATCACATGAGATTTACATGACTGTAAAAAAGATAATGTAAGATGCATATACTGTGTTTTCCTGCACATAATCTACAAAATCTTCATTTACAGCAAAAAAAAAAAAAAAAAAACATTACATAATATGCAGAACCGTATAATCAGGAGAAATTTTTTGGATGAGTTATCCAAAACATATACAGCTAATAAAATAGTGTCATAAAATAAAAAACACACACAGTATAATTAAAAACATAATAAATTGTACAGAAAAAATATTATGAAACAACTCATCTAGATGTATCCTATGAACTCAATTCATAGCTATGATGATAAATCTGAAATGAAGAACCTGATAAATAACCAAGAGTGATCAATTCCAAGATTCTAGTAAAATTTATTTTTTAGCTTTTAATGACATTTAAAACAAGGCTATACATGTTTTATAATTTTTCTTTTACTAATGTTTAATTGGAGAAATGAACTATTTTTGATATGTGCATTAGATATATTTTTTGATTTTGTGCATGCATTGGGTTCACTTTACATTAGAATGCTTGTCATCATTTTTTTTGTTGTTTTCTCTGTAACTTTCAGTTTAAAATCTGCCATGTAGTTTAAACACTTTTGCATCAACATGAGGATATATAAATCTGAGCATTTTGATTACAAACTATCAGGCTAATCAGGGAAGAATGTGAAATGACACTAATGAATAAAAATTAGTGTCATTTCACATTCCCCTTTCAGAGAAACAGAATTTGTTTTTGAGCATTGGGCAAAACTGATGATAGCTTAAAACATTAAAGCCAAATTATGGAAGTTTACAGTGCTATCTGCTATTTATTTTATGAAACATAAATGTCATTTCTTACAAAATTTTTGTAAACTTTTCTGATAAAGATTTCTTTTAATCAGATTTCCGCAACAGTGTTGTTGTGTTGTTATTGTTGTTGCTTATCCTCCATGTCTGACGGAGTCAGACTAGATCCACGAGTTCGTTGACTGTAAGGAAGTCGAAGACTAAAAGAGGATTGCTAAAGAGATCCTCCCTAGAGAGACCCATGCAATCCAAAAGATGCTCAGGAGAAGCCTGATGATTTTGGCACTTGGTGCAGGTGACGAAAGTTTTCCTGCCCTCGTTGAAAGTGAGGCACTTAATATGACCGCTAGCAAGTCTTGAGATAACAGTCCGGGTACGTCTGTCACACGGGAGGTCAAGGGACAAACCCGGTTTTGATCCCTTGTACCAATTATGGGTGGGGGGTGTTTTCCACTCCTCCGAGATTTTTGATTTTTCCCGGGAGAATAACTCCAGAAAAGTAAATGTGGAAGAGGGAGTATTTGAAATCCTGCAACCCTCCTTAGCAAGATTATCGGCCATTTCATTCCCGTGGAGATTCACATGTGAAGGTATCCATTGCAAGTGAACATCATGATTAAGTGAAATGAGTTTTAATTTAAGCAGGATAGAGTTGCTGATCTTGTCGCCTACAAGAAGCCAATTACTAAGATGGTGGAGAGAACTACGGCTGTCAGACAAGATCCATATTTACATTGCCTCTAGGAATATTTAACTTAGTGTTGTTGTTGCACCAGCAGGCTTCCCTGTACCTAGCACTGAGCTGGGCTCTGCCAGTTAGATAGAAGCAGCTGGATGGAGTCTTCGTGTATTTTGAAGCAAGGACCAAGCAGAAGAGTGGCAAGCCCAATACTTGACCTACTATCCTCAAGGTGTCATTTCACTTGGGAGGACATAGTGACCACACCCAGTTTTAAAGCCCCCTCAGTGGCCATTAGCAAACATGACAGATCTTCTATTAAGTTAGGATTCAAACTCTCTATCTTCCAATAATGAGAATGAAGCTCTAACCAACCCAGCCCATCTGCAACAGTGTATCATATACACAATGACAATGAAAACTTTAAGCCCATATAATCCTCAGATTATATACAAAAAATATGGTAATTATTTTTTCAATGCATTCAAATAAAATAGGCAGCATAAGGCATATAAAGTGTTTAAATGAAACTGAATAACAGGATTTTCACAATGCATTTGACTATTACTGCCTGATAAAATGTGTCATTCTTTGTATAAAGGGAAATGTTTGCCAGCATATTTCTGACATTAATAAGAATAGAAATTTAGACTACTGAAATTGCAGTTAATCATATCACAGTAATGCTGCTTGTTTCAATCAAAATTTTGTGATTGCCTGCAGAAAATGGAGTGAACTTGTTCAGGAAGTCACATAGAATGTCATACTGGATCTCAGAAGCTTTCTATCATTAACAGCCAAGATAAATATTATTTAATTTTAATTAGTAGAGAACAGTAACAAAACAAGGCTAGTAAAAAAATGAGTACATTTAGAAATAATCAACGATTTGCAAAAACTGTTTGACGATATTTGCAGCAGCAAGTGGACATTTAGATCAGCACCATAGTTTCAGATATTCTAATATTGCATGATAAAAAATTCCATTTTAAATGATGTTATCGATAATGAATTTAGACACAGTCCAAAGACAGGAAGTCATACTTTCAGATTAATCATGATTCTATTTACAGTATCATCACGGTCACATCTGTGTGTGTGTGTGAGCTTGTGGCACCATTTAAAATGAACAGGCATTCAACATTATTATACTGGTCCCTCACTAGGAGTAATGGCATGTGTGTTTAGAACGTGTGACATGAGATATACATCTCAATCACCATTAGTTCGTTCACACTGAGGGCATTTTAAACAATGGCTTCAACATTTCTGCTGAGTTGGACTAATGACTCTAATTTTCATTCCAATCTCGAGAAATGCTACATTTCAGCTGGAATATCAAAGATTGCATGTTGTCAAGTACAATCATTCATTGATACCAAAAAAAATATATATATTTAGCTGCTGCACTAGACAATAAGTTCACAAGATTTCTTACAAATAAAAAACAATTTACAGCAACTGGTTTTAGCCACTGGATGTTCCCAAATGGCAGTTCCTTTGGTTAATAAGTTATTACAATATATTGAAACTGAAGGAAAAGCTCTACTAGTATGTGCCATTAAATCTCTATTTAACTCTTAATACTTAGACATATAACAACTATTTTTGCAGTCAAGATTGTTGCTCTGGGTATTGATTTTTCTTACTTTTTAATAATATGCATTTTTTAAAATCTAATTGGAAGTCTTTGACAATTTAATTTTTATATGCACAAACATCAATTCTGATATCAAAATACCACAGCTTTTATATTTGCTTTAAATTATATTTACATTAGAGACAGTAAACTAATTCCTCTATACTTGATTTCAATAACATATAATAATATTCAATAATACATAATAATGTGGATTCTTATATATTTTTTGTTCCTTATTTGATGTTGCATAAAATTTAATTAAGGATTTTGAAAACTGTAACAATGATTTGCTCTGATTATTATATTTATTTTATATAAAAGCAAAAATAGACTTACGGAAAGCTTTTCCTTGCTTAATAAGTTCTAATTGATAGGTTATTAATGCTCCAGGCAATAAATATACATGAGCAGGCTTTAAATTTAGATTTGCAACGACAACAAGACTGACATCATAAGGTGAAATATGCTATCAAATAAATAAAAAATTAGTTACAATCATTCTTAATATAATTATAAGCATTATATGTTGATTAGTCATACAATATAACCTCTTTAAATAGTTAAAAATTGATGTATATGAACTAACTTTATAAGCAGGATCAAGAGGTTTAACAGTCACTTTAGCTGAGCCAGTTTTCGCTCCCTCCATCAGAATCATTGATCCGTGCAGATTTTGCTTTTCCCAAAATTCTATTGTATTAGGTGTTTTGTAAACAGAATCTGCAAATTTCAGGAACCTATATTTCAATAAATAGAATTTTAATAAACACTGTAATTATACTGTGTTTCATTATTTTCTTTTCATATAATTGAAACTAAGGTTACTTCTCATTCATGGAATTTATTTCATACTAAAATTATATCTTGAATTAAATCTATTTATAAAAAACATGAAGAACTTTACAAAAACATAACATTATTATTAAATCCAATCAAGATTAATTTATTACTACTTGTTAATCAAGGATGGGATTTTTCAAACTTTACAATGTTATGTCAAAAACCAATACGATACAAAATGATTGAACTTAAAGTTAGTTTACAATGAGAAAAGCAATGCAGCGTTCCCTTGACACTTCACGTTTCATGTTTTATGGCTTCAGTGCTTTGCAGATTTTTCAACAATATTCATAAAAAAATACAATTATGTCGGCTTTATTGCGGAAAGGAGCATTATTTTTTGTTGATGCGCTAGAGAGAAAGATCCTTATATGTCAAACAAAGAGAGGAGTTGACTCAGAGTACATACCATGGGATCTCATAAAAGTGTATGATTGGTTTCCTGTGCGACATCGACTAATGAAAGTATATTGAGACTGGCTCACATCATAAGAAATAAAGGATTTGTCAACATGACAAAAGACATCAGCAACCTTATCAATTGCTACTCGGACCCACTGATTGATGAAGACCTTTTTGAGATGTAAAGTCTGCAAGTGAGAAGAAAATGAAGAAGAAATGGAAAAGTTTGCCCTTATCCTGTATAATCTACAACAACAGTGCAATATGGCAAGAGCAATGCAGCAATTTGCACAAGACACCGACTACAATATAGTTCAAGCTGTCATGTTCAGCAATCGCATTGATGGGGTTATATCCTATTGCAAAGGAATTTTGAAGAAAAAGAAAAAACAAAGACAACGAATACCCATCACCATGTTTTTCTCCAAGGTAAAGTCCTCTGCTCTACCGTCAGCACCTCTAGCAGAAGAGTCTCTCCGTGAAAGCCTACAGCTTCAACAAGTCAAATGAGAGCCTCTCCTCCGCCACTAACACAAGACTCTTCACCTCTCTCAGAAAGCAATGTTGATTAATGTTTATTACTGTATAAGGTTCACAGTAAGATTTTGTAATTGACCATATAAATTAACAGTGACACATTTAAGTAAATACGTATACAGTTGCAATTTTTGTCTTAAATGGGTAAAATACTGTTTACATATTTAAAATATTTGTGTGCCAACATAAACAAATATTCTTTGGGGTAAACCCTACTTCGCAGTTTTTCAGCTTTTGGGAAGGTTCTTGACTCCAGTAACCACGAAAAATGAGGGATCACTATGTATGCATATATATAGATTGTAAGATTAAAATTATAGCTAAAAAGTTTTTAACACATCAAACATTCTAAAAACTATCAACTAAAAATTGTGTATAATATGCTTAGATAGATTTGCCTTATGACTTAGCACAACTTAGATTTAGTGTTATTATTAAAACATCATTAAAAATTAAAATTTAAGTTTTTGATAGAATCTGATGGTTTACTAATTTGGTAATTTAAATGAATTTATATTATTTGTTGTGTTGAAAGTCTTATTGCATTTATAGTGTACAATAATACAAATGGATTGATAATATTAAGATTGAATTTGCCATAAAATAAGTACCAATTACAAAAAAAAATTATGAAAAATATTCAAAGATTCTATATATTAAGAACAAATGCAATGAAATAATTTAACAAAAGCTATATTTGACATCTAAGTGCAATTTTTTTAAAATATGATTTATAATATTTGATTATTAATAAAATCTCATCAGAACACCATACTGTTCAATTATTTTCTCATAAGCAAACTCTCAATAAAATCAACTATTTAAGTGATAGAGGAAAGTATAGCTTTAAACTGTCTTCAAATATTTCAAACTATAAGAAAAATATATGATTTTAGGGGAAATGATCAGAATAATTGATAAGCATTACAATAAAAAATTTTTAATGTCTTTATATAATATTCCATGTGTAAAAAAACTAATGATAATTAAATTATAAGTAGTAAATTTTAGTTAATAATAAATAACACTACTTATTTAAAATGGCAAAATTTTTGAACCAGCCATTGTTAACTAAATTAAAATTCCAATAAAATTTACCTAATTTAAAAATTTAATAAAATTTCCAGAATTTCATTGCTTTGATTATTTTAACCCCTTTTTTTAATCTTTACATACTATGATTAATTACATACATGTGCAACCACATAAATATAATTTTGTATTAGTTCCTTTAAATATTTAAATTTCAAGCTGATATGAGCTCATTTAAATAAATAAAAAAACTAATATATTTTTAATCCCATGTAAAAATTCTGTACAGGAAAATTTTAGAAATTTAGCTATATAGTAAACAATTACAGTACTACAGTGAAAAAATCACATTAGGGAATATACGAGTTAGAAAACGATTCTTCAGATATATTAAGATAGTTGAATTATTAATGAATAATTTTTAAGAAACCCTGAACAAAAAATGAAAGTGGTAGAATAAAAGATGTGACGCAAGTTTCATGAATATAAATTAGGTAACTTTAAATACTAACCGCAGAACACCATATGCATCATTTGTAGGAGAGTCACTCTCCAAAGACCATTGAAAAGCAACACCAGCTAGGCTTGAGAATGTATCACCTGGATATGAAATAAAGATAATATTTTATTATCAAAGAAAGAGTCATTCCTTTCTTACTGTTAATTTTCTTCACAAGTTACTCTTCATTGAATTGTGGCACATACAAAATACTTTATTCTTTACACAAATCGTCAAATTACTATAGTAAAGAAAATTTTCTTTATATATTTACATAAAATCACAATATTTTTTTACCTTGATCATTTTTAGCCATAACTTCAAATGCCTCGGGTGCATCTTCGAGGAACAAAACTCTAGTTGTAGTAACAATTTCAATAGAATGAATCGAATCAATAACAACATCACATCGTAACAGCTGTCCAGTCTCTAAATAAAAATAAATCAATATCAAAATTTGTACAACATTGAAAGTCAGCGATAAGCAGTAATTATGACTTACTTTCATCTTCTGCTAATACAATAGCATTTTCTCTATCTGGATAACGAGATACTGCTGATACTAATGCTTTAGTTGCACAGAACTCCCTTTCTTTATCTATCGGAGTTACAGAAACTAAATCATACCGACTTGAACTCCTACAATGACCAAGAAAAGTAATTAAAAGCAATATAACAAAATGTAATACAAATAAGTATAATGAAATATAAAGATTGCTCATTATTACACAAAATTTTAATCTAGGCTAGATATTATTAAAGAGAATTTATATTCAAAAGTGACAAAATCACACCACCTGGATCAAGTGCTAAATGAACTAATTTGGATTGTACCAGAATGGATTCTTTTGTTTGACAATTTCCAAATATGCACATTAAGCTATGTGACAAGCTCCATTGTGAGTAGAACTTGGAAATTTGAGTAACCCTTATTACGTCTCACAATGTTTCAAAAAGTAATCGATTTGATGTCAATGTTACAGACAGAAAAGTAATTTTCTTTATGTATTAGTTTATTCAAATTTGCTATTTTATGCACTAAATTATGAAACTAATTATAAAATATATAACAAATATTTAAGGAATACATGTTTGATTTTGAAGTGTAAAATCACTGTAATTGTAATATTATTATGCCAAAATGTAGATACGCCGTATGATTTCGGAAGAGTTAAATATTTTAAAATTATTTACATTATTGATATAGTTATTGCTTACTTGTTGACTTTTTTGCCATTGCATTATACAAAATTTTTAAAGTATATGCCAACATTTGATTGATGGAAATCAAAGTATTTTTAAAATCAATGTTATTTATATCGTCAATTAAGCTTTATTGGTCAGGTATTCAATTCTGCCTAGTAGTGAAAAGTGCTGCTATGTGTGCAACTGCTCAGTTAATTAAAAGCCAAATTATTATAAAAACTGATATTTTTCACATTGATTTAGTTTTATTGCTAGGTTGTTAAACGTTACTCAATACCACAAAATAAGATATATTTTTAGGTGTGGATTTGTTTTATAAATCAAATGGAAATATTGAATAAGATATAGTATACATATTACTGATCAAACATGAATAACAAAATTATTCTTACAGTTATTTTATATTTGTTTTATAAGGTGTGAAGTTAATCGTAGTCATGAAGTTAACTATAACGTGTGAGGTTAAGTCATGAAGCATTTTTGTGGTAAATAAATAAGAGGAAATATTCAAATGTAGATATTAAAAGATTATGTGAATTTTTGGAAAATTCCACATATTAAAAGTCAGAAACAGCTCAAATTAAAAGTTAAAGATTGCACAAAATTGTGAGATTTAAGTTATCAAAAAAATTACAGTGTTTGAAATGAAAGTTGATTGTGACAGTTTCCCACCAAGTAAAACTTTGCCTCAAAAGTTTTCATAAAATTACTTAGTTGTTATAAGAAATGTAGTACACCATTTTAATGCATAATAGGACAATTCTCTTTAATTCTTGAAAAAAGAATTATGTATTCCTTTGACAATTACATTATATATATATATATATACATATATATATATATATATATATATATATATATATTCATAAATTACTAAATATTTAATAATAAAAGTTTTGTAGCCCAATTTCCAATGCTAGTATATACCATAGTAAATGTTTTCCAACCATCTCATAAAACTAAAAATATTGGTCATGATTTCATGACATTAGATGTGAGGAAAACTATAAAATATAAGAAAATTAAACTAAACTCCATGGCACGACAGCCCATGTGGGCCAAGGCCTACAGTGCCCATAACTGTTTTCATGACCAAGGGCCCTGGGGTGCGAAACATATGTCCCAGTTAGATGGTCAGCCTTACGTTAAACCCCCAGTATTTAGTTTCCAAGCATGCTTGGTACTCAGTTAATCGACCCATTGAAAGGATGAAAGGCTGAGTCAATCTTGCCCAGCCCGAGGATCGAACCTCGGACCTGTGTATACGAAAATTATTTACTATAAAAATATTTTTCTCTGGATTAAAGCAACTTATTTTGATAATCAGTAATGTTAATAAAAAATTATAAACTAATAACAAAAGCTATAAGTGAAAACGCAGTCATCTATATATTTTTTGTAACTCAATTCTCAAAAATTGATAATTTTTTAATTGTTACTTTTTGTTAAATAAAAAAATTTGAAATATATTTTAATATAATAAAATGTAGATAGTTTAAAATGAAAACTGCGAGGAAAATCAGATTAAATTGCTGCTAGAAAGTTTTTTTGGGTAAAATCCTATTATATGAAACATGTTTCACACTATTTTATCTTAATGTAATACATTTAGAGCGATATTACCAACAACAAAATGAGGATTTGATGAATGTTTGAAAATATAAAAATCACATTTTTATGATTGTCATCAAGAACTGATATAAGGAAATATAAAGAAAATAATAACGAAATGCTGAATATATAAACATAACATATAAGGAAGTATTCAAAATTTTTAATTATTGTAAAATTTTACCAATCATTATTCAAATATCAAATTAACAAGGTAAAATAATGTCCAAATAAAATTTAAAACTTTTATACCGCTTTCATTTTTTAATTAGTTACTACATACAAACATAGCGATGCATGCGAGCCCTGGAGTTAATTACTACATCGGGAAAAATAGCTTTCACCTGTTTTGAAGATGATTTGCCATTGAGAATTCTCCACCACATGTATTTTATTAAGCACCACATTTATTTTACAAACTCCCTTTTTAATTTTCTGTGTCCTTAATTCCACACCTTAACGTTGACTAAATTCTCTCAAATGTATTTGGTACGGGCACAAGTGATAGGATTGCACAAAACTATGTGATTCACCTTAAAGTGTGTAAATAATTCACGAAGACAATCCTTTTTCCAACAATCAGATATCAGACAATTTTATCAGGCAAACTATACTTTTTCAGAGCACCTAATATTAGATATTCAGTTATTTAAATTCACAAGATTCCAGATCTCAAACTCAACAGCAAAACAATGAAATAATTATTCCATCTTAAAACAAAATTTTTGTAGAACTGTATGAGCAAATAAATATATCAGGCATTCACAAACATGGCAGAATTTTCACAGTAATCCTAGCAAGAGAAAATGTAAAACTCCAATCAAAATATAAGTGTAATGATATTGTTAACTCTTAATAGTATTTAAATTCAATACTGCTGCAATTATTCCCCAAACTGGTCATAAATAAAAGAAAAAAACTGAGTCTCAAAATGGCAATATATAAACATACCAACTAATCAAAAGCTACTAATTGCAAACTTTATAATTCTCCCAAACATTATCAATCCACTACATTATTTATATTAGAATTCTTTTTTTTTTAATTATTTTCAGCATAGTTAAATAATATATTTACACTGATTCTTTGACTGACAATTACCGGAAAGCATGACAAATGAAAAATATTCACAAATATTAACAGCAATACAATTTAAATACTCAGCTGAAGTCAAATTAAGAAACATTAAAATTTCAAAAAATCTTTAAGCTTAGAATGTATTGCGTAAAAAATATAGCAGAAACACAAGAAAAAAAATTATAGGTAGGACAATCTAATAAATTATCTAAAATTAATGAATATAAGCAACTAGCAAGCACGTCAAGCACTGTCATCATAAAAAAATTCATATACATTAGTTTTAATAAAAGTTTTTTCTTCATATATAAAAAATTTGTTTTAAAAACACATAATTTGTTTATTGATTCTCCTATTTTAAAAATATTATAGTTTAGTTCTATAATCTTGTAATTATATGTGAGAAATTAATTTTACTATCATGAATAAATACTTGGTATAAATACATTTACTTGCTAACACACAAGTTTATCCTTCCAAAAATTTTTAAATTTTCAATTATGATTAAAAATTCTCTCAAAATATGTTATTTTTAAATATAATTAATTTTAATTTACATAAATACATAGTATATTTAAGTAAAATATTTACAACATTTATCTCAGTAATTACTGCCTTAAGCTGGGGTTTTATGTTCGCAACACAAGCATTATGCTAATGCTCAATATATTATTCAGACATTTTTATAGTTATTTATACGATCATTTTTATTATCATAATAAACACATTAAAATTTTGGCAAATTATCCAATACACTTTTAATTAGATTCCTTATTAAAAAATCTAAATTAATAATATGAAGAAACTATGTACTTCATTTTGTTGGATATTTTTTATAATGTAACAAAACACACAATTGTAAGTTAGTTTTCCATTCAGTAATTACAAATTTTAAGTGGCGATAACTTGTTGAGAAACTCAATTTTCAAAAATGTTTTCACTTTAAATTTAATGAATGTCATTGATTATATACCTCTAATGATTGAATCTGAATTACACATTTTAACAACTTTTTTCCTCTAAAATTTTCCGATTTATTAGCAACGAAAAGTTTAAAATTAATGTCGAAGACTAATTTTATATAAATTTAGCCTAGATTACTTATTTGACGAACACATTTCAATGTTGCATGAGTTATAATGGATGTTGTTAACAAAGTTATAACCCACGTAAATTTAAGATAAGCCGGTATTAACATATAATTGTGCAAATAATACAGTAATGAAAACCACAGCTTTCCAAATGATTAATTGCTTATAGAGCGACAATAATTAACTGCATTGTCACTATTTAAATCAGTATTTTTATAAAACTAATCAAGTACAGGAAGAAGTTCACCATTTATAGCAACCTCCATCTCTGACTTCTAGGGTATAATTAGTTGGTACACCTGTATTATATGGTAAGAGAATCCTTGGAACTGACAATTTAGCACATTTACCATATTGTATGATAAAAGATAGCAAAATAATGTGTATTATAATTGTTTCTAAGAACTTCAGAAGATCCTTAAAATTTACCGCCATCATAACACCGATAGAAGCACGCTGTTTACTGGATTAGCGGTTACAAAAAAGTACTCCTACTGCGAATTTACATTTGAATTAATAGCCAGATTCATTTTTAATTTAAATTATTCTAATTCAAAGATGGAAATAAAACTTCTTCATAATCATGCCAGATTAATTATTTTCCTAAATTTGTAACAATTTCTTTTTTTAAATCACATTAATGAACTTAATGATTTTGTTTTGTTATTGCGAAACTACTTTCAACTTGGCAACATATCGTTGTTTACATATACGATGCATATCCTAGGTGGCATGAGATAACTTTTTTTACAAATATTTATTTAGCGGTATTTTTCAGTATTATTGCTATGATTTCAAAATATACTAACTGAGCTTTTCAGGTACAGTAATAAACTTAATGTATTTTTGTGCTGATTTATAATGACAAATGTATCTTTTAAATTATAACACTATTAAGTTAATCGTTATAATACCGAAACTAAAATATGATGTCATTAATGTAATAATCATCAGAAAACTTTTTGCGTACATGATTTTCATTAATGCATATAATAATAAATGTGAATTAAACTTTTTGCTTGAGATGTTTAAATAAATATTTGTTGCAAGATATTCATGTCAAGGACAAATTTATCTGGTATGTATTTTAAAATATATTTGTTTTATATGAATCATTATTTCCTTGACAAAAGAAAATGTGAAGTATTTCCCTATTAATGCATTAAAATCTTTGTTATGTCTTAAATTTATTATTAATAATACCTATTAAATATTTCTCTGGTGTATATTTTAATTTTTTCATGAATATATTTCAGACTAGAAAATGTGTAATGGAGTGTTTAAAAAAACTTACAATTTATTTTGATATCGTTTAAAAGTATAGTTATAACTAAATTTAATTATCTTATGTGTATTATTTTAAAATCACGAATTGGTTTGGTATTCAGCATATTTTCAAAACATTTGCTTCAATCAAGTATTGTAAGGTATGTGAACACTCATCAAATTGTGTGAATGGGGAAAAAATTCCGATTTAATATCTAGATATGAAAAAAAATAAGGAGTAGTCTGTTTTAAAAACATTTTATTTAATGAATATTTATGTTTTGTAAAACAATTTGCTTAATTATTTAATTTGTAAATATATGTAAACTAATATCCTCAAGCAATAGCTGTTTATCTATATTGGACGCAATTTTACTTATAAAGTTAAATGAAAATTAATCATATATGAATCTTTATTTAAAAATATTACTAAAAGAAAAAAATAGAGACTTTTACAAATTATGAATTGAATCTATATTTTCTGTATATAATTTAATTATAAACTTATTTAATTTTGTTCAATGTTAATCAAAAGTTTCTCCCATTTTGTATTGCATTTGGAAAATCAACAGAAACAAAGTTGTATGATTTTATAGTATTTTATTTATTAAGATTTTTGAATTGATTAATTTTAATTAAAATTAATTACATTAAAAAAAATTTTTCTTATTAATGTTTAAATCTCATTTTTTTTTAATAAAAGTCAAAAAAATATAAACAATTTAAAACTACCACTATAATGTTAAATTAAAAACAGTTACATAATATTCTAAACCTTGGTAATTGCTGTAAATTATTCAAGTCGCATTTGATATCATAGTGGACTCCCTTATATCATGCTTCTGTAAAATACTGATTTATTAAACAAAGCAAAAAATAAATAAATAAAATTCATCTAATATCATGATTAAAACCTTTTATTCAACATGCTCTATAAATACAATTACAGTATTTTCATTTCACTGTAAAAATTCATGTTTTACTGTTGCATGCTCCATAGGCATCCTTTACATATAATTTTGAATTTGACATATAATTTTTTAATATTAAAATTGTTATTAAAATGCAGTCATTTAAAAAATAATAAGGATGCAAATCAATTGTTTTAAAATATAATTTGAGTTCATAAATGAAACAAAATGAAAGAAATTTTTCATATGCTAATTATGATAAAATAAAGTATTTTTAGTAATTCGCTTTTTGTCAAGAATTGAAGTCAAGTAAATTATAGAAAGGGTTGAGTTATTCTATAATCAAGTGATTATAAAACTAATAAAAGAATTATGAGAGAGAGAACCAATATTTTATGGGATCATTACTTTGTATAGAATCTCTTTAATATGTGAGTATCTATTCAAACTATTTCATTGAAAATCAGGAATCTTCTTTTTCATGTTATTACACATATTTAATTAATAAAATTAATTAGTTTTGTTTAAAAG
This sequence comes from Latrodectus hesperus, assembly GCA_037975125.1. Lineage (NCBI taxonomy): Eukaryota > Metazoa > Arthropoda > Arachnida > Araneae > Theridiidae > Latrodectus > Latrodectus hesperus. The sequence goes on from CM075853.1 coordinate 79,386,434, forward strand.
AGTATATTACTATAAATGTATTTTAATAGGTTACTTTCATTTATTAATACACCAGAAATGAGAAAATTTAAGAATTTGTTTTGAGAATGTTGTTGTTGTTGCTGATCCCTGTTGTCTAGCAGCGCTAGACCAAGTCTATGACATTGTACACTCTCAGGAAATCAATGACCAATAATGGTCGCTCCAGAAGATCTTCTTTATCGAGTCCCAAACACTCAAGGATATGATCCGGAGTGGCTTGGCTTTTGAAACACTTAGCGCAAATTGGAAATTCCTTTTCTTTGTTGTTAAATGCCAATGATCTTGGGTGGCCACTTCGAAAATGAGTTATTGTAGTTTGTTCCAGTCTGCTGCACCGGAGGGATAGAGATCCGCCGGGACGATTACCCTGGTACCAATGGTGCACGGGGGAATGGCAAATGCAGACCGAACAAGGCCTTTCTGTCTAGAGTATAGTTCAGAATAGGTAAGAGACGCCGGAGTAAGCAAAGGCTCGGTTTTGAGAATAGAATATGTGATTGATAGGATACTTACATCTATCTATCTATTGTTTTGAGAATAGATAGGAAAACTTCTATTTGACTGTTAAATTCATTTGTATAAAAACAATCTTCAATGCAATATAAACAAGCATCTGTGAATGCCATGTTGTAAAACTTTCTAATGTGCTGCAATTTGCTATTGATTCAAATTAGAATTAATTTTTAAATATGCTTAATAAACATTACATTGATTAAAAGCTTGTATATATATATATATTTTTTTTTATCAAATTGTTGATTTCTACAGAAATTTTTAAGATTTCATATTCAACAATTATTTTTATTAAGCAATAAAAATCTAATAAATGGACTCTTTTAAAAATTAAGATTTTTTATTTTTTAGGATTTTTATGTCATCTGATTTATGATGAAATTTTATCTTATTTTTATTAAAAATTATTGAAATTGTATCTGTTATAAAACATAAATATTACAGTTTTCTGTTTATTTTTTTTAATTAATTTAAAATCAGAACAGTTGTGATTTTGTTACTTATATGTTATGTCATAAAATTTAGTTTTTTAATTCAGAAAATTGAAATAAATATTTAAAACTTACTTTCATATTATACTGTATATTAAAAAAGTAGAAACATTAATACCTTAGATTTTATTTTGAAGAATTCCTCAGCTGGCTGGTTAATTATCCATTCTCTAATTGTAGTGAAAAAATAATGAATTTCATCCCCATTCAATGTCCACCTAATATCAATACCAAATACAGCCAAACTTCTAGCAAACAAATTATGGTCAAATCGACAATAAACCACATTTTGGGAGGATGTAATCATTGAAATTTAAAGATATAACTACTCAGTTAGCTATCAACATCATGGATAGTCTGGAAAATGAAGATTGTCAAACAGAATTTAAATATTCATCACATGTTATTTTTCAGAAAACCTTGTTACAATAAATGGGTTATCATTCTCTGTAAACAGCTTTTCCCAAAAATATCATGTGTCACAAGTAGGAAAGTTTGAAAACTTTCAAGTTTCTACTCTGACTGATATACATAATGAAAAAATCAGAAATCCACAAATATCTCCTATTGTTCAATAAAGATTTAAATCAGACCTATAACCTCATACTTTGAAAGCTGATCAATCATTTAAATGGTTTGTGCTATACCTACAGTGTAGCAATTCATTTATTTAATTACCACTGCACGTAAAATACACTTTAAACAAAAGGTTCAGCTCTCACTAAACCCCATATGTAAATAAAGTGACTGCTAAATGTCAAGTAATTTATATATAAATGCTGTATCTGGCAACAGTTGGTACTTAATTGTAATTTCTTACTATGTGATTTCATAATATACCTGATGGAATTTGTAACTTAATGTTGTAATTAATAAAATGTATGTTTAATCTCATAATTATCTGTCTTCAGTACACAATTTAATGCACTACTAACTTTACACGTTGTCAGAAGTGATGCAATGGAAATTCTGATAAGTTTCTAAATGAATCGAATAACAATCTAAAAACTTTGAATACATTTTTCTGTGGCACAGATGATTGAATATCACATTTATTAATATTAGAAGCTTGATAATCATGTTCTTCATTGAATATCTCAGAGAAATTATTGGTGTCTTCTAGATTTTCTGCAATATTGTTAAGTAGATCATTGGAGATTCTCCCAATATCATTAATTTTCATTGGAATTAAATCATCATATGATGATTATCTTCAAAAAAGTAAATAGCTATTTATGAAAAATCTAAATTTCGGTCTGACTTTTTGATTTAAGCACTTTTAACCTTTTGAGCCCGGCGTCACTGTTTAAAAAAACTGCTATGACGGCGTGAGAAGATGACATTTCCTACTCCCTTGACCGAAAAGAGAGGGTCATTTTCGCTCCACTTAAGTGATGAGTTTTCACCGTGACAAATCTTTATCTTTTGAAGGTGATACACCGCACTAGGTCTGCCATAATTTTCATGAAAATGTAAATGTGTTTACCCCATAAATACTATACTTATCGACAAGCAATTGATTTTTTCCATTCATTGTCTTAAATACTAAATTAAGAAATGCTATAAAAATTTTAAGATTTTGTGCATGTATTTGTGAAGCAAATTTAATCTGTTTCAAAAACTATAATATGGAGTATATTAATTTATTACAGAGAATTTTCAGAAATAATTGTTTAAAATAATTGCAGACTTCTTTAAAGTAATAAATTTGCAATTAGTTATAATAAAACTGATTAGCTAGAAACTAATTGAATATTTCAGAAACATTCCTAAAAACAGCATGCCTGGTATTAAAAATGTGAATAAAGATATTTTGAACAAATATTTCTTTTCATAAATAAGTACATGCATATTTCCGAAGTTGCCTTTGAAAAAGATTTAAAGTAATTTGTGTGTTAAATACAGTAATAATTTTTGTTTTCTTTTGATTTATGTATTTTTATTTGTGACAAATTTCCATATTAAATGGATTAAGATATGTTTTTTTATCTTTCACTTTTAAGGAAAAAGCTTAAAAATGGACTTTTTCTTTCTGTATGTTTTAACTAAATATAAAACGTTAACTTGAAAAAAACGTAAAAAAAGTTTTACTTTTTTTCTGTAAACCCCAGTTCAGTCAACTGTGATGCAAAAAGTGATTGAAGAGTGACAACAAAATTATATGAATCTCATTTCATTTCTAAAGATCAGATTAATGAAGTTATATAAATTGCTTTTTGTTATATAAATGAACCTGGATGTACCACAAAATTTCAAAACAATGTTTAACTATATATTTTAAAAAAATTTTAATATTGATTTTTATAACATCTCTAGATTTGTATCCATAAAAATATCTTATTAATGTTTATACAATATGTTAAGCAGTAAACAACAAAAATACTGTAACAGCAAAAGTATATATTTATGTAAATCTATCTTATATTATGTAGATTTTACTGATTTATTAAAATTAAATTATATAAAAACTAATGTTATTCATATTATTGCTTAATCATCAGCTCCTGTGCAGAAGCATGCATGGATTTTTTTTATTTATACTAATTTTGATGTGCATAAAATGGGGAAATATTTTTTGGATTTAGTGAAAAAAATTTTTAGATAAAATAAAATTTTTATGTCAGATTTGCTTTTATAAGTATGTTACTTATAGTTAAATAGATTACTATTTTTTATATAATTGTTAAAAAGAATGTCAATTACTTATAACACTGTTATTTTGAGTATAGCATATAATTCAAATAATCAAATATTTTTAATATTTAGAAAAAGATTACACTACCATTTGTAATATCAGTGATGAGCTGGTTTGATACAGCAGGAATTGCAAGTTTTGCCAAGTCAGCTTTGACTACTGCTCAAAAAACTATTGATAAAGCTTTAGATATACAAGAAGAAAAAGTTTCTGGATTTGGAAAACAAACCTCCAATAAAACAGGTTTGTATGCAGTTTATTGCTACTTATAATTCATGTTTGTAAAATAAGTAATAATTACATTATTTCTAATGCAGAGTTAGTTACTAACTCATATGCATACTAGTTTTTATTTCAGCAATTTGAGAATTTGACTCCCACATCAGGTGTATATATTGTAATGGTTCGAAATCTACTTAAATTATAGGTTCATTTACAATTTGCCTTTGTGTAAAAATAAGTATTTACAAAATAAGTTTTAAAAGAAAATAAATATTAATATTAAATCATTTTAATTTTTGTTATGATAACAGAACTTGATATACATTGATTATATTTAGAACTTAAAATGCTTTAATATTTTTTTTTAATTTATTACATTCCTAAAAGAGTTACTAATTAAAGAGAAAACTATAATAATTATGCTGTCTAATTTAACACCGCCTTTCTTTTATCAGGATTATACTAAGGCTTTCAATAGAGTTTCACATTGCAAGAGTTTAAAAAAAATTAACGTTGTTTAATGGACGAAAGAAATTTAAACTGATCATTTTAATACGTAATACATCTCTTGAAAAACAGTTAAACTACATATTCTTATAATTTTATTTGTAACTTTCAGTCAGTTTCTTACTTTTTATATTCATTATGAATTTTAGCCCAAGTTCTACATTCATATCATTGTATTAACAAGATTTACTTAAGTTTTGTGGAGGTTTTATAAAATTGAATTTGAAAAACGAGATTCCTCAAAACTGGTTGTTTTTAATATATTGAGAGTTGTAATGATTTTTAATATTTTAAATAACATTATAAATCAAACGTAAAGGAATGAATGTACTTGTGGAGAAAAAAGCTAATTCTGTAAGTAAATATGAGTTAATTAAAATTCAAACAACTGTTCTAAAATTAATACTAGCTTCTGATAATTAATACTAGCAATTTTAAAATATGTTTAATTCTCTGAATTTTTATTATTTGTGTTTCCTTTTTTTCTGGATTTTCTTTAAAAAACTATCTTTGATGGAAATTTTTTTAAGAATGTAATATTCCCATATTAGAGATGTTTTTTAAAATTGTTCATATCTAAGCAGCTTCGAGGGAAAGGGTAATTTTCTTGCAATTTTTAATGTTTATTGTCTTCAAAATTCTTTCTTAAATTTGTAGTTCTCTAAAATGTAAACATTGATTCTTTTCTTTGTTTATGTTCTTGCATCGAAGCAGTTCAGCTATATCCTATTTTTTGACAATTTTGCAAAAATTTCTTTTTTACAAACCAGCTTTAAAAAAACTTATATAGAGTTAATCATTTATTATTATTATTTCAAAATAGAGGTTCAGTTATTAAAAGAATGTCAAGCAATGTTTAAATATGTTTACTTAAAATTAAATAGAAATTATGGAAGGTTGAATGTCAAATAGTAATAGAATTCTAATTGAAATTGCGATATTCCTATGCAGTTACTGCAAAATGTTCATTTTAACACATTACATTATTTATATGGATGATATATCAAGATTTCATTTGTTTGTCAAGCTTGTAATCAAATTTAAAAATACAATCAAAATGCATCACATGATATAATGATAGATATAATTAATATGAATGTATTTTTTAAAGTTTTAATCATCACAGTTACTATTTTCTTGACGAAACAATGCTTATTTAGTTACACTCAATGTAAAATGCTTAAATTGCTTTTAGGAAATTAACTGAAGTTTATTGTATGTAATAGTGAAATCATTAGAAATATTGATTAGAAATTGTAATAGTCTTGTGTAAATTATCTGTTACATTTATAACCTTTTTGACCTGTATGTTAAATTTTCTTTGTAAAATTAAATATTGTGGCAGTTCAAAGTCTCTTTTATTCTTCTTCTTCTTAGAGTTGGGTTTGTATGTCATTGGGCACCTCTGCTTTTATCAGCATTTTGTACTATTAACTCCAAATCCAATGTTACCTAGTTCCAGTTGCTCGAGTGACCCACTTTATTAATAAAGTCCGATAACCCTTTAATGGAATCTAGGTGTAACTCTCTAGTATGGATGATGCCTAAAGAAGTTAATCTAGGAAGGGCAAGAGCCTCGCATTCGTAAATGATATGCTTGACCGTTTCCTCTTGCATATGACATTTCCTGCAGATAGGGTCTTGCTGAAACAGTCCCATTTTATGGAGGTGTATTCTGAAATAGTAGTGCCCAGTTATGAAGCCTACGATTAAACATATCTTCTGCCTAGAGCATCTTAGAATTTCAGAGGCAATCCTCGCTGATGATCCACAGACCATACTTTTAGCATGGGTTTGACCAGGAGTGTTGAGCCAAGCTTCATACATCTTCCGTTTTTCTCTTCTAAGAACATTGGTTTTTGCGGTCTTCAAATTGATCCCACAAAAAGGTTCTGCACCGATGGGAGCAAAAGACGATCGTTGTTTAGTAAGTTCATCAGCCCTTTCATTACCTTCGATACTTTGTGCCCTGGTACCCATACAAGGATCACCTTGTTTCTAGTTGCCAGTTCTGTAAGAAGGTTTCTACATTCCAAAATCATTTTAGATTTGATTTCGAAAGAACTGAGCGCTTTTAAAGTGGCTTGACTGTCACTAAAAATGAGAATACGCTTACTGTGGTAGCCTTTCCTCATATTTAGTCACAGACAGTGGATAGTGGCCAAAACTTCTGCCTGGAAGACCATAGCGTATCGCCCAAGGTTTACAGATAAGCTGGTTCTTGAAGATGTTCATTTGTATATATCTATCCGAAATCAAGGCCTCAATCCAAGGACACAGGGTCTGATTAATCCTTGCCCCTCTAAGTGCATTGAGGATGGATGTATGGGAAGTATTATCAAAGGCACCTTGGATGTCGAGGAAAGTTGCCAGGGCAATTTCTTTTTGATCTAGAGTGGTTTCAATCTTTGAAACTAGTTGATGTAAAGCAGTTTCAGTAGATTTGCCGGGTTGATAGGTAAATTGAAGAGCATGTAAGGGTCTGTTACTACCCATGTAATCTCTTATATGCCGATCAATGATTTTCTCCATAATTTTAAGAAAGAATGAAGAAAGACTGATAGGTCTGTAAGACTTGGCCTGGTGATAGTGCCTGGTGTCCTTGCCAAGTTTAGGAATGAAAACAATCCTGGTGTTTTGCCATATCTTTGGTATGTAACCCAGTGCTCTGTAAATTCTAGTTAGCACTGGTATGATATTCTCCTCTGCCTTCTGGATCATGATGGGCATAATTCCATCAGGCTCTGGGCTTTTTAGAGGTTTAAAGGGAGAGATTGCCCATTTAACAATATTGTAGTTAATGATATTTTTAGCGGTGGTCCATTGATCGCTATTGACTCTTTGAAAAGAGCCAATGCAGTGCTCCCCTTCGTTGCTATAAATATCTCTAGCTCCTGGAAAGTGGGTTTTAGTCATAATTTACATAACCTCTTTCCCGGAAGCAGCAAAATTATCCTTCTCGTTTTTTAAAGTGCCAACCAAAATAGGTTCATCCCTTTTGAGGAGTTTTCGGAGTCTAGCTTCTTCAGAAATAGAATCTATCTCTTCACAGAACTTCCTCCAGGAGTAAATTTTGCTTTTCCTAACAAGTTTATTATAATTAGTGAGGGCCGTTTTATAGTTCTCCCATTCACCATTTTTCTTTGCTTTATTAAAAAGTTTCCTAACATTTGCTCTTTCGGCTGCTAGAGAATCATTCCACCAAGGACATTGGAGTTTAGCTCTCCTAGTGCGAATAGGGCAATTGTTATGATAAGAATCTAGAATACTACTGTGCAAAAGGTCTGCTGTAATTTCTAGATCGTAGTTGTCTAATAGATCTGTTCCCGAGCTCAACCAACCCAGCCTAATCCTCCTGGAATTTCTTCCAGTCTGTCCTAACTGGGTCTCTGAACATGCGATCTATACACACATTAGAGTGAATTTCAAAATGGATGTTTTGATAGTCTGAGCCAGAAGGTCTGCCATCTACTTTCCAAATTTTGATATTTTTGCTAATTAGCATTGTCGATATAGTAACGTTGATTGCTTGAGATTGATTGGAAGTAATGAAAGTTGGTTCATTGCCCTCATTTAGAATATCTAACCCGTAGTTTAGAATGAATTCTAAAAGGCACTCACTTCTTTTATTTGTATCCGTACTTCCCCAGACAACATGGTGAGCATTACAGTCTAGTCCTAGGGCTACCTGTAAGTTGTTGTCTCTGCAAAAGTTCATGAGCTTGTGCAGAGAATGGTCAGGTGGAGCCATCTCTTCATAAGACAGGTATCCAGAGCCAAAAACAATTTCTCTGTCCCTACCCTTTATGTTGAGTCTGACTTTCGCAGCTGTCAGGTCCCTAAGGATAAATTCAGAGAGGGGTAAAACCTCAATGTTTTTATGTTAGAGTAGACAAGTTCTAGCGTTACCATTAGTACTATAGATAAGCTTACCTTTAGTTCCTTTGAGGGCACTGATTCTCCTCCTAACCAACCAGGGTTCCTGAATCAGGGCCAGTTGTATATCCCCAGCCAGAAACTTCTTACTGAGGTTAGTAGTACCACTTTTACTGTGGTGGAGGTTGGCTTGAACTACCTTCACCCCTATCAACAGGAGCGAGTTTGTCAAGTACTTTAGCCTGCACTTGGTGAAGTCCGATATGAAACTTATATCCCCTTACACCAAGTGTGGCGGCATCTAGTTCAGGTACACTAAGAACGATGGTCTGCCCAGATAGATCGTTCTTGATGTTAAGAACTTTCCACTCCGTTGGAGTGACCCAACCGTTCTGTGCCTCGATTTTTCTCAGGACCTTTTTAGGCTCCAGTTTACTGCAGATTTTCAACAGTTTTGTAATTATCTTGGTAGATTTTCAACAGTTTTGCAATTTATCTGACAAATTTCCTTATGTCACCCACCAAGAGTTTTTTCTCCTGCCAGGGGCTTATGTCACTGACAGTCTGTTCCAGCCACTTTGAGCTCCCCAGATCTGCACAGTTGACAATAAGTGCCCCATTCTCAAGTTTACAGGATAGGAGTTTGGGCAAAACCCTCCTCATTCCTTCCTATTTTCTTGGTTAACAAGAGTTCCAGGTCGAAGGCCTGTTCCTCTGTTAGCCGTTTTTCTGGAGGACCCTCAATGAGCACAACCATCTTGATAGCCGCCCTGTAAGTAAATCCCCAGGTCCTTCTCTCTCAGCAGCCTTTCCAATCTTGCCCTGGTGTATCCGGTTGGTGGGACGCTTCTCGCTTTTGGTTGCCTTGGGTTTTTCAACCCAAGTCCCCTGGGCAATTTTGCGTTCCTTCACCAGCCTCTTTTTCTGGGCACCAGAAAATCTCTTTTTAAGCTGGATTCTGGTCAGAGAGTCAGTCATGCTAGCAATAGCTTCCCGACTTTCATCAGAAGAAGATGGTTTGGAGGTCATTTCTTCCTCCTGTGAAAGATTCATTGCTGCCCCTTCACTAGATTGCATCTGAGTCACCTTGTCTTTTTCAGCAAGGTCTTCTTCAGAGGCTTCAACTGCAAATGCAGAAAGGTTAGTTATTTCTTGTATCTTTTCAGCCCTAAGATAACAATTAATAAGCTCAGGTAATATAACAGTCCACCCAGCATTGCTTGAGTTACTGGGCAAGGCAAAAAAGCTCTAGAAGTTCGCCAGGCAACTAGAGGCTCCGTTAATACACCATTACCACGGTGCTAAATAGCCCTAGGTACGGGTCGCATAACACCAGGGTTTACGGGAGCTGGTTCGCGGCCTCTCATTCTATATTCAAGGCTATCCTGTCATTCCTACAGGACGTTCAGCGATCCACCACCTGCCGACGCGCCTGGTAGCTGCTCAGGCCCCAGGAAGTCTCTTTTATTAATTTTATTATATTATACTATACATAATAGATTAAATCTATGTTAATTTGAAGAAAAACTCATTTGAGTTAAATGACTTATTTTAGATACTGAAGACTTTTTTGAAGCATTTGGGTTAGATGATAAACCTTCAACTTCTACCACTAAGCCAAGACCAAGTAATCTCATTAATGTAAAACCTAGTCAAAATGTTTCAGATAATGTTTCTAATCGTACTGTTACTAATGCTTCAGGATTTTGGTCAGACACTTGGGGATCATTATTTGAAACAAAAATTGAAGATAATGGGACAGTTGATTCAAAAAGTAAAAATGATACAGAAAAAAATAAAGATTTGGATAGAAGTCAAAGGGAAGATAGGGCTGTGTTATCACAACCACAAAAAGCTAGTCTATTTCCTGGGGATTCATCTGAACTTCAAAGTACCACTGAGATTGTAAAAGATGCATCTAGTTATCAAGAATCTTTAAATTCCTCAAAAGAATGTTCTCATGGGGATGTTCAATCTAGTCAATTACCCCATTTTGATGATATACATTCTAAACAAATCACATTAGACACTGAACCACCTGATGCTAACAATGCTTCATCTGAAGAAACTATACATTCCTCAAATCTATCTACTGAAATAAAAACTTTCCAAAAAACTGTATCTGAACCTGACAACAATGAAAGAACAGTAACTGTTGTAACAGAACAACCATCAGGTGGATCTTCATTAAAATTAAAAGAACTTCAAGATTCACCTAATCAAACAAATGTGCAAAGTTTACAGACTGGTGATAATAGATCTTCAGAAGTTTCAGTTAATGAAAAAGTTGAAACCTTTATCTGTGATACTTCTGCTGAAGATAAAAATCAAAAAGGTGATGAGATTCCATCTGTAAATGTAGATATTTCAAAAACGTTTGTTGAAAAATTGCCTTCACATGAATCCTCAAATAAAAAAATGGAAGAGAGTGAATTTTTCTCTCTCCAGTTACCTTTATCTGATGAGAAAATCAGTGATAGAACAGAATCAGAATATGATGTGATTGAACTAGCTCAGAATAATTCTCTGAAGCAGTGTGACTCTGAAGTAGATGAATCCTTACCACAACCACTTTCTAATGAAACTTCCAGTTCCATATATGATCCAAGTAGCTCAACTTTAGTTATACCTGATTTACCTGTTACTGTACCAGAAAATATTGCTAATTGGGAATGCTGTGCTTTAGATACTTTATCTCCTGATCTTTTTGTTGCTGAAGAAAATATTAATTCAGAAAGTAGCATGGATAATAGTGTAACTTTACCTTTTCCTGGCTCAGACAATTCTCTGCATACTATCAGTGACTCTTTTAAAGACAGTAGAACATGGATTTCTAATGAAAAAATGCACCATTTTATTGACAGCTCTCAAAATTCATCAAATGGCGAAAGAAACTCACACCATAGTGATGGTAGTAGTAATAGTAGTAAAGATGATGACGACACTGATACTGCTGAAGTAAAAGAATTCGATACAAAATCATCAAGCAGCAGTGGCTCACACACTACATCTAGTTCATTTGTTAAATGTTCTGTTGATGATACCAATTCAACAAGAGGGCATTCTCCAACATCAACAATTGCATCCGAAAGATCAGATGCCACCAAACAGGAATCAGAGCAAACTACATCTGGGGATGAAAATGAAACTGCAACATCATCTGACATTGAAATATTATCTCCACCAAATGGGGAAAATGGAGAACGTAATGCATCTCCATTAAAGCATATTTGGCTTCCTCGTCCTCTCAGATTTAGAAGATCAGAAAGCCCAACATCAGATAGCAGTAAAGACAGCATGATGCCAGTTGTCAGTGAACTTGATGAAGTATGCTATGCAGATGAACCAAATTCCCCTACTGGGTCATATGCTGATAAAGGTAACAATATCTTTATTATAAAATATTTTATTATAACCTATAGAATATATATACATATGTTTATAAAAAAATCATACTCAAGTTTTTAAATCTTGTAAAACTTCTCAATAATAACTATAATTTTTATGAGAAGTTATCTTTTAATCAAGATCAGAATTTGTTCTTTCTCAAAAAGAATAAAGGAATGATATATAATCAAATTAATAATTAAATCATTTCAAAATGGTATCACATTTGTAAATAAAAGTCTTAATTGATCAATAAAAAAGATTTTATAGATTTTTTTTAATTACAAAAGCTGTTTTTTCTCTCCCAAAAAAGCTTACTAATTTTTTTCAATAATTTATATAATTTTGTGAAAATAATGTTAATAAATGCTTGTTGGTCTTGTATTCAAAGTAAACCATTAATTTCATACTTTATAAATGTGTTTGGTCATTAAATTTCTTGATTTTTGAGAAATTTTCATCATAAACCATTCTTTATGAAGATGAACATTGCCTGTGATTTTTTTAAAATGTAATTAATAAAAATTTTAAAAATTCTAATTTTTTCCTTACAAAATTAGATTTATATATTAGATTATTCAAGAGATTTTTTAATACCATACATCTTCCATTAGGGCAAACACTAATCAAACACCTGCTACTGGGAGTTATCTAAATATATCTTCTAAAATAATAAACTTTGAAAGTAAAAAATGACAGAACTGTACAGGGTTGTTGGTGTGATTTCCAATTTCTGCACCAAGCGCTGCACAACTTATTTCACCAACCTAAATTATGTCACTGAGCGCAATATCCGTTTACTAAATACTGATCTCGTTTGAACTTCTACTGTCAGTCTGTACCACTTTTTAAGTCTCTGTGAGCAGATGTCATTTTACCAATACCCACCATTAGGCTAATTCCCAAAATAATTACTACGATAAGCAAAGCTGCAAATATTAAATTTTAATGCAGTTAAAGAAACGCTAGCTATTGGTTTAAATACTTATAAAGTATTTCGTTCTATTAACAGAACCTTTAATAAATAAGAAACTAATAACATGCCAATAATTAGGCTTGCATAAAAATAGTAAGTTTAATTTATTGACACTAAACATAAACATAACATAAATTAAGTTTAAAAATTTGAGAACAGATAAAATAAAGATATTCCAATTAAATAATTCATTATCATTACTAAAACAAAATATGTAAATTATAATACCAATGACAATAACAGTTTTTAACCAAAACTATCAGACACCAGAGTTAGATTTTCTAAATCTGGTGCTTTTAAAACACCTGGAATACGCTCCCTTGACGAACTGGCATGCATATACAGTAAGTTAATAATTCGATTATGAATATAGAAATGCCAGATCGGCAAAGTAAAATTTTAAGTGTGTTATTAATAAATGGTATAGTAGTATGCCGGTAAGGCATAGCAGAAAAAATAAAGTTGAAAATAAAGTACACGTATTTTAAATGAATGATAAATATGGTGATAAAAAAATTAAATAGAACTGTACTAGACTAAAACTTAAAATCACTGAATATATAAATTTAAGTTTGTACTATGGTAACAATGCCCCCCTCTTATCACCATCAACTCCAGATTTATTAGAAATTACAAACTCCTGTATCTGATTACAAAATAATTCCAATGAAGATAACATATTTAAATTTTATAGTTTAACATTATCAACCTGTGCAACATATTAGTTTTACACTTAGCTCAAATAAACATATCACAAACGTCTGTTAATTCATTAAGTTTACATATTTATACAATATCCACATTTCCCTTGAAATAGTTCATAAACAGCATGTTAAACAATACTTAATTCACAACTATGGCTGTGTGTTGCGTATGATTAAAATAACACATTATAGTACATAATATACATTCACACATTACATAAACATTCACATGCGGGACCCCGATACACAACATACAATGTACTCAAAAATAATGCACCTTCAGAATATTTTAATTCCAATTCAAATCAACCAAAATATTCCTAATAAATTAAAATTATAAAATACAAAAAATCTACAACTTTGTTGGTTAATGATCCAAAAAAATATATATGAATAAAAATCTTTTAATCATTTCTTAAATATATTTGAAAGGAACTTCTGAAGTTCAAATTTTGTTAGCGGCTTGGTGAAAGCATCAGCTAAGTTTAATTTACTTCGTACAAAACTGAGTTTAAATTTTTGTGTATTATACATATCGCGAACGAAAAATAACTTCACATCCGTATGTTTTGACCGATAATTTTCAGTTGGAGATTTTATGAAATCTATAGCAGCTTGATTATCCACAAACAAAATTGAGATTTCTGGTTCACTTGTTACAATACCTTTATCATGACACTCATCTAGTATACCACTGAACCAAACTACTTCTTTAGCAGCCTCAGTCATAGCAACATACTCTGCTTCCATAGTTGATAAGGTGACACTTTTCTCTTTGAATGTACACCAACTTATCAGAGAATTTCCTAGTAAAACGAGTTGACCTCCTAGAGACGTTCTGTCATCTCGGTTTGCAGCGAAATCAGCATCTGAATAAACTCTAATTTGGGATTGTTTACAAGAAAATTCTAAGCAAAAATCTGCCATGTTGATAACATAACCTAAAAATCTTAATAAACCATCCCTATGATGCATCCCTGGGTTGGACTGAAATTGGCTGAATATATTAACAGCATAAGAGATGTCAGGGTGAGTTCTATTAGCCAAAAAAGGATAGACAACCTAATACACTTCTATAGGGGTATTTTAGCCTTTTTCTTTCTTCCTCCACTGTAGAGGGACAGGAAGTTTTAGAATAAATTAAATCTTTAGATATGGGTAATGATGAAATTGGTATTTTAAATTGTTGGAAACGATCACATACGTCTTTAATGTATGAGCATTGATGAATCAAGACATTACCATTTTCCTCACAAAACTCTACGCTTAAAAGGGTACAAGTCTTGCCTAGTACTTTTATGTCAAAATGGTTTTTCAAATTATTAATAGTTTTATCGATTGTCCTTTGGTCTCATAATAATAGACCCCTGTGCACATCTTCATAATAATAGACATCTGTATGCGATCAATCTTTCCTCTGAATAGCCTTTCTTTCCAAGTTTACTAATCTAGGTTCTGATATAGGGCTAGGAATATCGTCTATGGAGACTTCAGAATCACTGTCGTCGCTTTCAGAATCACGAGGTACAATGTGGTATCCGATTTCATCATCATGTCTCACTTCATTCTCATTAGAGACAGTTGAAATCCTGTTACTAGGGCCCAGCACTGCTCCACTTAAAGTGTCCTTGTACACAACTTTCTCATTAAAAGAAACATTAATAGTTTTAATTATTTTGTTCGTTTCTGGCTTCCACAAATCCTGTAACTTTTGTACGGAATGCGTAAACAACGAGGAAACCTTTTCGGGCTCATATCTAGCTTTTTTCTATGTTGTCGGGGTATACCTATATATGCTACACTACCAAAAGGCTTTAAGTGTTTGACTGAGGGTCTGGACCCTGAGAATAATTCGCAAGGCGTCTTGTTCAGCTTATTGTGGCAAACTCTATTGCAAGTATATGTAAAATACAGCATAGCTTCAGGCCAAAAACACTTAGGAAGACCAGATTCCTGTAGAACTGCTTTAGCACCACTTGCGACAGTTTGGTTATATCTTTCAATAACACCATTTTGTTCTGGGGTGAATATATTCGTTAATTCATGAGCGATCCCTTTTTCAGCAAAATAATTTTGCACCTGTCTATTCACAAATTCTGTCCCATTATCTGATCTAAATGCCTTAACTTTTTTATTTAAAATATTTACAACTCTAATAATATAGGATTTAATTATACCAAAAACCTCAGATTTCTCAGACATAGGAAATAATGAAACTTTACGTGAATAATCATCAATTATGGTAATAAAATACTTTTCTCCCATTCTTCCTTTGACAGATTGAGGACCCTAAACATCAGCATATAACAGCTCTAACGGAGCCTTGGATCTCATTTCTCTCAAAGACTTAAATGAAACTCTGTATTGTAGGGACGTAAGAAAATGGAGGTTAGAATTAGGCAAAACATTACATTTACTATGACATTACACATGATTAAAAAATAGCTACAAAGAAAATACTTGATAATTATTAACAAGGTTACATTGTACCTGTACAGTACAAATTATAAACAAAGTTATTTACAAACTGGATGGTTCAACTACCATTCCTCCCACCTCTATTCTAATCTTCTAACTGTATTGGATATTGAATATTTTTTATTGGGCAATAACGCCATCTTTTGTCAGTATAGTTAATATGGATTTGCTACAAACTCTAATTTTAATATAGCGAGCAGTGGTGCCCACTTTAAAAAAAAATCTTCAGTGTAGCACTATCTATTACAGTGACAATTGAGCAATAAAGCTAAACTTCTAACATTAACAAATTACATTTTTTATGCAAACTCTAATTTAATTAACCAGGCGTGTGACGCTCGCCTTAAAAAAATTTCAGTATGTTACAATTTAACACTAACGTGAAACATGCAATAAAGCTTACTTAAAGTTGTGTTTACTTATGTAAACATACATTTTTATTTAAAATAGCATTTTTAATAATCCCTTTGTATAAAATTTTAATGAAAAATAAAATCCTTCTGAGTGAAATATTAATGAAAAATAAAGTAACTCACCCGGCTGAGAAAGAATGGTTTTAAGAGCTTCGAAGAAATCTTCTGTATTTTCTTTATGGTTTCTCGGCCATACATACGCCGAGCTGGCAGCCGAATGGTTAGCGCTCTTGCCTTCGGTTCAACTGTGTGTGGGTTTGAATTTCACCTTGGGCATGGATATTTGTAGTGGTTCGGAATCCACTTTAAGCTGTAGGTCCCGGTCTAATATGCCCAAGTGTGCAAAAAATGGCCGTTGAGCCACAAACAAACTATCCGCCATATATACTCTGCAATGTATGAATCAAATTGACCAGACACATAATTAGCACCCCGTACAGATCTTTTATTGGCCGACCAAATAAAAATTCAAAATAATATAACTTAAAAATTCAAATAATATTTTTCAAATATAGTTTTATTCAAATATAGTTTTAAAAAATTCGAAACAATATTTTAAAAATTATAAACAATATATCCTTTAAAAATTTGAGATAATTTAACTTTAAAAAAAATTCAAAGTCCAATAGCAAGAACATTAAGGTAGCAAATTCTTAAATTGTAAACAAATAAAATTACTCATTAAATGCAAGGATTGCACATAAAATGAATTTCGTGCATGTCATATGATCACCTTGCATCATAAAATGAAAATCTCGTCATGCAAACGCATTCCTAACCATTAATCCAGTTTGAGACACTTTATCACACGCTTGGCGCATTTTACCCTCTGTACAGTTCTCTACTCTTAGACCACTTTGAATTTTAATCAACAAAATGCTTTTCTAGAGTTAAAACATCAATTTGTATTTTTTTCTAGATATTTTTAAAATCATTTAATTTAATCGTGTGATTTGTAAAGGATACTATCTTTTAAAATCCAAATTAATGATTGATATATATATATAAATATTCTATCTAGAAATACCTTACAACTTATCATTAATATTTAATGAAAAATTAATAGAATTTTTTTTTCTTAATTTAAATTACATTTTTAAATTTTCTACACAAATGACTTTTTTTATGTATATAAGCATTGGATTGTATCTGTATAAATTACACTGGTGTTCAAAATTAAGAAAATTTGCTTATTTTGTCGAATTCTTGAAAAGAGCTGAACGAATAATTAAAACTCTAGATTTGTAGAGAGTTCAATATAGCATCCAGTGTCGTATGCAAATTATGAAAACAGTTCCAGGAGATCGGTTCTATTTAGAAAAAGTCTGGGGAAGGTCATCCAAGAACCATGATGGTCGAAGATGATCATTTGTCTATTCTAGTGAGGCATAGCAAAGAGCTACAGCTTTCAGCTCTCTCATGACTTATATATGACCACAGGAACCCAAGTTTCAAGGTTGAATATTTCCAGAAAACTACTTTATTTTAAGTATAAAGTCACACTATGAAGCCTGTATATCTGAGAAAAGACCAAACCCCAATTAACCCATTTTCTTGTTCTATTCTGTAACTCCTGTTGTATGCTTTCCAACTCTGATGTGTATTATGCACAATAATTTGTGTGTTTTATAACTGTTGCATGGTTATTTGTATTGAAATATGTATCAATGTGTGTACATATCAAATTTCATTAAATCAGTCCAGTAGTTCTAAAGATAATTGATCAAATCTGAAAATTTCCTTAATTTTGAACATCAGTGTGTATTTAAAATTGTTGAAAGACTCAAAAATTAAACACTTATTATTTCTATTTGAAATAACAAAAAAAAATTTCACATGTAATTATTAGTGTATTTGTTCTTATATTAAATTTTAATTTTTCCCCCAGATGATAGTCACCAATGTCATAAAAATTATGGAGAAAATGTTAACTTATGTCAGCTTCTACAAGTAAGCTTTTCAAATTACAGAATCTAATAATTTTTCCTTAACACTCTTTAAATTAAAACTTTAATTTGATTTGTATTCTATGAGTTTTAATATTATTGGCATATAAAAATGAAATAAGTTTGATTTACAAATATTCATTATAAAAAAATAAAATTAACTTTTTTATTAATTTAGAATTTAAGTACTTAGTTTAATTTTTAATATTGAATTGATATTTTTGAAGATATGATTACATGTTTGGAATATGTTACGGTAGAGAATAATTAATTTTAGTAATTAATATTTTTATGAATTTTGAATAACTATTTCTGTATTCTGTTGTTCAATTACTTTTATATAATTAAATCAAATTATGCATTTTCATGTTTTTAATCTCTATCAAAGACTATTTGCATCATTTTAGAAACTATACACAGTATAAAGCCTTGGAAAAATAAATTTTTAATGCTACGGATTAATCTACTTTCGAAAGCATTCTATTACTGATATACATAACAACATAAAAACCATTTATTAATTTAAAAAATTGACTGGTTGTGTGGAAAAAAAAATTCAATTCTCTTTGAAAAGGAAAAATTATTCTTGCTACTTCTAAATATATTTTATAAGTTGTTTTCTCGTCTTTGTTGAAAGTAATGTACATGATAACCATTTACTCTGAGAAGCTTATCAACTACTAACAGCAAACGCATTAATTGTTTAACAGAGTTTTTTTGTACAAAATGTATTGCATTTTATATTTATTTCAAATGTCCAGACAATTGGCTGTGACACCATTATTTACCACCATTTTGGCCAAATAGGGAAAAGTGATGGTAACTTTATATAGTGGGGCACTCAAGGGTCATACCATCATGACCCAGGAAGTAGATAGGTCTTCATAACTTAGAACAAAAGACAAAGCAGAAAACTTCCAGATTTGGCCTGCCACAGCCCAAGGTATCATTTCACATGAAAGATATAGTGACAATGGCATATTTTACATGCCCCAGCCACCATTAATGAATACTATTGATACTTGGTTGGGTCTTGATTCAAATTCGTTATGTTTTGATAATGAGAACAGTGTCCTAACCAACTAAGCCACTGCAGCCATCATTTTATATTTTATATTAGAGAAATAACAAAATAGCATAATTTATAAATGAAATTAATACTATAGCATGTCTAAAAAGTTTATTAAAAGTGAAAGTTATTGTAATTATTTATGTATTGTTCTATTTTTCTTAATATGTAAATCTAAAGAACTGATTTAACTAAGAAGTTTAAGACTGGCTTTGTATTTAAATTTTAAAAATTTTATTTTTTGTCTTATAAAAATCACAGTTCTTATTATTTTTCCCCCTGAA
Organism: Latrodectus hesperus; assembly: GCA_037975125.1. Taxonomy (NCBI): domain Eukaryota; kingdom Metazoa; phylum Arthropoda; class Arachnida; order Araneae; family Theridiidae; genus Latrodectus; species Latrodectus hesperus. Next base: position 79,406,016 of record CM075853.1, read on the forward strand.
ACTTATTCTGCACTATTATATTCAGATTTATTTTCAAAAAAGACTTGACATAATTTTTGACTATGTTTTATGTATAAAACTTTCTGTACAATCTTCGGGGATTTCTTCATGAATTATAAAAAATATATTTTATTTAGTTTGAAAGTGACTAAAAAAAATAAATTTAAGATTAATTTTAAAATGTTTCCTATTCCTCAAGGAATTATGATTTAAATGCTGTACGTAAAATCTATATGAATAAAAAATATTTTAGTAATATTTATTATCAGTAATTAATAGAGAATAGTTACACCAAATAAATTTAAATTTACTCCATGAGAGATGTTGGTTTCTGGGTAACTTAAAAATTAATCTGCACTTCATTTCAAAATTTTGGTTACAGCAGTTATGCTTAATTTAAACCATAATTAATACTGATTTTTAATTACTGAAGTTGCTTACATTGTTATTCAATTGATTTAATTTATCTAACTTTGTTCCAAATCTCTTCTCCCTACAAATAAAAAAATAAAAAAAGTTGAATATTTTTTTTCCAACTTTACCTGTGTATAATTTGTGTACAGTAAAAAATCCTCCCATCTTTCTACCATTCCATCATTTAATTTTTATAACATTGTAACAGTACTGGGGTTTTTTTCTGATTTTTGAGGAACTATTATTTTGCATAGAAACAAGTTCTGTATTTTTATTTACAACACTACTAATTGGAGTGGCACTGGAACTTAAATTAAAAGCGCCATGACTTTTTATTATTTTATAATTTTTTACTATTAGAACTAAGTAAATTGCAATTATCTTTAAAGAATAGTAACTAACCCAATATTTTTTCAAATTGTGAATTTTCCTGAAAGTAGGTACACATTTTTTACTAAGTTTTGTAGAAAATTTCTAGTTGCTTATCTTGGCTCACTAATTTAATATATATGTGACCATGTGTATGTATATACACATAGAGAACTAATGTTAAATTTATTTTTTTTTTCATAATTAATCTTATTTCTTATTTAGAAACAAGAGGAATTACAAACTCTTTTAGAAGCAAGAGAAAAAAAGCTAGTTGAACTTAGTAAAGAAAACATAGAATTGCAAGAAAATGAACAAAGGCTGAAAAAGTATATTTTTGTATTCTATTAAATATTAGATCAAAATAAAATAAATTAGCTGTATATCGCAATTTTAATATGAATTTTAGAATGATGGTTGCAATAATATTTTTATTAAATGAATTTAAAAGACATACTATGTGTATATAGTTATTGGTAATTTAATTTTAACTTTTTGTTTCTATTTTCCTTGAAAATGAAATTAATGTGCTTACAGTAAATTTTTTAAAAGAAAATTGTATAAATAATGCTCAAGTATAGCATCTAAAAAATATTCAGTGATTTTTAATTTTCCTAGTTAATCATTGACATGTAATGGGTAATCTAATATCAAAGTCTGTTTTAAGGCTTTTTAATATTCATTATTTAATCACTTTTTGACATTGTTAGAATAACCTTAGAAGAATTTTCTTTAAAAAATGAGCTGTTGTCACATGTTACTGAAAAAAATTTCCCAAATATCTCATTTGCTTAGTTTAACAATGATTATTATTGAATTTGCATATAGCACCCCAAAAAATGTGATTCCACCACTGCATTGGGGTGAATCCTTTTATTATTTTTAAATTACATTTAATATACTTAAACAGCTGAAAATCATTGATAGGCATTTATCAATCCACTACATATTTTAACTTCCAGTAGAATTACTTAACTTTCTATTTTTATCATGAAAGAAATAGTAATATAATAATAAATTATACCTTATCTTATTTCATTTCCTTTAATTTTGCCTATATTTTGTAAACAAAGTAATTTTTGAACAGTTTGATGCAGAAAATGAGAATTGAACAAGCTAAAGAATCAAGAGATATAGCTGCTTTAACTAGAGAATTTACTCAAAGGCTTGCGCAAGTTGAAGGCCAATGGAAGGAGGCAATTAAGGTACATATATTTATGTTTGCAATAATATATTTATAATTATATATAATATAATTAATTAAGAGGTAATGTAATATTTTAATGAGAAATTTCTTTTAAACATGAAAAATGGAGAAAGAAAAATAATGACATAACTTTCTTTTGAAAAATTGCTGTGTTTGCACTCTTTGCAGAAATTATATTATTACAATTAAATTCATTTGTCATATTATTTTACATTATTATGTAGAATGTAATATAAATAAACCAAAATTTCTATTTATGTCAGTTCTTAGAAAAATTATTTCACTCAGTTAAATATATGAAAAGGCTTTGTTGCTCTGTTGATATTATTAAAAATACAATATAATTCCCTGAAAATTTGTAAAATGTTTTTAACTATGATAATGTTTACATATTATTGCACTTTAATATACATATGTGTAATAAGTAACATGCTTTCATAATTATTCAGTTTTTATAAATATTTTCTAAATAAGATTTAATTTTTTATTGCTGTTTTATATTCATATAATAATTAATCTGACTTCTTTAAACACAAAATCTATGATCTTTTTTTTTTTCATATTGAAATATTTTGTGTAGAAGGTAGTTATGTTAAATTTTTGTTGTTATAATGTATCTTAAATGAATCTATTATATACTTTTGATATAAATCCATCAGCATTATTCCAAATGAAACATTGTTCTGGTGAAAATATTACTTGAAAGTCACTTCTATAGATTTTGAACTCAATGTATTTCATCCACATTATTTTCATCAAATCTTTTCTCTCTCATCTGTTCTTCAAAAAAAGAGAATCATTAACAACTTAGTTTTCCTTTAATAATCCATGAGCAATGTCATATTCTAATAATTTTTTTCTTGAATACCTGTGTGTCTAAATATTATTAACTTTCGGATCAAAGAAGATAATAAAACTAAATCGTTTTTCTGATTAAAAGGGTTGACTTATTTTTTATTAATATTATCTGAATCTGTTAATATTCTTTTTTGTTTTCTGTTTCATTAAACAAATACATGTTTTTAATAATTTTGTGACTGTATTTATATTTCTCTGCAAATTATCAGTGCTAATTAAAAGGAACATTAAAAATTCATTTATGTTTCTTTTAAGTACTATAAGCAATTATCTTCTATAAAAACTATCTTGAATCAGTTTCCAAACATTTTTCTTAATGTCTATAAAATTTTCTACTTGCTAAATAGTGCTAAGGATGAATATTTGATTTTATAAAACATCTGTAATATTTTTCTAATAAAATTCTCTTATTGTTAATCATGTTTATCAATTCATCTTCATAATAAATTCAAATTCTAAATAAGCTTACCTTGAGCAGGTTTTTAATTTTTTTATTAACATAGGACATACTTAAACAGGACAAGACATGGAACAAAAAACATCTACATCGCTGGGCGTAGAATCTTATTCTGTTTGTAAACAAAGATATTCTTGCAGTGCGCCCTCTATAGATATATAGTTGCAACATCCTCCCCCCTCCCGGTGAACTTCAAAAGTTCATCAAGAGTAGAGTAAATTAATACCAAGTTAATTCATTGATTTTCAAAATAATAAGATCAATACTTAATAATAATCAATAATACTATGTTCTAGTGATAATAACATATACCTTTGTCTCAACATAATAATGTAAAAATTAATATTTATATTAGCTTTACATATTAATTTTTAAAGTTAATTTCAATATCAAAAATTAAACCTAAATAAAGATACATACATACATATACTGCTTACAGTAACTATAAAGGTAATCATTATTTCAGCAGCTATTCTACTACAATTCTGTAAAAGAAAAAAATATAAAGTTAAACAATGTTACTAAATGTATCATAAAGTTCGATTGGATACAGCAATTGAATTGGACGTTTCACATGAATTCCAGATGGAACTCTTATTGTACAGGATCGTGTCTTTCCATCTCTGCCAATATGAACGTCTGTGACGATACCATACTTCCACATAAGCTTTGGCACTTTATTCTCGTGAATTAGAACAATTGAGTCCTTCTTTATTAAAATAGGATTTTTCTTTCTCAAGGTGGATTGATGAGCAGACCTTAATTCCAAAAGATAGGATTTCTTCCATCTGTTCCAAAAGGTAGTCACTATTTTTTGTTGATGCTTAAAGTTTCTGGTGAGGACATCTTTTGATGAAAGGGGTTGTACGGATTGTCCAGGAAGAGACAATATTCGTCTACCTATCAGGAAGTGAGCAGGCGTGAGAATCACTGACTCATTTTCTTCATCTATATAAGTTAGTTGTCTAGAGCTCAAAATGGCTTCAACTTCTACGACCGTGGTTTCAAGCTTCAAATAATTTAGAGATGTTTTTCCTAAAATTTTCTTGAGGGAGGTCTTCACAGAGTGAACAAGTCTCTCCCCACCAAAATGCCTTTTCTACGATGTTTTTCCAAATTATTCTTCGTTCACTAAAATATTTTTGGCATTCTTCTTTGCTTAAAGTTTCATTTAAAAGATTAAATCTCTTTTCACTTTAATGAAAGTTTTCGCATTATCTGAATATATTGTTTTACAAAGTCCTCGACGGAATATAAATTTTTTAAATGCTCTCAAAAATGACCGTACTGACATATCAGTTATCAGTTCTAAATGTATAGCATGTGTTACTGCGCAAGTAAATAGTAAAATATATGATTTCTACGTTTCTGAATTTTCGAATATATACAGAGGACCTAAATAATCTAATCCAGTTATTTCGAATGGAAATGCTTCCCTCACACGATCTGGGGGTAAACAAGACATCTCTTCGGTATCAGGCTTCACTCTGAATTTCCTACATAAATTGCACTTGAATATTAAAGATTTTATTCTTTGCCTGCCTTTAGGGAAGAAAAACCTTTCTCTCATTTCTGATAGGGTCTCTGATAACCCAGCGTGCCCCAGTGTTTTCGTGACATCTGCGAATAATTAATTCAGTGAACCTGTCCTTACCAGGCAGCAACAAAGGATGTTTCTGTTCATAACTCAAGTCTGAAAACTGCAATCGCCCACCTTTTCTAATCAATCCATTATTATCAAGAAATGGTTTGTACTAGGCTATTTTTGAAGAAACCGGTAACTTTTGGTTAGAATTTAAACTTTTTATTTCTGTAGAAAATTCTTTCTTTTGTGTTCTTTTAATCCAGTAAATTTCGGAATCATTCAACTCTTCAGCTGTCAGTGGTCCTTCTTTTTATTCCCTTTATTCCTCAAGTTAAAAATAAATCTTTTTATCCACGCAGTAACTCTAAGTAATTTTGTAAAATTATTAATTTTACATATCTTTGATAAGTCCTTAGTATTTGACTCAATACAAATAGCTTGTAAAATTATGCATTTTTTCTTCTTCTTTTCCTCTTCAGCTATCTTCATTTCTGGGTCTGGATACGCTGTAGGCTAATGATTACGTTCCTCAGAAAGCCAATAAGGTCCATTGAACCAGGCTTGATTTTTTTTCAACCTTAAAGAATTTTCACCTCTCGTTAAAACATCAGCAGGATATTCTTTCCCTGGACAGTAGTTCCATGATGAGGGATCAGTGATGCCTTGAATTTCAATTATTCGGTTGCAAACAAATGGTTTCCATTTTTTAGCATCTTCTTTCACCCAATAAAGTGCTATCGTAGAATCAGTCCAATAAAAGCAGTTATTTACTTCCAAATTAATTTTATGCAAGATATATTTCGTTAACCTACAACCTATTACAGCACCCATTAACTCTAAACGTGGAAGAGTCATCTTTTTCAAGGGAACAACTCTATATTTTGTTAAAACAAATGTAGTTTTTATTTCATTATTCTCAATAAACCTAATATAAATGACAGAACCTTAAGATTTAATACTACTATCGCTAAAACAATGCAATTGAATGTCAGATATCTCCTTAATGCTGTTACTTTTAAAGTAATGTCTTTCGATTTGAATTTCATTTAAATTAATTAAATCCTCACACCACCTTTTAAATCTTTTTGTCTGAGGGTAATGGTTTATCCCACTCATATTCAGTAATCCAACATTCCTGCATAAGGATTTTACAGGCAACAGTAAATGGATTAATAAATCCTATAGGATCATAGAATTTACCAATTACTTTTAATATAAATCTCTTTGTAATTTCTTCATCTGGATTCAGTATGGTAACCTCTGGTACTGGAATCTTTAATGTATCTTTTCTACTATCTCAATAATATATCCTAAGACCTTGCCACAATTTGTTGATTGCGTTAGACCAGGGTTTTCTTCTTCGTCCCATTTCTACTGTAAGGAAAAATAGTTTGTTTTCCATTTTCTCATGTTAGAACTAGCCTTTTGCAAAACCCTTTTCATGTCTTGTTTAATTTCTATGGCTTCTTTTTCACTGTCTGCACCACTTATTAAATCATCAACATACATACAATTTTTAATTAAATCACTAACAACTGGATAATTATCTCTGAAACTTTCAGCATGATGCTTAAGTGTAGCTGCTAACAAAAAATGAGCTACAAGTTGCTCCAAAAATAACTCGAGTCATTCTGAGAATTTTATATTCTTTTTCTAATTCTCCATTTAACCAAAGAAATCTAACTGCATCTCGATCTTCAGGTGAAAGTAAGATCTGCAGAAACGCTTCTTCAATGTCCGCTGTAAATGCAGTTCTATGTTGTCGAAAGTTAATTAATATTCCTAATAGATCTGGATTAAGATTTGGTCCAGCATCTAAGCATTCATTTAATGAAAGGGAATTTGTGGCATGAGCAGAGGCATCAAATACCATGCTTAGTTTTGTTGTAGCCTTATCTTCTCTAAGTACTCCTTGATGTGGGAGGTAAAATGATATTTTCTCGGGATTATCAGAAACTTCTTCCGCTATTCCTCTTTCAAGGTAACCATCGATAATTGTTTGATATCCTTTGAAGAGCTCTGAATTTTTCTTAAATTTCCTAGTTAAACTATTTAGTCTGTTAAAAGCTATTTCATAGTTGTCTTTTAACTCCTCAACCTTTTGGTTAAAGGGTAGTTTAACTTGATAACGGTTATCTTTTAAACTAATCGATTTTTTAAACTGATTTAAAATTTCATTATCCTTATCAGTATTATTACTTTCGTTTTTAATTCAAATTGATTCAATCTCCCAAAATTTACGCAATATCATGTTAGATTCGATATCTAGATTGCTTCCTATTGTATGAACAGCTACTTTCATAACATTAGCAGACTGCTGTGTGATCATCTTATTTGATGTAGCAACTGAACCATTAATTGTCCAGCCGAACATTGTTTGACATACAACTAAAGTTCCTGACAATCTATGAACTTTACCAGTCACGATTTTCCAGTAATAATCACTACCTATTAACAAAGAAAGCTGTAAATGCCATTCATTGAAGCTTTGATCCGCCATTTTTATTTTATTTTTCATACACTGCATAATTATATCTTTTGCAGGTGCACTTATATGAGCATTGCTAATATTCAGTGTTTCTAAAGCTTCGATAACTAAATGTTTTCGCATAAAGGGACAATTTATTTCAACTCTCACTTTATTTCTTTTTTCTATAACTGGTTCAGTAGAACCAAATGTATAAATTTTTAACTCTTCTTGTCCTACTATTTTTAAATTTAACTCTTTAGAAACCTGCTCAAGGATAAAAGATCGGCAACTACCATTATCTATCAAACATCGAAATTTCTATTATTTCCTACAATATTTACAGTTGTGGTTTGCAAATAAATTTTTTCCTCTTCCGAAACAGAAGTAACAGCAGCATCTGATTTCATATCAATTTTATTAATATATTCATGTAATAAACTATTATGTTTCCCCTTACAATTATTACACCACATTTTCGAAAAACAGTTGTATGCAGTGTGGTTTCTTTTAAAACATAAAAAACATTTTCCCTTCTGTTTTAAGACGTTTTTTCTCTCGAGAATAGATTTAACACATTCTTTACTATTATGTTTATTTGGGGTGTCACTCTCGCAAAATTCACATCCCCCTCCTTTTCTGCGGTTCCGACATTTAACGCCAGCGCAGTCGCATTTTGCTGTTTGTATTTTTGTGTGGGGTGAAAAGAATTATGACCTTTCGCTGCGAAATACTTCGGGTATCCCTTTGAGTACGACTGGTCTTTCACTTCATTCATATCACGAAATAAAATTGTTTTTACCCTATTTTCTACTTCATTTCCTAAAAATTGTAAAAGTTTTAAGCAATCCCAATCATCATTTTTATTATATCTATTGTATTCTAAAATTATATTTTCTGGCAACAATTTTAATAAGATAAGAAATAACAAGATACCATAATTATTTAATTGTATTCCAGCAGCTTCAAGTGAGCGAAAGTGAACATAACATGTATCGCACAGCTGGCGCAATTCTTTCAACTGGTCGCATGATTTTACAGGACGCATATTTAACAACACATTTATTTGAGCTCTAACAATGATATCTTTTTGCCCATACCTCTTCTTTAGTAACTCTACAGCAGTATAATAATTATTTTCTGTTAAAGTCAAACCCTGAATCGAAATCAAACCTTCACCTTTCAAAAACGATTTTAAGTTGTTAAATTTATCCGTATTCGATAAATTCTTATTTTCATGTATCGATCCTTCAAAATCAGGAAGTGAGCAGGCGTGAGAATCACTGACTCATTTTCTTCATCCTATATAAGTTAGTTGTCTAGAGCTCAAAATGGCTTCAACTTCTATGACCGTGGTTTCAAGCTTCAAATAATTTAGAGGTGTTTTTCCTAAAATTTTCTTGAGGGAGGTCTTCACAAAGTGAACAAGTCTCTCCCCACCAAAATGCCTTTTCTACGATGTTTTTCCAAATTATTCTTCGTTCACTAAAATATTTTTGGCATTCTTCTTTGCTTAAAGTTTCATTTAAAAAATTAAATCTCTTTTCACTTTAATGAAAGTTTTCGCATTATCTGAATATATTGTTTTACAAAGTCCTCGACGGAATATAAATTTTTTAAATGCTCTCAAAAGTGACCGTACTGACATATCAGTTATCAGTTCTAAATGTATAGCATGTGTTACTGCGCAGGTAAATAGTAAAATATATGATTTCTACGTTTCTGAATTTTCGAATAATACAGAGGACCTAAATAATCTAATCCAGTTATTTCGAATGGAAATGCTTCCCTCACACGATCTGGGGGTAAACAAGACATCTCTTCGGTATCAGGCTTCACTCTGAATTTCCTACATAAATTGCACTTGAATATTAAAGATTTTATTCTTTGCCTGCCTTTAGGGAAGAAAAACCTTTCTCTCATTTCTGATAGGGTCTCTGATAACCCAGCGTGCCCCAGTGTTTTCGTGACATCTGCGAATAATTAATTCAGTGAACCTGTCCTTACCAGGCAGCAACAAAGGATGTTTCTGTTCATAACTCAAGTCTGAAAACTGCAATCGCCCACCTTTTCTAATCAATCCATTATTATCAAGAAATGGTTTGTACTAGGCTATTTTTGAAGAAACCGGTAACTTTTGGTTAGAATTTAAACTTTTTATTTCTGTAGAAAATTCTTTCTTTTGTGTTCTTTTAATCCAGTAAATTTCGGAATCATTCAACTCTTCAGCTGTCAGTGGTCCTTCTTTTTATTCCCTTTATTCCTCAAGTTAAAAATAAATCTTTTTATCCACGCAGTAACTCTAAGTAATTTTGTAAAATTATTAATTTTACATATCTTTGATAAGTCCTTAGTATTTGACTCAATACAAATAGCTTGTAAAATTATGCATTTTTTCTTCTTCTTTTCCTCTTCAGCTATCTTCATTTCTGGGTCTGGATACGCTGTAGGCTAATGATTACGTTCCTCAGAAAGCCAATAAGGTCCATTGAACCAGGCTTGATTTTTTTTTCAACCTTAAAGAATTTTCACCTCTCGTTAAAACATCAGCAGGATATTCTTTCCCTGGACAGTAGTTCCATGATGAGGGATCAGTGATGCCTTGAATTTCAATTATTCGGTTGCAAACAAATGGTTTCCATTTTTTAGCATCTTCTTTCACCCAATAAAGTGCTATCGTAGAATCAGTCCAATAAAAGCAGTTATTTACTTCCAAATTAATTTTATGCAAGATATATTTCGTTAACCTACAACCTATTACAGCACCCATTAACTCTAAACGTGGAAGAGTCATCTTTTTCAAGGGAACAACTCTATATTTTGATAAAACAAATGTAGTTTTTATTTCATTATTCTCAATAAACCTAATATAAATGACAGCACCTTAAGATTTAATACTACTATCGCTGAAACAATGCAATTGAATGTCAGATATCTCCTTAATGCTGTTACTTTTAAAGTAATGTCTTTCGATTTGAATTTCATTTAAATTAATTAAATCCTCACACCACCTTTTAAATCTTTTTGTCTGAGGGTAATGGTTTATCCCACTCATATTCAGTAATCCAACATTCCTGCATAAGGATTTTACAGGCAACAGTAAATGGATTAATAAATCCTATAGGATCATAGAATTTACCAATTACTTTTAATATAAATCTCTTTGTAATTTCTTCATCTGGATTCAGTATGGTAACCTCTGGTACTGGAATCTTTAATGTATCTTTTCTACTATCTCAATAATATATCCTAAGACCTTGCCACAATTTGTTGATTGCGTTAGACCAGGGTTTTCTTCTTCGTCCCATTTCTACTGTAAGGAAAAATAGTTTGTTTTCCATTTTCTCATGTTAGAACTAGCCTTTTGCAAAACCCTTTTCATGTCTTGTTTAATTTCTATGGCTTCTTTTTCACTGTCTGCACCACTTATTAAATCATCAACATACATACAATTTTTAATTAAATCACTAACAACTGGATAATTATCTCTGAAACTTTCAGCATGATGCTTAAGTGTAGCTGCTAACAAAAAATGAGCTACAAGTTGCTCCAAAAATAACTCGAGTCATTCTGAGAATTTTATATTCTTTTTCTAATTCTCCATTTAACCAAAGAAATCTAACTGCATCTCGATCTTCAGGTGAAAGTAAGATCTGCAGAAACGCTTCTTCAATGTCCGCTGTAAATGCAGTTCTATGTTGTCGAAAGTTAATTAATATTCCTAATAGATCTGGATTAAGATTTGGTCCAGCATCTAAGCATTCATTTAATGAAAGGGAATTTGTGGCATGAGCAGAGGCATCAAATACCATGCTTAGTTTTGTTGTAGCCTTATCTTCTCTAAGTACTCCTTGATGTGGGAGGTAAAATGATATTTTCTCGGGATTATCAGAAACTTCTTCCGCTATTCCTCTTTCAAGGTAACCATCGATAATTGTTTGATATCCTTTGAAGAGCTCTGAATTTTTCTTAAATTTCCTAGTTAAACTATTTAGTCTGTTAAAAGCTATTTCATAGTTGTCTTTTAACTCCTCAACCTTTTGGTTAAAGGGTAGTTTAACTTGATAACGGTTATCTTTTAAACTAATCGATTTTTTAAACTGATTTAAAATTTCATTATCCTTATCAGTATTATTACTTTCGTTTTTAATTCAAATTGATTCAATCTCCCAAAATTTACGCAATATCATGTTAGATTCGATATCTAGATTGCTTCCTATTGTATGAACAGCTACTTTCATAACATTAGCAGACTGCTGTGTGATCATCTTATTTGATGTAGCAACTGAACCATTAATTGTCCAGCCGAACATTGTTTGACATACAACTAAAGTTCCTGACAATCTATGAACTTTACCAGTCACGATTTTCCAGTAATAATCACTACCTATTAACAAAGAAAGCTGTAAATGCCATTCATTGAAGCTTTGATCCGCCATTTTTATTTTATTTTTCATACACTGCATAATTATATCTTTTGCAGGTGCACTTATATGAGCATTGCTAATATTCAGTGTTTCTAAAGCTTCGATAACTAAATGTTTTCGCATAAAGGGACAATTTATTTCAACTCTCACTTTATTTCTTTTTTCTATAACTGGTTCAGTAGAACCAAATGTATAAATTTTTAACTCTTCTTGTCCTACTATTTTTAAATTTAACTCTTTAGAAACCTGCTCAAGGATAAAAGATCGGCAACTACCATTATCTATCAAACATCGAAATTTCTATTATTTCCTACAATATTTACAGTTGTGGTTTGCAAATAAATTTTTTCCTCTTCCGAAACAGAAGTAACAGCAGCATCTGATTTCATATCAATTTTATTAATATATTCATGTAATAAACTATTATGTTTCCCCTTACAATTATTACACCACATTTTCGAAAAACAGTTGTATGCAGTGTGGTTTCTTTTAAAACATAAAAAACATTTTCCCTTCTGTTTTAAGACGTTTTTTCTCTCGAGAATAGATTTAACACATTCTTTACTATTATGTTTATTTGGGGTGTCACTCTCGCAAAATTCACATCCCCCCTCCTTTTCTGCGGTTCCGACATTTAACGCCAGCGCAGTCGCATTTTGCTGTTTGTATTTTTGTGTGGGGTGAAAAGAATTATGACCTTTCGCTGCGAAATACTTCGGGTATCCCTTTGAGTACGACTGGTCTTTCACTTCATTCGTATCACGAAATAAAATTGTTTTTACCCTATTTTCTACTTCATTTCCTAAAAATTGTAAAAGTTTTAAGCAATCCCAATCATCATTTTTATTATATCTATTGTATTCTAAAACTATATTTTCTGGCAACAATTTTAATAAGATAAGAAATAACAAGATACCATAATTATTTAATTGTATTCCAGCAGCTTCAAGTGAGCGAAAGTGAACATAACATGTATCGCACAGCTGGCGCAATTCTTTCAACTGGTCGCATGATTTTACAGGACGCATATTTAACAACACATTTATTTGAGCTCTAACAATGATATCTTTTTGCCCATACCTCTTCTTTAGTAACTCTACAGCAGTATAATAATTATTTTCTGTTAAAGTCAAACCCTGAATCGAAATCAAACCTTCACCTTTCAAAAACGATTTTAAGTTGTTAAATTTATCCGTATTCGATAAATTCTTATTTTCATGTATTGATCCTTCAAATTGACTCCAAAATTCTTGCCAATTTTCGTATTTACCGGAAAATGAATTTATAGTTAATTTTGGTAGTCTTACATTAATTTCGTTTTTCGATGTTACAGGTACATTAGCTACTCCTAATAGTTTCCGATTTCAAATAAGTATTTATTTTCGATTTAGCAGAAATTATCTTCTCTCTAATTTCCTGACTCGAAATTATTTCCTCTTCTAGCAGATTTAAATCATTGATATAATTTTCAATTTGTAGATCTAATTCATAAATTAGCTGTGACTTTTCACATAATTGTTGTAAAAGTTCGTTTAGAGTTGCTTTATCAACAATTTCTAATTCGAGCTGCTCATTAATTTTATTTAATATTCTTGTTAATAAACCCCTAATTGTTGAACGTTTTCTTTTCAATTTATCTAGATTCAAAGCAACTACTGTTTCGCTTGATTCGATCGACATATTTAAATTCAAATATATTGTGCAAGCAATAATATAAGTATATTCTCATGCAAGACAAAAACAGATAATGAAATTAAATACTGCTGTATTCTGTTACTTATTTACATTAAATACAAAATAAAATTCATAATCTAAATCCTAATAGCTGGTTTCCTGGGTTTCGGCACCATGTAATATTTTTCTAATAAAATTCCTTTATTGCTAATCATGTTTATCAATTCATCTTCATAATAAATTCAAATTCTAAATAAGCTTACCTTGAGCAGGTTTTTAATTTCTTTATTAACATAGGACATACTTAAACAGGACAAGACATGGAACAAAGAACATCTACATCGCTGGGCGCAGAATCTTATTCTGTTTGTAAAC